>CAOLHI010000207.1:600000-792317 GCA_948474755.1 Ctenosaura bakeri
GCTTTTTAAAAATAGGAAATATTTGCTTTTAGGCTTTTGTAAAAGCCTTTCCTTTTTCTGTGAATTAACTGCCTTTATAATAGCATGCAGATTTATTGTTCTGTCTTACTAAAATAAATATTGTGCCTTGTCAGTTCTTTGGAGGGATATAATAAATCCTAACAAAAAGAAAAGATTGGCATGTTCTGATTTATTACTTGCAGATTTCTTGTGCTTTTAAATCACAGAATATTGTATACTTACTTATGGAGTTAAATTATTTATTTTATATGACCTATCCTTAAAACACATGTATTTTGCATCAGTCCTGTATTAAATATCCTGTGATTATTCTGAAACAACCAAACTTGTTGAGCTTTTGATATTGCAATATTTTATTAGCAAATTATGAAATTATGAAAAACAACAACACGAGAAAGCAAGTAAAGGTTGCATGGGGCATATATGGCTTTACCTCTGATGAACATACCTTGAATGCTGGTGGCATCCTCATTGCATCTTGAACCACTAAGTCTGTGTGCCACAAGTTTCCTTCACTGCCAGAAAAATTACAATTGTGTTCTGTATCTCTGTTCATTTTAAGAGTATTTTTCTGAAGTTTTTGTATCCATGTGGGCAGTCTGTATTCAGAAGTGGGCTTACTAACTTCACTGAGATTTGATTTACTCCCATCTAAATATGTTCATGATTACAGCCTCAGTGGTTTTTACTTTTGTCTGTTTTGTTTTGTCAGGAGAAGCTGCATTGGATCTGAACTTGTAGACTGGCTGTTAAAGCACTGCCCTTTCATTAAAACCAGACCTGCAGCAGCAGGTGTTTGGCAGCTCCTACTGAATATGGGAATTGTGTTATCAGGTCAGTTTTATGAAAGTAAGTCCATCCTGTGTTAGGAAGGCATTCAGTTTCCCCTGCTGTTTCCAATTTTCTCTGGGCATTGGAATTACGATTTTTAAAATGAAAGAGAAGAAAATATTTGTTGTTCCGAAGATAGGCTCTCCTTTTGCTCCTTGCATTCATATTTATCTAAGGTACTTTATTAATGAATACATTGGTCCTGATAAAAGCATTGTGGAATGACTTTGATAAGGAGCCTACTTTAGCTTCACACTTTCTCTCACTATCTCCCATCTTCAGACTTGGATATATAAATAATTGTGAACTGTTGCCAAGTTCTGCCTTACCATCACCTTGACAAGCTGAAGGCCTTCTTCATTTATTGCAGAATCTCCTGGTAATCTCTCTTCTAGGTTATTGTAGTCCTTTTCATGTTAGGTCTCCCTTTGGACATACATTTACTCTTTAGAGTGACTTGTCTAATTTGATCTTTTGTTTTCATTGCAGTGAGTGTATCTGCTCTGTTCCTTAAGGCTTCATGTCATTTCTGCATTAGATTAAATTGTCTGGGACTTTTATTTATGGCATCCTGTATCTCCACCACATACCCTTTGCAGCACAGTAGTTGCTTGAAAATGCAATTTATAAAAGGTGCTCCTGTGGCAAGCTGTTTGTGTGAAATGGTTATTTGTGTGTTCTAACCATGCTACACCAGTTCTGTTTTGATAACTGCATACATTGGCATTTCTGAAGCTGCGTGTTACCTTGTCTGCATGGAACCTATGTATGTAACATATCTCTAAATGCATTTGCAGAATGTTTTTCAGTGTCCATGGAATAAGTCCTAATTGGATATTCAAAATGTGGAATATAGCTTGACTATGAGTTAAGGAAGCAGTTTTCCAAAGTGAACTTGTCTTTTAGTGTCCCAGACAGCCATCTGTCCTCTAAGTCTCTTCAAGTGCCAAGTAAACAATATTCAAGGAGCCAAATGTTCATAACTAGGATTGTTTGGTGTGGTGTGTATTGTGCTCTCATTAGTTATCCAAACTGTGGAAATGGAGGCAAGACCAGAGTTTTACAGAAGTATAACTCAATAATGACCAGCAACAATAAAAGGATTATCTGTGACTGGTGAGCAAAAGTGTTCTATAGAAAAGGAAAAGAGAGAAAAGGAGAGGCCTGAGGGAGGTCTTGGTGGTGATTGCGCAATAAGAATTATAGCCTTGATGGAGAGGTTAGTGGAGTATGGCCTAGAAAGAAAAAGCCAAGTATATGTGTGTGTGGAATTATAACAGATCCTTCTCTCTTGACCTCATGAATGGCAATGATCCTGGGAAGTTCTTGAACCTTCTTAAAGAGGTAAGTGAGGAACTTAGGGAGAAAGGGGAGCAATACACCAATGAACTTACAGAAGAGAAGAACACATAGTAGATCTCAAATGATGGAGATATTATAGTGTTGGAAGAGACCAGAAGGGCCATTGAGTCCAACCCCCTGCCATTCAGGAATACATGTAAGGGAAACGGAGCAGAGAGAGTTCTTTAGGAAGGGTGGCTATAGATTTTTGTGTGGTGTTACTGATTTTGGAGATTGATGGTCTTTGGGATACACAAAAAAGAAAAGAAGACTCCTGAAGTTAAGGATATTTGGCTTCTGATGGCTGATTGGAGAGTAATACAATGAGGTTGAAGAGATGAGAATGGCAGAAAGATTTGGCATAACGATCTGTAAGGAATCAGGAATCAGCAATATGCAAGAACAATGTAAGCTGTATAATTTTACACTTTTTTAAAAAAAATGTTCAGATTGTGGAAATGGATTGTATTCCAGTTCACAGTGTTTTCTCCAATCCAAACAGGTGTTAGGAAGAAAATATGGCTGGTTTGTATGTTTGATCTGGCCCTGAAGTAGAATTACTGGGTGAATCTCCAAACATTAACATAGCAATTAGCCTGGAGATTTTAGCCTTTTTTTTAAAAGTCGTTCTTCAGTTTACCAATTTTCCATTTTTTTCTTTCTTTCTTTGAACAGTGGACAGACAGGTCTACTTTCAGGACAAGTATGTTTTCTATCAGTTCTCAGCTGATGAGTGTACATATCTTTTCTGTGAATATGAAGGAGAAGATGGATGGAAAAATGGTGTGAAACTTTTACTGCAGCTAGTCCCTGTTATTCCTCCAAGGATTAATAGATGTAATTTGTAAGTATATTGTCGTAATTATTGCTATTGAACATTCTTCAAACCCCCGCCCCCGCCACCAGTCTTATGTGGTTTATCAAGTAGGCTGTTGACTGTGGAAAGTCTTAACATAATATATCATGAATTGTGTAAGGAGGAATAGCTATTCTAGTGTTTTTTCTTATCCAAATCAGGCTGGAAAAATACAGTTGTTCCTAAATTATCTGTAGGGAACAGAATTCATGGAAGCCTACTGTGTATGTTTGAGCTAATATGCTATCTTAGAATGTTCACAAATGAAAAAGTGAGGAATATGTGTGCAGGAAATGATGGAGATGGTAAGAAAGCTCATGGAGGGTCTAGCAACAGGAGCAACCAAGTTGTTGATAGAAAATTCTCTCAGGCACTGGAGCTTTGAAGCTCGTACATCAAAGAGGATGTGGTTGCCAAGATTTTCATACATTCTGTGACATACATAGAGGCTAACTAGACTGGAAAGTCAAGATATATTGAGGAAAGATGTGCTTTTCACAAACCGGTTTGAATGAGTTGGCCAAATCCTCTATGGAAAGAGTTTGTCAAAGCAAAGTTGAGGTTGGGCTGGATGTTCCTTGATCTAGTCAGGGTTTATCTGTGGGCCATGAGGTGGATCTGGTTCAGCTCAGATGTGATCACAAATCATTGATTTTGCCCTTAAATATAAATTGAATATAAATATAAATTGAAATTTAAAAAAATTAAAAATTCCTGAGGAATTCTTTCTTAGTATACATGACTGTAAATAAAATAATTCAGATAATATATCTAAACAAATAATAATCTGCTTAATCTGGTTGTGACTGAATAAAGTAAAACTACATATTTGTAGTGATAATAGAAACACTTTAATTAGCCATATTATGTCTTGCCTTGGTTGCAGTACTAAGATTTATGTAACCAGTATCAAAGCAGGATAAGAGTAAGCCTGTTGAGGAACTAAATATTTCAGATTTAAGAGGTCCAATAGATAGGTTGCTGTAAGTTGGAAACAACTTGAAGACACGCAGTAGCAGCAGCAGCAGCGAATAGTACTGCCTAAAGGTGACTTGTTCTAACTTATAATTTTTACTCCTGCTGCTATTTCTGTTACTACTACCACTATTATTGTTGTTGTTTAGGAGCTCCTCACAATCTCATGCCCTAAGACTTGACTTACTTATCTTGTGCATAAATTCATCACTGAACTGGAACAATTCCTCATCCCTAACTTCATGCACTTCTGAGGCATTTTGCTTACCTTTTTAATCTCTTCCTCTTCCTTGAAAGGAATAACAGAAAAATAGAAGACACCACTGAAACCAATGCTGAAATTCTTGCTCGCCTCACAGCTGCGGTATGTATTCCGTAAGAATTTTCTTGGTGCATTTCAAAGAGTTATTTATTAGTGACAGACTATAGTCTTATGTTTTAGTTCCACTATTTTGGATATGCAGCAATTGAATGAAAGTAAGTTGGCACTACTATATTTGCATCCTGGCGTTAAACCATTAAAACGACCAAAAACAGCTAAACTGCTAAAGCTGTAGTTATCCACCATAAAATGTGAAATAGCAGTGTATTAAAGAGCAGTCATTATTAAAACCACATAAACCAAGATTCATAAAGGTTAAAATATATAGCACAAGCATCTGAAAAACCTGCACAATTATAAAGTTGTTGACTTGGCATGAAGTGATAACAAAATTGGCAGAAAGAACTCTTGCTTTGGAAGGATATTCCTTAGACTGTGTGACACCACCTCGGAAGGTCTCTGATCATCAGCTTTCTTACCTCATAGTGCAGGAGACATGAAGAAGAAGCTCCCATAATGATACTGTTAGTGGAGTTTATTCTCCAGCATAGTACTATGTGAGCAGTAGAAATCACTGCTATTCATCTTCTCCAGATAAGTGAATTCTCCAGTGACAGTAAGATATCAAGTGACTGTAATTATGCCTGCATTCTTGAAATCTGAATCTCTCTTATCCATTGAAATAATTTGAAGAAGTGCTGAGAAGTGGATTGTGGGCCAAGAAATTTAATGAATGAACGTGTTTAGTCTTTCACAGCAAGTGGATTGGGTGTAGAACTATGTGGCTACAAACTGGAATCATATACATTTGTATGTGTGGGGATGAAGCTCTGGAATTAAGGATGAACAATGAGATGACCAGGTTTGCTGACAGTTATTTAGGTTAGGTAGAGCCAGATAGGTGTAGCAGATTTAGTGCCGGAGTAGGATTCAGAGAGACGAGAATGGCGTCCAGCCATGGAAGCCTTGGAAAGTCACAGTATCCTTGCCAAAGGAAAGCAAAGGCAAACCTCTGGAAAAAAACTTGCCAAGAAAACCCCATGATAGGGTTTCCATAAGTTGAAACAACTTAAAGACACAGAACAACAGTATTTAGGTTAGAGTGAAAACAAATGGCAAAGAACTTCCAGAAGAATCTTCTGGAGGAATAAGCATTAAAATAAATGTAAATAAATGCAAAGTGATGTACATTAGAGCAAAACAAGACAAAACAAAACCAACCCCCCCGCCAGCTTTACATACAGCCTGATGTAATCTATACTAGTGGTGACTGATCAGGAGATAGACTCAACTGAACCCAGGCCTATTAACTGTCATAAAATGTACAGCATTAATTTTTTGTACCGGCCTGTAGTGATGACTAATTGATTTTATATAGTTTTTATATAGGGTGTTTGTTAAATGTAAATGTCAAACTGTTCATTTTTATTACTGGATGATTCGCAGATGGCAGTAATATGTTGTAAGCAACCCCAAACTGCTAAAATAACTGAAGACTGAAAGATACCAAACTTAGGCCATTTCCTCACTACGACCCCATCCCAGCATGGGGACAGGTTAGAGCTGGTCTGTGATGCGTGTTACCGCATAACATCATTGCAGTCCTGCTCCTGTCTCCTCCCCAGCTGTTGCGATTGTGCATTATACTATTACTGGAAAAAAATCTGATAATAGGCCTCTTTCGTGCAACTATCGTGTCAGCTGGGGCCATGCAGAAAGGGCAGAAGCTCTGTCTAGGGGCTTCCTTCCTCAGTGCAGGAGAGGAAGAGGCCGGCTGCATTGCAGAAGGAGGGAATGTGTCCTGACCACTACCACCTGCCGGCAGCCTGGCGGATGCAGAGGAGAGCATTCAGGACATGCTCCCATCCCAGGAAAGGCACTACTGGGATGATGCCAGGACATTGTGGGATGCAGGTAAGGTGCGGGAGGGGCCTTAGAATTTGTAGGGGGAGCAAGCAGGATGATAGGCAGAAAGTTTAGAATAAAATTTGAGAAGGCAAAGATCTGGCTCTTGCCTGAGCAAAGACAGGGTGATGTGATAACATTTATTGATGGGCCAAGTGTTAAGGAAATTTGCATGTTGTGTATTGGGAGAGGTGATAAAGCCAGTTTGCATTGGGGGGTTTTCTTGGTTGCTTCACTAGAAAGGGTACAAGTGAGTAACAAGGCTCCAAGATCCAAAGTCCTAGCTGATCTTGACAATAAGCGTGGCAGTGCCACTGTTTATTGGGAGATGAAATTGGCAAGATGATGATTAATTAATTATTTGGTCCATGAATATGGACTTCTTGGGTAGCAGTCATAACTCCATACAAAACATCCACAAAAAGGAAAAACAAGCCTGGTTTTATCAATGTTGAAATGCACACAAAAAGATAATTTGCCAAGTTAAACAGTGTAATAATAATTGGTACATAAAGTCTGTATGAAAATTTTAGTCACACAACAAACATTAAACTAACTGAAGAACTAATTATGCATGCATCTGTGATGTAACGTTATTGCCATGTGACAGTGCTTTTAATTGGCCTTTGCTCTGTTTCCCACACAGGTTCCTCATCTATAATATAGTTTTAGGAAGGGTTTTTTTTCTTTTCTTAATGACTCAGACTACAATTTGTTACTAAAGGAAATGCATACTTTTTCCATACAATGGAAGGGCGAGGGATTTTTAAGTGATAATAGCTATTATTGAATGGTGCCAAGTTTATTGGATTGAAGGAAACAACTGCAAAGGGACCACTTTCTGTCAGCATTACATTTTAATTGCATAAAGTTATACTTAGTACTATGAATTTCAAAAGAGACTTTGCTTCTGATGGTGGCTTGCATGTATGTGTGCCATTTTTAAACATACAAAATCTTTTTTTTAAGCATCCTGTATATAAATCTAATACATAAAACAATGCATACAAAATCCAAATAATTTTTACATGTAGGGCTACCTTTGAAAATTGTCCAAAACCTTCTTATTCTTACTTTGGAATCCAGCTTCAAGATTGCTAAAGAGAAGAGACATTAGAAATCTTCTGCTCTAGTCCTTTGTCAGATTTAATGGGTGCTGGTATGTTTCTGGGGCTAATTTTATAGCTTGGGACCAGGTGACCTTACGGTTTGCCAGTGTCAGAATGTATTTACTCTGGCTCTGCGATCTCTGTTAAAGGTTTATTTTTGTGATGTAAATGTTACTGCGGTTACCTGGCCCAAGCCCGAGGTCTACAATTTCATATTTGTTATGGTTAAAATTTCCATGTGGTACTCCATAAGATGAACTTCACGTGTCTGAGCGGGTCACAGACAGCCTGTGTAGGCAGGCACGGTCATACAGCCTTAATTATGCACGCTAGGTCTAGGCCAGTAAACAACAATCTGTCACACAACCGGTAGTGCCCTCCAGACACAGCTGACCATTAAGCAAATTGAAGTGCTCTCAGCCCCAAATTGCTTGCTTGATGGGATTAGCATGTCCGTCTATACAATGACTAAGTGCTCCTCATCTGCATACTGTTCTAACAATTGGCAGTGCTGGCCAAATCTCATCAATTCTGATTTAGACCTTTTGGAGGCTTTGTCCCCATTCAAATCCTTATTGTTCTCCTTCGGAGAGGGCTAGCCTCCAGGTATAATCTTCCCTATAAAAACTCCAATTCTGAGCTTCTTGATGGAACGCTTGTGCTTTGCATCCCGAACTGCTGCCGCTCTGTTTGGCGAGCCTCCCCTCAGCCTCCACGTGCTGGGAAAAACACGAACCCAAGCCTCAAACTCTTTTTCTCATCTCCCGGACTGCAGGATAAGGTGAGGTATTACCCCAGAAATCCGCTTAAAACCCCTATCAATTTTCCTCACTTTCTATTTCTATAGTTCTTATATGAGTGCGTGAGTGCATGTGTCTGTGTGTGCTGAATTGAGGAATTATAATAAAATCTGTTAAATTGAACAACTGTGCCTAGTTCTTGCCACAGCCTGACCCTGTAAACATAGGGTTAAAGATCTCGCTACATTGTCCTGTCTCTCGTAGTGCTAGCTTGTGCTCTTTGCTAATTCCCAACCCTTGTAATATTTGGAGCGCATTTAGGTGCCCCTCCCGGAACCCGCAGAAATCAAGGTAACATAAAGCAAATTGAGTTACAGTATGTTGCCATGGGACAAGAGGGTCTTTTCAGTGGTGGGGCCCCAACTCTGAAATATTTATGAATTATTAAAGCATCTGTCTTTCACACTTTATTATGGGATATTAGGAAATGTACAGTATAAACAATTTGAAACACCCCAGATTGAAAGCATAAATAATTAAAACAAAATAAAGCAGTGATTCTTAATCTGGGGGCCTAGGGGCCTGCAGAGACCTCAAAGGGAGTCTGTGAAGCCCTGCTGCTGGACACCAACAGCAGTAAGCTGGCAGCAGGGTGTGGGGTGTGTGTGCTGAAACTGCTCCCTTGCGGTGCAAACGAGAGAGCCATTTGGGTGTGAGCACATGTCTGCTACTGTGTTCCTTTCTTCAGAGATGTGGCAGCAGGGGGTGCCAAGACACATGGAAGCAGGTGTGTGTGCACACCCAAACTGTTTCCTTGTTTGTAAATAAGGGAATGGTTTTGGCACCTGTGCCCCCCCAGCTGCCATGTCCCTGATGACAGTGACATGGTGACATGTGAGTGTGCATGCCCATACTGCTCTGTTGTTTGCAAACAAGGGAGTGATGACAGATGCCTGCCGCTGCATTCCCCCTTGCCCACATCCCCTTCTGCTGCATCCCTGGCAAAAGGGACATGACATCAGGCATGTACACTCATCCAAACTGCTCCCTCATTTTCAAATGAGGGAGCAGTTTCAGCATCCACGCCTCCCCTCTGCTGCCGTGTCCCTGACAAAAGGGACATGGTGGCAGGTATGTCTGTGTGCAGAAACCATGACTCTGAAGACCAGGGTTTGAATCCCCACTAGGCTGTGGAAACCCACTGGGTGACCTCAGACAAGTCACATTCTCTCAGTTTTAGAGAAGTACAAAGGCAACAAATCTTGCCAAGAATACCCTCATGATAGGTTCACCTTAGGGTCACCATAAGGCAGTTTTCAAAGGGGAGAGACATGATGGCTAGAAAAAATCTCTTTTGTCATCAGCACTTTGTTTGTGTGCCTTCACAAGTCACTTCTGACTTATGGCAGCCGTAAAGCGAACCTATCATGGTTTTTTTTTTTTAGTAAGATTTGTTCAGAGGGGGTTTGCCTTTCCCCTTCTCTGAGGCTGAGAGAATGTGACTTCCCAATGTTGCCAAGTGTCTGAACAGAGATTTGTATCCTCATCTCCAGAAGCCTTTAATAAATGAATAAACATTTGAATATTTAAATCTTGAGTTAAGTCTTGGGGACCCCTGCCAATAAAATATATTTACAGGGGGTCTCCAGTAAAGAAAATGTTAAGAACCATTCAGGTAAAGCATATTAAGCATAGCAACAGTTAAAACCACTGTAAAAATTATAGTTTAAAACCATGCACATATATGCTTTGAAATAAAGTAGTCCACAAAAGGATTTAATAAAAAGTCATGTTTTGGCTTGGTGCTGGTAAGAAACTAGTGTTGGTACCAGTCAGACCTCCAGGTGGAGGGCATTCTATAGTTGGAGAGTATAATCAGCAGACAGCATTGCCTGTCACCTCTGATGTCTCCTATGTCTATTGCCAGGGACAGATGTTATTTTCTCTGGCCTTTCAGTATTTTGCTAGTCAGCTTTAATCAGTTTTTGTGGCTGTTCACTTTTTTTTTAAAGATGCTTGTATATTTGAAAGGTTTTTGTTCTTGTTTTTTGACGTTACATCTTCTCAGTTTCTTTACCCATCCTAACAATTCCATTAAAATGCAAGATAAAAATATCAATACTAAAATTAAAAAAAACCCTCAAACACATGGGAAGAGTAATTAGTAAGCTAGTAACAGAGCATCCTATATTCTTAATTGGGCTGAGGGCAAGAAGATACACCACTCCTGTGTGTGCTCAGCCTTGGAAGAAGGAAGAGAAAGACATAGAAGACTCTAAAATAACACAAAAATAGTAGAAAGACCCACATTTCCCTGAAAACACCAATAATAACAAATAATTGAGTGCAGTGTGGTCACAATGCCCTAATAATAATAATAATAATAATAATAATAATAATAATAATATTAATTTTTCCCCGCCTCTCCCAGTGGATCGAGGCGGCATTACAGGAATATATAAATACATTAAAACATTAAAATGTACCCCATCCTCCCCACCCACCAACCCTTCTATCCCCTTAAACCACATTATTTATTAAAACAAATTAAAAACAAAATTAAAAACAAAAGGACAATTGATGAGAGGTGGTGGAACACTAGTCTGGGAAGGCCTGTCGGAAGAGAACAGTCTTGACTGCTTTTTTAAAGCAGTCAAGACTGGTAATGTGCCGGGTCTCCTCCGGCAGGCCATTCCATAATTTGGGAGCGACAGAAGAAAAGGTCCTCTGGGTAACCGCAGCCAACCTAGTTCTGATTGGCTGCAGTAAATTCCTCCCAGAGGACCTTAGTGTGTGGGGCGGATTATATGGGAGAAGGCGATCCCGCAGGTAGGCTGGCCCCAAGCCATGAAGGGCTTTAAAGGTAAGAACCAACACCTTGTACTGTGCCCGGAAACTAATAGGCAGCCAGTGTAAAGACTTCAGAATAGGTGTTATGTGGTCAGTTTTAGATCTTCCGGTGACCAACCTGGCTGCCATGTTCTGAATTAATTGAAGTTTTCGGACTAAGCACATGGGTAGCCCTATGTAGAGCGCATTGCAGAAGTCAAGCCGTGAAGTTACCAGCGCGTGTACCACTGTTTTTAGGTGTTCCAAGTCCAGGAAGGGGCGCAGCTGGCATATCAGTCGAAGCTGATAGCAGGCACTCCTGGCTGCCGCATCAATTTGAGCTGTCATCTGAAGCGGCCAATCCAAGAGCACCCCCAAGCTGTGGACACAGTCTTTCAGGGGAAGTGTGACCCCATCTAGAACTGGTTGACAAACCTCCATACCTGGGCTAGGGCCCTTAACAGCGAGTACCTCCGTCTTATCTGGATTCAGCTTCAGTCTGTTTTTCCTCATCCAGTCCATTACTGCTTCAAGGCATTCATTTAGAGGCAAGATGCCATCCTTAGTTGATGCTATTATCCGAGGCATGGAGAGATATATCTGGGTGTCATCAGCATACTGATAGCACCTTGCTCCATGCCTCCTGATGATCTCTCCCAGCGGTCTCATGTAGATGTTAAATAGCATTGGGGACAGGACGGCGCCCTGAGGGACACCAGATTTAAGCTCCTTTTCGAGGAGCAGCTGTCCCCAAGCATCACCATCTGGTATCTACCTGAGAGATAGGACCGGAACCACTTAAGCGCAGTGCCCCCGATCCCCAACCCTCTCAGGCGTTCCAGAAGGATACCATGGTCTATGGTATCGAAAGCCGCTGAGAGGTCCAAGAGTACCAGCAAGGTCACACTTCCCCTGTCGATACCTAGGCGTAGATCATCCACTAAGGCAACCATGGCAGTCTCGACTCCATATCCTGCCCTGAAGCCAGTTTGAAATGGATCTACATAATCTGTTTTATCCAAGACAGCTTGGAGCTGAAGGGCAACAGCCCTCTCGATCACCTTGCTTAAAAATGGAAGGTGGGAAACTGGTCTGTAATTATTCATATCCAGGGGATCTAGGGAGGGCTTTTTTAGAAGTGGACATATAATTGCTTCTTTTAAACAAGCTGGAAAATTGCCCTCCCTGAAGGATGCATTAATAATATGTCTTAAGTGGGTCTTAATTGCAACTCCTCCCTGGACGACCAGCCATGATGGGCAGGGATCAAGAGGGCAAGTTGTCCTTCTTACCTTTCCAAGGAGCTTGTCCACGTCCTCGGTACTCACTGACTGAAACTGATCCAGTATAATCCTGTTCACGGGGTCGCCGGACGCTCCATTTGTAACCTCTGCTATAACACCGGCATCCAAGTCGGCTCTTATCTGAGAGATTTTATCTGTGAAATGATTATTCAAGGCATCACAGCAAGCTACGTTAGGTTCTAACAACGAGTTCAGGAGAGTGGGTAGCTGAGTCAGATCCCTTACCACCCTGAACAGCCCTGCTGGATGAGAAGTCGCAGACGCAATACGTGCAGAGAAGAAGGTCTTCTTCGCTGCATCTATTGCCACTCTATAGGAATGAAGGAATTCTCTATAGTGTGTCCTGTCAGATAAGAGTCGAGATTTCCGCCAGTTGCACTCTAGTCGTTGTCCAGCCTGCTTCATATTCCTAAGTTCTACTGTATACCAAGGATTGCGGTTTGCAGCAGGATGGAAAGGACGCTTGGGAGCAATCGTGTCGATAGCCCTGGTAAGATCACAATTCCAGGTATTAACCAGGGCTTTGACAGGATCACCGGCGATACCAACCATAAGACCCTCGAGGGCTTTCTGGAATCCAATAGGTTCCATTAACCTTTGAGGGCGGACCATTCTAATAGGTACACCACCCCTGCAGGGGCAGATAGCAACCATTAGTCTAACCCTGACCAGGAAATGATCCGTCCATGACAAGGTGGTAGCAGTTGTTATCTCCACCCATGGCTGTGCCTGTTCCGTACTAAAGACCGCATCAAGGGTATGACCTGCACAATGTGTTGGCCCAGAGGCTAATTGGGATAGGCCCATGTTTGTCATGGATGCCATGAACTCCTGAGCTGCACCTGTCAAACTGGTCTCAAATGGGATATTGAAGTCGCCCAGAACCAGAAGTCTGGGCGATTCCAACACCAGCCCTGACACCAGCTCTGTCAGCTCGGCCAGGGAGTCTGATAGGCAGCGGGGTGGTCGGTACACTAACAGAATCCCTAGACTATCCCTTGCCTTCAGGCTCAGGTATATACACTCAAAGTGGTCTGTTTTCCAGACAGGTATCCTGGTCAGCATAAGATTGTCTTTGTAAACCAAGGCTACTCTACCCCCCCCACTTCCCCTTACCTGCTCACTGACAGAGTATCCGGCTGGCAAGGCCCTCACATAGAAGGAGACAGTGAACAAGTATGATAGCACTATTTACCCTATATTACATACAATGTGCAAGAAGATGGTACCACACTGCCCCACTTGTGGCATAGCTAGCAGTAAGACTTGCTACTGCAAGACCTCAGGCATCCTTCCAAGTGACAGTTCAAATCGTTTTGTACTCATGCTCTTTTCAAGGAGGAGAAAAGAGATTCCACAGAACATAGTGCTGCCAGAGTGCCTTGGGATACGTATGTCTAGAGAGAAGGCCCATATAACATTTTTTCTCCATAAGAGGTAGGGTAGCTATAGAGGGCATACTCAGTCATTCTGAGACCAGGGATTGAGTGACAGTAATAGACTTTTGCCAAACAGTCAAGAGGACATATGACAAGGGTCAGTTGCAGACAAGCATTAGATTGAATCATATTGGTTAGTCCTAAGTAGAGCAGACCCTTTGAATCAACTGATGACTGTGCATTAAAAGTCATTAAAGTCAGTGCATTAAATAGTCCTGTTGATTCAGTGGGTCTACTCAAGTTGGCACCATCTGTAGGATTTAGGCCACTGACAACAGCAGTCTCTTCTACTGGGGTGGGAGGCAAAGTGGCCCTATGGCAAGCCGCCCATAATCTGCCCCAAGGCGGAAGAGAGAGACAGAAGAGAACAAAATCCAGAGTCTCTGGAAGCCAGTACAGTGGAAAAACAAACAAGGAACAAATTACAATGTAAATTTGGGCATCCCAAGCTCCCAGTAAGTGACTATAATGGATATTGCTAAATGTATAGAGGGACCCACTGTCATGCTTCTTATCCTGGGCTTAGTACCACCTCTTAGGCCCTTTCCGCATCCTACCTTTTCTCGGCGCTGGGGTGCGGTGATCACATGAGCAGCCTCTTGTGAGAGGCTTTCGCTTCCCTGCTTCTTCAGCTGCACACGAGCTTCCTGCTTGCGCGAGAGCCCTGCCTCTTCCTTTCACAGTGCAACCTGGGACCTGAGAGAGGAAGTGCGACCGGCCTGGCTCCCAAGGCTCCGCATGCCAAGTAAGTGCACGCGGGGCCCGGAGGCAATGCATGATTGCGCAGCATTTTCGACTAAAAGCCAAAAATGCAAAGGTGTGCGATTATTGCCTGCCAACCCCTGCAGCCTTGTGCGATTGTGAGGGCGTCATGCAGATCACTCATTGCAATCACGCGAGGCTCCCCTTTCTGTTTTAGCTGTCTTGCTGTTCTGGACCTTGAATTCTGCTAGCATGAGTTGGTTTCTGCCAGATGCCAAAGTCTCACAATTGCAGATTCTTGAATATAAAATTATATCCTAATTTAATAAAAAATAAATTTATTAGCAAAAATGATACTGTCATACAATTAGCGTAAAGGAATATAAGAAATAGTTAAAATGAGACACCAAAACACAGTAAAATTAATAGTTTTATCATACACCCTATTAAGGAGCAGTTATATTAATGTTGCCTAGCATTGCACACTGCTTTGAGTCCCAATATTTTCATAGTTGGCTCTGTTCTTTCTCAGATCTATTCAAGGACATTTCTCCATTTTTAGTACACAGACACTATGTAATTTTGTTCATGATTGCTAGCAACCATGGCAGGCTCTCTATAAATATGGCATTGCTCTTGACGAAATACAATTTTGCACAAAGGAATTGACAAGCAAGCATTTAATACTCAACATGGGTAACATCTGCTTGCAGCAGCTTTCTTTTGCTATTAAATTTGAATATATATACAGAATTACAGTCACCACAGAACTTCCTCTTTCTTTCCTCCCTCTACTGGCCTAGGTCTCTCTATATTTATTTCAGAGGGTCCCCATCCTGCTTGGTCAGATTCGCAGAGAGATCTGCAGGAAGGATATCGAATTCTGAAATGCAGCCTGCTCATGGACGCCATTCTGTTAGCAAAAGTGATGCCCATGATGCTATACAAAAGCCCATGGTGCTATACAATTTTAAGTCAATAAATGAATTACAATGATTGTTTATAGTCTCTTACCTTGCACAGCAAAGAAAAAAACAATAAAAAGATTTAAAAACAATTCAAAACAATATTTTAGAAAACCAGTTTTAACTCTCTCTCTCTCTCTCTCTCTCTCTCTCTCTCTCTCTCTCTCTCCCCTTCATATGCATACAGTTAAAACAGTTTCTGAAGTTAATCTTGGTTTTAGAGACCAGGGGCTGTATAAAGTAATGCAACCTTGGTTGGCCAGCAGGAGGGAAGGAGCCAGCCTGACCTCCTTTAGTAGCAAGTTTAACAACAATGGTGCTACTAAGAAGGTCTGGTCTTGTGCATTTACCAAGCTAATCTTTCAGGGCGGTTTAATATGGGAGCGGGTAATCCTTCAGATATCCTGTCCTCAAGCTGTTCAGGGTCGTGTAGGTCAAAACCAACCCCTTCAATTAAGCTCCAAAGCAAATTGGAAGTCACTGCAGTTGGTGTAAGCTTGGTGATGAGTAGTCTCTAGCATATATACCCAACAGTAATTTGGTCCTGTATTTGTACTATCTGAATTTTCCAAACCTAGCTTTGTATAGAGAACTTCATAGTAGTCTAATGGGAGCTAATTGAGGCATGAACCACTACATTCAGACTGAATCTAGGCAAAGAAACTTATGGTTAGTGGAGCCACATGGACTTCCAGGAATAATACTGGGCCTAAGAACACTCCCAAGCTGTGAAGGTCTTTCAGAGGAAATCCAATGCCATCTAGAAAAAATGGCAACCGCACTCCCAGCTTTCTTGTTGAACAAGAAAACTTCTAACTTGTCTAGCCTGAGATTCAATTTCTTCCCCCATAGTCAATCTTTTGCTGCATCCGCATAATAAATCAACACTTGTACAAAATCCTTGACATTAGTTGCAAAACAGAGATGGAACTAAATATCATAAGCAGAGTAAGAACTCCCAAGCCCCAGATTGTCAATGTCCTCCCCTCAGTGGCTTCTTGTAGTGGCTTCACCCAGTCTACTAGGTATTTTATTTTTCTTGCCTTTGTATGCAAAGGTCTCTGTGTAAGACCTACCACTGGAGTATATGTTAATTTCTGAGACAATGGCTGTATTTGGACAACACAGGTCATGGTGCCCTGCAGTGGAACCAGATCAACATGACCCAGAGCTTTTTCTGCAGGTGGTTATAGTGTCTTCTGGCAGCCAGCCCATCTGGTTTGGTTCTTATATGGTTTGTTTTAGGTTTGCTTTTTTGATTGGTTTGGAGGCAACAAACAGAGAATAGGAGATGTTAATTCCTAACCAACATGATAAACCAGTGGGAGTGATTGTGTGAACCAGCATAGGATTTACTCACAGCAAATCTGAGTTCCAAAAAAAGCCTTTCTCATTTTGTTGTTTTGTCCGAATGGGCTTCTGGTGTCATCTGAGTATACAAATAAAGGAAAAACATATCTCCATTATTCATACATTTTATTGCAAGCTCTCCATCCCTCCTCTTCTGTTGTTTGAATGTGCCCGTGGAAAATTGGGCACCTATTTTTCAAACTTAGTTTGCAGAAATGATTTTCTTTTAAAAGGTAATCCCTTTCAAACACATGGCATTATAGTGACCAGCCATCTAGTGGATATAATTGTTCAAATAGACGCTGTTATCTGAAAGGGGATGTCATTTAAACAGTATATCTACTTTCCCATGGCAAACATCCATATCATAATGGTAACACTTAGTGGGTAAAAATGATACTATGAGAACATTTACTTTATCTAGATTCACAACTGCAATAAGACATTAATACAGGAGTCCTTTTAATGAATTACCTGAAGCTTATGAGGTAGAAAAAGGAAGTTGTGTGGATAACTATAGAGCACAATTTAAATCTAATGAAAATGAAGAAATGGAGTTGAAAGCATAGATGAAATAACTAACAAAACAGGCAAACGAATCAGAGGGATATATCTCAGGATCTAGGAGTAGATTGAACCTTTGTATATTGAGGTGAGAAGCTTAGCACAGCTGAGTTGATGCGCTGAAAAGAAAAATACAATTTTTAATATGCATGTATATAGTGATCTTTAAAAAAATAGGTATAGAGGAAGTGTAAAAATAACTCCATCACACATCATTTGACTTTTTTTTTTTTGAAAGATTTAGATACACAGACCTTTAGAAGCAAAGCTGCAAATGAACTGAACAAAAGCCTTAGCCATGCAGGATGCAGATATTTTAACCTCGTTTCCTCACCAATTTGCAAGACCCCCTCAACTTCCATCTCACCCCCTCCCAATTTGTAAACCTGGAACTAAAATTTAGAAACATAGTGGAGGACTGGGCTATTTTAGAATAAAAATAAAATTTCTGATATTTCTGAACTGAATACCTATTTCTGTATAGATGATCTTATCTTTTCATAATAAAATAATGTTTGGGTTTTTTTTTTTTAACATAAATATTTCTGGTATGGTAAAGATTTTTCAATTCTCCTTGAAGAGAGATCTGTGAATTTTACAAAATAGGAATTAAGTTTGGGTGATTGCAGTCTCTGAGAAAGCTGCTTCACATTCTCTGGTTGATCAAACACACACTTAATCTCTTTACCGTTTAACTTTCAGTGGCTTGTCAATGCAGGGACAATCCTAAATATATTAATTGAACAGAAATTGATTGAGAGATAATTGATTCAGCAGCGATGCCTGATGAAACTGACTGTCTCAAGATGATACCTCCAGGACGTTTGAACTATGACATTAATCTCTGCTGTGACCATGTGTGCTTTAATATTGTAACCATGGCATCTGACCTTTTCTACTGTGACTATCCAACTGGGTTTTAACTGTAGTATTTAAATTATTAAGGGGATTATTAGGAGGATATCAAAGAAATGATTAGGAGGGCTGTGAAATAGAACGGATATATGGAAGTGCTGAACCCTTGAGAGATCTGACATTAATCTCCATCTGTAGATTCCATTTTAAATCGTGAAAGTTAGAATCTTGCGCTACGAAGTGTCTTTCTGAATAAAAGTATTGTTTTACATAGTCATAGTGCAAAAGGACCTGGGTGAAAGATTAGAAAAATGGTTTCCTGGCATCTTTGAATTCACCAGTTTTGATCAGAATATAGTGAAAGCAGTGCATGCTAGTTTTAGTATTCAGGAAATGGAAGGCGAATCTTTCTGAAGCATCTCAAATAAAGCAGGGGTGTGCAAGAGGCAGTCCCCTATGGCCTCCAAATTCTTTCTATTTTCTTCTGTTGAAAAAGCCCCTAGAGCCCTTCCTTCAACCTGTTTTAGGCTAAAGCATGGGTTCTTTTCTCTTTTCTTTCTAATTAGTGGGGGAAGGAATCCTTTTTTAAGCTTTGAACAGGCCTCAAAATTACGGCAAAATTGCACTCACAGCCTCTGGGTGAGAGCTTTTCAGGAAAAAACTGTAAAGGTACATGGGATGTGGTGGGCTTCTCACATTCAGCAGTAAGGGTCATATGTGCTTGAGAGGCCTAGGCCATTTCTGCATGGTGTCACAGACCTGCTATGGGGATGAGATGGCAGTGGTCTGCAGGTCATGCTTTTCACATGAGGTTGTTGAGATCCCATCCTTCCCAACCATGTGGAAGGGCAGGGAGTGTGATGGGGGTGCTTCATTCCCAAGCACAGCATGGGAAAGAGCCTGACTGCGCTGTGAAAGGCAGGCATGTGTCACTTGTGCTGCCTTCTGCAGGGAGCCAGTCAGGTGTGGAGGGAAGTGTTCCTGTTGTGCTCCTTTCATGGCAGAGGCACTGCTGGGATCACAATGGAAGGACAAGGGGGTCAGGTAAGGTGTGGAAATGGCCCTAGAGTACCGTAGTTGCCAAACTTAGAGTTAGGGCCTTTCCACACTACACTGTTATAGTGCTATTATTCCACTTTCAATATCCTATGGAATTCTGGGGTTTGTAGTTTACAGAGGCCAAAGAGCTCTCTGGCTGAGAATTCTAAATGCTTCTCCCTAAACTACAAACCCCAGGATTCCATAGGATGTTGATAGTGGGATAATAACGCTATAACCGTGTAGTGTATAAAGGCCCTTAGACCATTAGGTGGAGAAAAACTGAGTTGTCTGACTTCCTAAAAAGTCTTACCACTCTTTATTGCATTGATGGGAAATGTGTGGTCCTCAAGATGTCAGATTACAGCTTCCATCATCCCTGGTTATTATAGCTAACAGTGATAATGGTGGCAGTTGAGTCCCAGCATTATTTTGAAGGAGATAAATTTTCCCTCACTGTTATTTAGGTCTTGGCAAAAGAGGAGATCCTTCTGAGTAGTTATGCATAGTATTAGGCTATAATTTGGTTTTATAGGTGTTAAAAAAAAAGGAAAGAATATGGGTTTTTGGTACAACTATTAAAAAGGCACGAAATTAAGTATAGATGGTATAAAGGTGAAGGGGTGGCCTTCACCTTTCTACAAAGGAGACATGTGTTAACTTCCATCCATAAAGCACAGGACTTTATGAAAAGATATAAGGAGGAATTCAATAAATTAAAAATGGAAAATATACCAGAGTCAGACAAAGATAAAGATAAGGATAGAGAAAAAGATAAAAAGAAAGCTACAAAAAGAACAGACAGGAGAATAGTGGGGGATAAAGTTATAGAGCAAGAAACAGAACGAGAGCGAGAAATAGAGAGGGGAAATAGAGAGTATGAGAAGGATTCTGGGGAGAAGAGAGTCCAGGAAAAAAAAATGGTTTTATTTTTCTCAGCTTTGACATCTCTAAATAAATCCCCCCAAAATCCCCTCCCCCATTTTCAAATATATAAATTTTTACATTTGTTTATTACAGTGTTAACAATTTTTGCCATCTGACAAAGTATAAGAAAAAAAATCAGTTCTGGAAATGGAAACCAAAATATGCCTGTACATTTGAAACACATTGTAAATTTCTAATTGCTGGAATAAAGCTAAAGGATGAGCTAAACTAAATTAAACTAAACATACCTATATAGTATGGTGCTCTGTACTGAGTTATACTCAGTCTGTTGTGTGTTCTAAATCAGAGTGGGAAACTACCAGAGGTCTGGAGGCCACAGGCACCCCTCAATGTGTGTTGCTGCAATCCTAAGCTTCCAGTTGCTCCCTTCTTTGTTTTTTAATGTTTACATTTTTTTAAATCCAAGAAATGCAGCCTGCTCTTTCTTGAGGGCATAGGAGTAATTTTGCCATCTCTACTGTTATAGGCCCATGGGAGGTCTTTTTAAAAGCAGGCAGTAAATTATAATTTAACATGACCTGAATGCTGTTACTATGCTGGTGTAGCAAAAAGATGTGTGTTGTGTGGCAGATAGGCTCTGTGTTGAAGTGCCTCTCATCTGCTGATGTCTGGATCAATATACAGACGCAGGCTTCCTTCCATCTAGAAACTCCTGAAATATCTGAGATATAGATATGGTAACCTAGCCTTCTTGACAAATGGGCTACCTGTATCATTCATTTCTTCCCTTGGAAAGTGTGGCTATTGATCCTGTGTTAGCTCTTGTATTCTGAATTGAAGGATATTTTGAAAGTAAGTGGAAGACTTTTTTCTACATATTTCCTGACAGATTAATAAACTGTATGATTTAAAAAGCAGGAAGGGTAGAGGAAACTGTGTATAAAAAGCACATTCAGCTGGTAACACCCATTTTCTTCTGTGTTCATGTACTTACTGAAACTGATCTGTCTTTTATCAATTATGCTATTCTTTCCCATGTTTTACCACCATTTTGTACAGTTGTGCATCATAACCACAGAAGTATGTGTTGCCTGAAAAGCAATTCATAGCAGTTCATGTCACCATATTACTGCAATAAAGTCTGGCACATTCCAGTGATTGTTATGGATTGTTGCTGGTCAGGTAATCTGATGCTTGTGCTATGGGATATTAAACAAAAATTTCTTATATTTGTTATGTTAATTAAGCATTGAGTTCTTATCTCTTAAACATCTTGAGGGTTGTGTAGGAAATAATGACATTTGATGAAACAAATATGTATTTCTGGAACCAAATTTGACACATGATAGAACAGCTGCAAGTGGATTTTGCTGATACAGCTGTCTTTGTTTTTGGCAATATACCAGTTGTATTTATGGCATTGATCACGATAGTGCTGAAGCAAAGATAACTTGTGTGAAGATAATGTAACTTAAATGACACAATTCTGTGCATGTTCACTCAGATGTATGCTCTATTGTATTCAGTACAGTTTATATTCAGGAAAGTATATATGAAATTGCAATTTAATTGCATTTGGGAGCTAAGTCTTCTGCTTTAGTATTGGGAGACCAAGACTGCTAGTAGTGTTTGTTCTTCTTGTGGATATCTTTGTTTGTGGTATTTCATGGCTGAAAAATCAATAAAGAATACCTACCCCTATTTTAAAAATGTTGCACACTATTGGTAGCAATATTCTGTTTTATCAACACCAATTGTAACACTTTCATCTTCTTGGTGTGCTAGGTGCAGAGAGAATTGGCTACTGTTCTTGCTATGAAGGCAAGAAAATCAGGTGAGTATTCCAAGTTCTTTTGATTCTGCCTTTTATTATTGTGCTGCGTGTGGCGCACACATACACATTGTCTGCATGCACACAAACACACACACACAGTACAAAGCCAACTGAAAGTAACAAATATTTACTTGCATTTTCTTCTTCTTTCCAATTTCTCCTTTTGTATTGTCCCAGTTAATATTCACTTGATGAAATGTAAGCATAACTGAGTTAGGTGTATGCCTCAGCTTCGTATACAGATCAACTATTCTATTATCTTCCCTTTTAAAACAGGTTTCAAGGTTTACATATGCATTCTCTTTTATTTGTCCTGATTTTGAAGGATGTTTTTCAAATCTCTGTATAACCAGTGATCTTTTGAGTCATGTTTTTCAATCCTGCTAAATGATTCCATTAAAAGAAATCTTACTAGATAAAATATGGACAACAGTTGCCAGCCTTCCATTAGCCTGTTTTTTCTCACAGCACTGAACTGGGGAAGGCTTTCCATGTATGGATTGTGTAGAGAATATACAAGGGTCAGGCTCCCCTTCTTTTCTATTTTTCCTATCACCCATGTATAAATTTATTCAGAGTTAGGTTTACCTTTGTCTTCTTCTGAGGCTGAGAGAGCATGATTTGCCCAAGGTCACCAAGTGAGTTTCTGTGGTTGATCTCCAAGTTGGTCTCCAGAGCCATAGTCCAACATTCAAACTACTGTGCCATGCTGGCTCGCTTTCAAATGCACAATACATTTACACATTCATACATATGTATTCAGAGACAGTTCTCCTGCTTGCTGAATCTGGTAATCAAATTTTCTTAGACTGCTGTGTTGCTCTCTGATGTTGCTATATGCCTCTATGACCTTAAAAGTGCCTACTGTGAAGCCATCAGGCCTTGAAGAAAAAGGAAATTGGATACTCAGTTCTAAAATAGAGATTCTGATGGCCATTTTAATTAAATGACTTGTCTTTATTTTCATGAAGGTTTCATGTGTTCCTTTGAAAAACAACAACATAAGCCCAAAAGGTCTGACTTTGAGGCCTTTCCATTAATTTCTGGGAATGACCCAGGTGGTTTGTTTATGACTGAGCTGGGAGTATTTTTAAATGATGGGGTGTGGTACAAGAAATCCAAAGCACAATTTCCCCCACATCATATGAAAAAGAACAGTTATAATAATGTAAGATCTTTTAAGGCAAGAGTTATTCCATTAAATTTTTTACAGTTGTGGACTTTACTAAAAATGTATCAAATCTACAGCAGTTGTAGGCTGTGATGCATGATGATCATGGCATACAGTATTTTCCATGTATGGATACAGATAACTGATTGTGATAATGGATTCTTTTGTGATTTAATATGGAAATCATTAGTAGTATTTAAGTTTCTAAACTAGCTTCAGGCAATAAATGTAAAACTCATAGTAGTCTCAACATAGTCTGGATAATAGTCCAGTATACAAAGTATTATGATGCCAGTTATTTAATATAGGCATGCCTAGTTTCTGGTGCTTAATTTTGTGTCTCATTTCTCTTGAGGTCAATTAACCAGAGCAGAAAAAAATGAACACTAATTATCTCTGCTTGTAACATAGTGTCAGGCAGGCCACATTTTAAATTTTGAAATTTTAATTGTGGAGGTTTGTTTGTTTTAAATTATGGAACATCACCTTTCTTAATGTTCTACTGTAGCTGCAATATGCTGCTTATTCCCAAATACTTCAAAGTGATAGGAAGATACAGTAGCATATTGCAGATATGTGGGGCTGGGTTGATAAGATTCTGTTTCCTATTTGATATCTGAGAAATGGATCCCTTGGGACTGGCTTCCTCTCTGGAAACCAAACTAGCATAATGAGTAGCCTTGCCTGCAAATTCAATATTAGCTTTACACCTCAGGTCAAAAGAAAGTTAATGACCATTTGCACACCAGAGATAGAAAATTGCATTGCATTTCATATTATTGTCAATTTAAAAGTATAGCATTACACTGGAGTAATTTATATTTAAATTGATTTAAATTATACACCATGATCACTGAGGACACTAGAGAACAAGGGTGTAAAAAAAAAACTTCATTGATATTTGTCAATTTGGTCTAGGCAATTGCTGTAATAGTTATCCCTGCAGATAGGAAAGATAAAGCTAGAGATGACAGCTGGATGTAAAAATAAATAAATTAATAATAATAATAATAAAAATAAATGATATGTTTGCTGGGGTGGAAGAGGCAGAAGAGTTGTGTATACAGATCCTATCATTAGACAAGCTGTTTTTGAACGGTAAAAGCCCTTATCACACTTATAGCGTTAGCAACACATGAAGCAGACTGAAGTTTTGAAAGCTTATGTTATCAGCTTCTTTCTCTCAGGCCATTTCCGCACTAGATTGTAATAGTGCTGTTACTGTACTTTCAACATTCTATGGAATCCTGAGGTTTGCCCTTCCCTAAACTGAGGCAGGTTTTCCCCTCCCTAAACTACAAACCTCAGGATTCCATAGGATGTTGAAAGTGGAATAATAGCCCTATAACAGTCTAGTGTGGAAATGGCCTCAGTCTCAAAGGTACTACAAGATCCCTTTGTATATAGTTCTATAAGTCTCACATCATTGAATCCAGACCTGTTTGTCTGGTGTACCAGTCTGCATTTATGCAACAACAACAACAACAACAACAACAATTTTATTTCTTACCCAACTCTCCCTAAGGCTTGAGGCAGGGTACAACATAAATTAGAATACAATTAAAAACACATTGTAGATTAAAATATGCTAGGAACACATAACATCAGTTTAAAATTCATAGTTAAACAGTGACTGGGTAGGCCTGCCGGAAGAGGTAGAGGTCTTTAGTACTTTTTAAAATTCAGACAGCATATTTTGCTATCAAATGTCTTCTGGCGGGTCATCCCACAGTCTAGGGATGGCAGAGAATAAGGTTCTCTCTGGAAGACCATTGCCAGTCTAGTCTTGCTGACTTAAGATCTGAGTGTACAGGGCAGATGGGAGGAGGGGATCCTATTTTAGTTATATGTTGAAAAGTACTTATCATATGTATTATTTATCCATGATTCTTTATAGTTTTTGCCATCTGTACGTCTTAGGAAGTGCACAATAAGGGATTGTTTCACTTTTTAGCTTTGTTCATCCTCTGGTTTGGTAAAGATTTTAGTTTGGCTGATTCAAACAGCTGTCTGAGACCTTCTCAGTAGCCTGTCTACTAGCTAGCAGAAGAAAGGTAATTTATGTGCTTACATTTCAAAATATATTCGTAGCTGGAATAACAGGAGAACCATAGCTTAACTACAACTCAAACATAGGGCAGTGCTGTGCAGGTTCAGTGATCATGCAGTTTGTTTTGTTTTGTCCTTTAGATAGTAAGCCACCTTGGGTCTCAGTTGTTGGAGAAATGCAGGATAGAAGCAAGCAAGCAAGCAAGCAAGCAAGCAAGCAAGCAAGCAAGCAAATAAATAAATAAATAAATGCAACAGGAGCAGCAGCAATAACAATAATACAATAGCAGCAGCAGCAATGCTCCTTTCCTCTTTTACTAGTCATCATTTAAAAGAAAACCTAGTACTCATATCCTAGGTCATTATTCCAGATTTGCTCCCCGAAAAGTCATTCTTAACCATCATGATGTAATCTTTCTTTTTGTGCAGTTTTGGAATTCTTACTATAAAATGGATGGTATATCACCAGCAGTCTAACCTCTGTTTGGTGTTATCAAATTTACTGACTTGTGTAATTTTAGGAAATATCATCTGACACAGCTGGTTGGAAATGAGATACTTACCCATATCTTTCTGCAGAGGCCCCTGCAATCTGTGCTATAGCAAGGAAAGAGCCTCCCACCGCCCATTGTCTCCGCTCCAAATCATCATAGTCTGTTAGTCCTAAATGCTTTGAGATCCCCTTCCTGTAGTTTGGGGAAATACTGCTGATGTTTGTGTGGGTCAATAGAACTGGGGGATCTTTTTACCAGTTAGAATTGCCAGCAAAGGAATTGGGTGGTGTTTTGTGTATCCGCTTCATCATTCAGCACAAAATGGCCAGTGCTAGTGTTAATTGTTAACACTCTAAAAAACTAAAGGGAGGAAGTTCACACCTCCTTGGCTTTATTGTTCCAGCTTGCTTGGCAGCAGAATGTGTTGCCCGTAATTCATTAGTTTATATTTGAGAAGTTTATCACTCTAGCCAGAGGTGGTACAATTTAAAAATTTAATCTCTGTGCAGTACAATAGAAAACCAAAATGCCATGAATTTTATGACTCTTTATTAAGTGGACTCAGAGATAAATAGGTAAGATTAATTTTGTTAAAAATCGTGTTTTCAGCTATATGTGGCACAAAATAAACATACAATATTAAGCTGTTTCGTGCTGTAGAGAATATACTCTGGTAGCCATGTTGAAGAACTTTTCAAGGAAAGAATTGGGTAGAAATAAAAATACACACTTCTTATAAATACGTAGAAGCAATGATAGTGTGTTATCACCAAACTTTAACATGCATTGGTGAACCCTTATAACTCAGCTATTCCACCATGTTACCAACAGAAGGAATTTTAGTGCATTTGCTTGATTATGCTAATACTAAGATGTATGTTACATATCCTGCCATCATTATTATGCTCTGCTGTTTCCTTTTTGCTGCTATTAGTCTTCTTGGGAGGAGGGATCCAGTTCTAAACCATCTAGTCTGCAGCAAATACCCTGGCTTCTTTTCACTATGATTATGCTAGGCTGCTATGTCTCTGGCTCATTAGAAAAGATAATGCTCAGTAAGGTGGAAGTCAGTATAAAGAAGGAGAAGACTGCATTACAAGTGCATAGGCTCAATCAAGGCAACTATAGACTGAGTTTGCAAGACCTTAGCAAGACTTTGTTAATAGCAACCGTACTAATGGAAGTGTGCCGTTCAAAGGCTCACCATGAGCAGAAGCCAGCTTAATGGCAATTAACAACAAGAACAAAGCCTTGTGTTGAGAGGATTGGGGAGAGTACTTAACTCTCCAGTACTTCCCATTACTGTTGTTAGTACTGTTGTCAGGAGAGAAGAGAGAGCCAGATGAGTAACATCTAGCTTGGTGAAGCAACCTGGACTGATTGAAATCCGTATCAAAGCCAGGCTGAAGTGGCTGCTTGTGGTGGTGGAACAGTACTAGTGTTAACACTGAGGTTAATATACCTAGAAAATCAAGATGAAAAGCCCCCTGAAGAACAACTTGTCCAGAGAAAATTCTGTTTCTTTAAGGGGAGAGCTGTTCATCTTGATGTTATATTGAAGCTTGATGGTTTTACTATTGTATTGAATATAGTCTTTTTTAATGCATTATTTTATTTTGTTTTACTTTATTAATGCTTTGCGAAATGACCATTTTCTATCTCCCTAGTGCTTCCTTCAGGTATGGAGTATTTTGGCATTGTTTGTGAGTTCTTTTCAACACAGCTTGCTGTGGGAAAGTGGTATATAAATAAATGTCTTGATGTGTTGAAAAATCATGTTGGATGAAACTGGACATCAAATGATCTGAATAAATAGTACATAGAGGTTTTAGTGTCAGTAGCATTTTACCTTGCCCATTTTCTGTCATGGATCATAGCCAGACATAGCATTGTGTGTACTCCATTTATTCAGGTACAGCTTTTTCTCTTAGGGCCTTTCTGCCCTACACTGTTCTAGTGCTATTATTCCACTTTCAACATCCTGTTGAATTCTGAGGTTTGTAGTTTCCTGAGGCCAAAGAGCTCTTTGGCTGAAAATTCTAAATACCCCTTCCTAAACTGCAAACCCCAGGATTCTCTAGGTTGTTAAAAGTGGAATAATAGCAGTATAACTGTATAGTGCAGAAAGGCCCTTAGATGAGAGTTATATTCTGCCCCTTTCATTTTATTGGCCAGGTAGCCACACTATCCATTATTTCTATTCTAGTTCTGCAACCCACGAAGGATGAGGAGGGAGTCAAAATCTGAGAAACAGAAATGTGAGGAAAGTCAATGAATTCTATTGATGCTTAATTGGAATTAATTTATTTTAGTAATGTGTTTGGCATACACAGTTGATGGTAAAGCTGTAACCTTGTATTCTTCTCTCATAGCCTCCTGAAAACTATCAGGAAACTATGTGCTGGTCCTATTTGCTAGATTACAGTTGAGAAACAGAATTCTCTCTGGGCAAGTGGTAAATTATTGGAAAGTATGAATTAATGATGGAAATTCCCAACCAGACTTATTATTAGTTGTAATAAATGATTTTTCTTACTGTCCATCTTAAATGAATGTTCCATTAAAGTTAGAGTACGTTATTTCTCTCTCTAAAGAACATCAGAAATAATTAAATACCCCCCCATTTTTTTGTGCAAGAACAGTAATCCTTTTTGTGTGGAAATATATGCAGTCTGTCTCCTGGAGCAAGGCTTCACTTTATTATTGGTTTTATAGAGAATCTTGAAGGAAAAATCCTTCCTGTTGCCCACAAGGGAGTAAAAGAAATTAAATCAAGGCATAGCCTCCTGATCATTAAGTGACCATTAAAAAATCAACATCCTGAACTCTTTAGGCTTATTTGCAGATGGGCACATTTGGAATTGCACTTCAGCAAGCTAATGCTCATTTAAGATCCTTGCATTCGTTTATTCACAGTGACCTTTTCTATGAATAAAACAGGAAAAATACTATAGAAAGAGTGTGTGGTAGCAATAAAGTAGACTGTGATCTTTGTACCCTGGTTGCATTGCATGTGCCACATTAAACAGATTTGTGATTCTGATGAATATAAGTTTTTATGTTTTAAAAATGAAGGTGTTGTCCTTTGTTCTGGTCTGGAGAATGAATAGGGAAAGAGTGTTTGTGTTGGCATATTAACATAAGTTTTTAGTGCTAAGCTGTCTACCACCCAGAGATTCTAAGTCATGATGAATTTGAGAAAACTATCTGCATTTTCACATCCCACCCTTTTACATAGCTTGAAATCTGCAAGCCAAAAACAAGCACTGGTTTATGATCCTGGCTTTCAAAAAGCACAAGGCAGGATGCCAGGTTCAGACTATGTGCAAAGTAAACTGCTTTGGCTTTGTTTTCTTGTCTTTGTGTGAATGCTGCATATGGTAGTTCTAATATTGTGTTGAATTTTTATTCCACTTAAAGGAAACAATAACAACCAAAGGTTGTCAGAGGAAGGGGTGAAGATATAGAAGAAAAATCCCCAGAAAGAATCCCCTTCCACCTTGGAGTGCTTCTTGTCATAAACATATGGGGCAGGACCTCCTAGCAGGGGCCATCTTCAGGTTTCAGTTGCATTGCCTATAGTAGTCCTTCTGCGCTCTGCTGACTTTGAGGATAGTGTCTTTGGAGCAATGCTAGTGTGGGAAGACAGTTCTGTTTCCTACAGTAACTCCTTTATTAGAAGAAGTATTTGCAGTTCTTCAGATGCTAGCATCTATAAAATAAAATAGAGAGCTGTAAACTCAGGGGTGGCAGTGATCCATCCCAGGATAACAAGTCCAGCCCTGGCCCATATAGCTAATGGTGAAAATTGATAGGGGTTGCAGTACAACAGCACTTGGAGGGTTGCATGATTCCCACATTTGATCTAGAATCTGAAAATAAACAAAACTCAAAATACTATAGTTTGAAAGTAGAAGTAATTAGACCTCTAGTTGAATTAATATTACTACTCGACCAACATCCAAATTTACTTCTCTTTTTGCTCTGTATTCATCCTGATGTCTATGCACCTCCACTCTGGTTGGATCACAGTCCTCCTTTCTCACCTAGACCCTTTCCAATTTACAGTTGTATCACCCTGATGGACCTCAGTCATAGCTTTTACATTGAACATAGCTTTTACCTTGATTTGGATGTTCTCACTACTATAATTGAAACATCTTCTCAAACACTGAAATGTAGATTGTCTCAGTTCTACAATTTCTGTACCACACAGGGTGTTCCCAGAAGCATTTGCTGAAACTTGTGTTATTCCTTGTGCAAGCAGAGGAATCCAAAACATGGATGCCACAGTTGCAGTGAGAATGCAGAGATAAGGGAAGGAGAAAATTGTCTTAAGAAAGCTTGTTCACACAAGTTTTTTATATGCAAATATGCAGGCAGGCATGTGTATATACATGATAAAAATGGAGACAGAACTGTTGGAGTTGAGAAGAAGTGTGATTACTTGTTTAATATTTCAGAAAAATATATTTGATTCATTTGACTTCATGCACATTGAGAATCTGATAGTGTTAATTCTGTACGTGAAGACCTGGTTAGATACTGATGTCCAATAGTTGAACCAGTGCTACATGTTCTTAATTTTCCTCACTTTTCCAATAAAGAAGTACATGATATTAATAATTTCTTTTCACAAATGACTGTCCCCATAGTTGTCCTTGTGCATTTGAGTAAGAGCTGCCAGTTTCAGTGAATCCAGATCTGAAACAGCTTTGGTATAGTTGGTTACAGTATAGAGCAGGGATGGACTTTCTTGGACTGCGGCTCCCTGCACTCTAACCAGCATATTTGCCAGAAATACTGGGAGTTGTACTCCATCAATTTTTGGACAGCCACACTTTGCGTATCTCTGATGTAAAATGTTGGATTTCAATCAAAGAGAGATTTTTTTAGCTGTGGAGACAGGTTAGTCACAAAATTCACTTAAGTGGCTTTAACTATTTAGGGCTTCTTAGGCTACCTGATGGAGGGAACTGTCATTTCTCCCCCCAGTGTAACAGGGACCAGGACTACATTTGTGCCTATTGGGTAGAATTGTTCCTTTCCTGGAAACTTGCCACAAACAAGCAGCCAATAGTTCAGGGACCAGCAGCTGTCCAGGGGCCATCACTTTGAGTAACACTGGTCTAATCTGCCTCAGATAGTTGTGCTGAAGATAAAGGGAGGGAAGCCTTATAAATCCTATTCTGTACTCTTTAGAGGAATGATGAAATATAAATGCAATAAGTATTAATAATAATAATTTATGTATAATACTAAAGAACTCCTTTTAATGAATGGAAGTAAGGATTTGTACATCATTGCAAGTGCAGGAATTTCATAATGAAGACCAGGGGTGAGCAAACCAAGGCCTTCTAGATATGATTGGACTGTACCTCCCAAATGAGAAATATAATGGGAGTTGCAGTCATGCAATATCTGGAGGGTGAAACTCTGTCAATGGCTGTGCCAAGTTTCTTGCTAAAATGAATACATGAATCTTGTCCTTTGCTGAATACGGGGGAGCTAGAAATTGGTTGTGCTTATGCATGCCTAACAAAATACAGGGCTGTAACCAGTAAACTTTATTCTGAGATAGAACTAGTGAACTTTCACTGTTGTGTTTTGAAGCCAATCTCATAAATGTTCCTTATTTCTTCTAACTAGCAATGAGTCATAATGATGAAAACTGCAGTGAAGAAGTAGTCGGGCAAGAAGATCAGAAGAGTATCAATGATGCCCAGGTAGGGAAGGATTACTAATAAAATGTTAATATTATTGGACTTTCTTTTGTAATAAAACATTTGGCAAGACTTGGTTGTGAAGACAGCGTGACCATGATGGCTAATGCATTGTAATTCCATGTCTGAATTACAGATATAACTCAATTAATGAAGTAGAGGTGTTCCTGAGCATTACTTCTTTAAAAGAAACTTTGCTACAAGAGGCAGAAATAGCATGTAAAAAATAGTGTTCGGTTCCTACACCACAAAAAAGAAGAGCAGTTTGGCTTGTTTCAGCAGACTTTTTCTTCAAAACTATCAATGGCCCTTTCTGCACCTTACCTGGTCACAGAGACATCCAGTGTGTGCCCCAGTGTCAGCTCTGCCTGGAAGGGAGTGTGACAGGAGCACTCCCCTTCGCACTGGCTGCCTCCATGTTCTAGGAAGTGTGATGGGCATGCCTCTACCTTCTGCAGCACAGCCGGGTAGTTTCCCAGGCTGTGCTGGGGCAAGAATCACAGCCATTGTGCTTCCAGGGCCTCTGCAGACAAGGTAAGTCTGCAATGGTGGCGTGATCACCAGTCAGTGATTTGTGGGGATGGGAGAAGGATGGGGCTGTGATGACGTTGCACGTAAGCCTTGTTGTGGTCCTGTCTTCTTCCTTTCCCTATGGCCGGTTGGGAGGGTGCAGCAGAAAGGGCCAATATGTTCAGTGAACCAACCAACTCAGGCAAACCGTGCAAAAGTATACAAAAACTTTTTGAACCTTCTAGAGATTACTTGACAACTTTTTCCAAAATATATCCTGTTTCTGGTCAAAAAAGGCAGTGGTGTTTCACCTTTAAAATAAGTTGTATTGTTTGATAGAAAAGTTGTTCTCAGGACTTATTGCAGTTGGCCCATCCTTGGGCTAGAACCTCTGTTTCTTGTTTTGGAAGTCTTTCTTGGAAGTATAACTTGTGAAGTTGGCATGAATACATGCTAGGAGATTGAGATACTTTTCCATGGTTTCATGAATGTTGCTGTGTTTCTTATAACATTTGTAGCCTTTCAGTCTATTGTATAGAATGACCTTTTTGTTGTCCTATTTGGAAAGCAGCAAGGAATTAATGACCGCTCATAATATATTTCACACTGAAGGATAAACAGATGAATGGGTACTGAGAGAATACTTATTGTTAATATTTGTAATAGCGTTGCCTGAATAGAGGTATGCATGTGATTCACTGCAGGTCTGTGTCCCTGAAGTTGTGTGTTCATTGCTGGTGATTAGCCAGGATAGACTGGAGATGGTGGTGGTTGTTATGTGCCTTCAAGTGATTTCTGACTTGCAGCAACTCTCATAGCTATATTCCGTTGCCTTCTTCTAATACTGTGAAAATATTACTTGTGCAAGGTTGCCCAGTGGGTTTCCACAGCTGAGCAGGGATTCAAACTCTAGTCTCCTTGAGTCACTGTCTTTCACTCAAACCCCTATACTATGCTGCTTTGCCATTGGCCAGAAGGCTAAGTGAGAAACAAATGTTGTTATAGGATTTGGCTGTAGACATCGGATCTTGTGTTTTGGTTTGCTTGCTGAATAGTAGATGAAAATATGCAGATATATATAAATAACTGTGGATTTCTAGTATAAGATGATAGTTATATCAGCAATTACAGTAGATCCCCCATAACTGTGGTTTGTTCCAGGATTTAACTGTGGATACCAAAAAATGCAAATAATACCAAATGCTATCTTTTTAAATGAGATGAACAACATAGGTATCAAGATGAGTACACACCTTGGAGAGGAAGCTCTGAACCTTGACAAAATTTGACACAACTTTAGCATCTAAGAGAAAAAAAAGGCTTTGTGGCTATTATTTGCAGTCCAAAGCCAGTGCTCAACTGTGAAAAACATAAAAATTTATGACACATGGTCGAAAACTAAGATATTTTTGTACGTAGAAGTTCAACAGTAGCCTAATGCCAGTAGTGTTACGTTAGCATTGCTCTTCTGATGATACCTCAGAAGGTGGATGATCATCAAAAGGAGGATCTTCAGAAGGTGATCTTGGATTATAGTGCCAGGATAAGGTTGATGGGTGGATCTTGGTCTCTAGATTAGACAATATTGATATCGATGGTTGAGAATCCTCCGAGAGCATGCCCTGCTGATGTGTTCATATAGCCTCAATGCTTTGTGGTGCAAGACATTAACGTTAATGGGGGTTTATTTTCTGTTCATGTCATCCAGCCACAAATTTAATGCCTTTTCCATTTTAAGTAAGAACCTATCACACACTGTGGAGGTAACTTTTGCAGTTTGAGGTGCAACAGCAAAACTAGCATGGATTTCTTTTTCCTTCTTCATAATTTCATGGTTGGAAGATTCTTTCTTACCATATTTTATTTTCTTTCCTGATTAAGTCAAGAAGTTTTACCTTCTCAGTTAAAACAAGAATTTTATGGGTTCTCTTAGGCTTATCAGGATTGCCAGCCTCACCATTGTTCCACTTTGAGGTTATTACAAACAACACAAGGACTTAAGCAGAAGGACTTTCCGAGGGACTGTGCTGGATAAGGACAAGAACTTTACTATACAAGGACAAGAATTTTGCACAGAAACACCACCATTATCAGATTGCAAAAAGTAACTGAGAGACCTGTTAAGAGACTGGGTAGTGTTAGAGCATGTGTAGCAATGTATACAGCAAGGAAACATGGGATAGCATGGAAAACGTGAGATAGTGCAATACTGCAGACAAACAGTTTGCTTGAATTTTTACATTCCTCACCGTTTTTCATGTAATACTGGATGTATTTTATTATATTTCATTTTATTTCACTTTATTACTTTGATTTCTATTTTATTACTATTAAATTGAAAATAGGTATTTTTGGACCACATCTCATCATGGGTAAGTGAAATCATGTATACTGGTTATGTGGTTATGAGGTACCTACTGTATATCAAATGGTTTCATAGTTGTATTCCATTGTGGAATTTGACTGTAGAGACGAGGCACTGACCACATCAGCAAACAAAAATCTTCTGGTGAGCAGAGATTTGTGGTCATTTTCCTCATAGTTATCTGTTGGCCAATGCCAGTGGAGTTGGTTCTTCATTGCCACTACAAGTACATAAAGTAGGTCCTCCATAACCTCATGACTGGTATATTTGATTTCTGTTACCCATGACAAGATGCGGTCTGTTGTTCATTTCTTTTTTTTAAAAATAGTGTTTGGTATTTTCTGGGTGTCTTGCTATCCAGGGTAAATCCTGAAATGTATTATGGGTGACCTACTGTATTGTATTTGTGTTTCCTCACTTTGTAATCTGGCTCACCTACTAATTAAGATGTAGTTTTAGGTCAGAGGACTAGACTGGGCAGCACAGATGCTGAGGATAACAGAAAACCTGGATCACTTGCAGGATTTAATGTGGTGAATTGGTTTGCTAACATTTTATGCTATCAAAGTAGACACAATGTAGAAGATATTTATGATTAATTAATATCTAGTGTTTTCCCCAGTTCAGGATTCCAGGCAGCTTACAAAACTTTTTTTAAAAAGCATAGCCAAAAAAATTGTGATAAGGATTGCTGCCTTTAAAAGAAGATAGTTTCTGGTTAGACTCATGGTGCTGTTAGAAAGGGAGTTAATCTATGTTACTTTTGAACTTTAAATTTCACCTACTCTTTGCCCCCCAAAAGTAAACATGTTAGATTTCTTGCACCAGGTTTTATTGCCTCCATATACACAAGAAGCTCTTTGTTTGATGGAAGACGTGAAATGAGGGATGAGAATTAAAGCAGGAATTTTAAAGTGAACTTTCTTAAGTCACGCTTCCTGAACCAAGAAACAAGCAGAAATGCAGCTGAATTTGGTGTACATAGTTTCCTGAATTTTGTGATATAATTCAATTTTTTTAAAAAAGGTCCCTGTTACCAAAACTAACATGCGTTATTTGAGGGGGAAATTGCTTGCAAAATTATATAAAGTTGTATATAAGTTTTTATACAGACTCAAAAAACCCCCTGTGAACTTATCCAGAAGTGGGGTGCAATTAACTTAAACACTGAATAATGGAAGCCTGAAATTAGCACATGTACCCCTCCCTATAACAAGGATGCTCCTTCATACACAAGCAAACTGAACATATTATATTTGAAAGTTTTTTCTGGAGAACAGTTGAGATAATCATTTTTTTTTTGTCCGTAATGTCTGTAAATTTTGTCATCAGGCTGGCCCTGCTTCCTATCACAATTAGTTTTTATGAATGTTCATTTCAAGGTTTTGTTGTTCAAGATTTAAAGACAAAAGAATTCATTAAGTATTCATCTGCTCTAATAAGCAGCATGCTAATAAGATTATAAGGGTGGATTAGAGAAAACAACAGTAATTTAATTTCACTGAATCCAGTCATTCAATTTGTCTGGAAGCTACTTTGACAATTTCACAGATATTGAAAGGCTTTTTAGCTTGTGCCCTATTTAGACTTCATGGAAATAATTTGGGGTGTTGAAATGGAACAAAAAAATGAGCCAGGGTAGTACAATGTATTAGTCTCTGGCTTCGCTCATTTAGTGGTGCTCACTGGGGACTTTCTTCTTCCTGGAAGACAAAATCTTTGATGAATACTGATGGCCATTTTACTAAGTGATAACTTAACCCAGTCAGCAGTATTTCCAAGTGTGGAACAGTCTTCCACTTCTGTTGATTTCTGATCAGTTGCCAAAATGTAAAATGATGCTTTTCCACTTTACAGTCAAACACAAATGACTGTCTTGCTAGCTGGTGGTTGTATGGTACACTTGTTAAGCTAATTGTACACTTGCTACAATTGTACATTTGGTCAATGATTTTCTGTGGACCAATTAATGGAATACAAGCCACTACAAGTTTATGGAAGTTTAGCATATTCACTGTAGCAGTTAGCAGGAGTTTCTCAGTATTAGTATATCTCTGAGAGTAAATCTTTCTTAGTGTTGTTTTGAGCTGAATGTGATGACAGTCATTTGTCCTCTATTTCCCAGAGGATTCAATATTTCACCTTCATGTCACTGCTAGCTAACTTTTACATCAGTGTGATGGCTTTCCTCTAGGGAAATCTTTCCCAGGACTTGCTTTACAGCTGGAAGTGAATTATCCAAAATTGTGGACCATGGCTACTTAAAATGCAACAATAGCAAGTGGTTTTTCCTGTAGCCTTCTGAGTGTTCCAGTACAGGATGTGTTTAAGAACATCTGTTTTGTATAACCCATATAGCACCTATGCATGTATAACTTGTGCTATTTCTCCATATACACATGAAGATGATCTTTTTTTTAAAAAAAAAAATCTGTCTCAAATCACAGTAGCAAAACTAGAATAGAAGAAATTTTTGTACCTACTTAGATTGACTGGTGCCTTTTTTGTTATAATCTTCTTCTCATAGTTGAATCTATAAGTAAGACAAATAACTCTGTGCTTTAAGTGAAAGGTGAAAGAAAGAGGCCCTGATGATGCATGTACAATTGAGAAGTTTCTGCAGTGAAGATTCCCAGCCTTAAGCACAGACCATACAGACTCATACGTATATAGGGCCTGTTCTCATCTTTGAGCCTATAGGCAGAGAGTGGGACAACCATGGTTCCCTCTCCCACAGTCACTGAATACATGTATTCAGATCTAAGGAGAAGGTTTGTAATTTATTTAGGTTAGCTGGTACTATCCATTTTGCAAGTGCTGTGGACTGATACAATTGATTCACTCCTCTGTTTGTGACTTCTTGTAGCCTAGATAAATCCTGAACTTGGGGATCATTCTGTCTTTTATTTCCATTTATGGTAGCATGTGCAGAGATTTTTTAAAAATCCCAGTGTTTTGTTAGTTTTCTTACTTGATATGTCAATAAAACAAAGCATTTGCTTATCCCTTTTCTAGCTCCATAATGTGTCTGAAGCAAGAAAGTTATTATTTGATATGTGTATGTCTGCTGATGTTGTATTTAACATAGTTCAGCAGCTATATTCTATGCATGCAAAGAAGGGTGGAGTGTGAGAAACAGAAGCTTGTGCTGTTATTTTTAGGGATGACTCTCTTGCTCTCCATCCTTTTCCAGGGCTGTTCTTGGCTAACTTTCCCATGAGTTTCTAACCTCTTGCTATGGTTCTCTTATGTAACAGGAAATAGGTTGACGGGAACAAATACACAGTTAGCGTATCAGCTGCACCCACAATAGTAGCTGTTTTAGTTCATGTTGTTCTCATTTTGCTAAGCAGATAGAATAGCTCAAAAGAAGTGGGATCTTTGAGAACATTTGTTGCTGTTTCCCCAAAGAAACAGCTAATATTCTGTTCGGCACAAAACTGCAGAGTTAAGATACAGTGATGGGGAAGATATTTTCATTTTAAAGTTACAAGTTGGTGAATGTCATGTCCTGGGATTGTGGATTTAAGTATCTCTTCACTTTTCCTCCAACTCTTAAGGCAGGAGTTATGTGCAAGCTTCAAGAACGAGAAGATATCGGGCGCCTTGAACTTGTCCAGAAATTGGCAAGAGAAAACAGTCATCTTTTACCTGCAGACAAAAAAGAACCAGAGAAAACAGAGCAGGTAGGATATTATTCAGTTTGTAGTTTTTCAGTAAAGTCACTGGATGTAATCTAGCAGAGTGCATCATGGCTGATTCCCAGAGCAGTCAATGAAAGAATTTACAGTAAAGTCTTCTGCATACTTATTTAGAAGTAAATAGCTTTGTATTCAATGTGATTTCTTCTACTTGTATTTATGTGCAATTGCATAAATCATATGTACACTCCTACTCATAGCTTTTAATAGGACAGTTATAACTGAAATTTTCCTGGATTTTGCCCCAGGGTTCAGATTCATCCTTTTGAAAATGAAAATGAAATTCTAAAGGAGTTGCCTTAGTTTTAAAATGACACCTGTAATTTAATCACACTGAGTGTTCAAGCTGAATAAACCTGTCTTTCAAATTAGCCAACTTTAAACTTCTGAAGATTCAAGGATGAACTTATCACAAGGTGGTAGATTTTATACTGAGTATTAGATTTTGCTTCAGTTGTTCTTTATCTTGATACAGGTATGAACATTCTCATTGTGCAAGGTTGCAAGAATGATTTTTTATTTCTATTTTTTAAATCACGAAGTTATTGGATGGAGACTTCATTTATTTATTCTAGGTTTGTTCAGGTTTATGCTTAAAAATTTCCCTTCTAGATGAAAGAAGGAGGCAGGACTGTTATTTTTACTAACAGGTTATTCACTCTACAGCCCCTGTACAAAAATATACTCTGGAATTTTGGGTAACCCTCCAGAACAATGCAGTAAGTGGCACTATAGGTTCAAGGGACAGTTGGCCAAAGCAGTACCTGCCCTCTTCTGTGGAGAGGGAATCTCTGCTGGATCCCAATTAAAAATGACAAGAGCCCTTCTGTTCCCAGAGATCCAAGTTGAGATCCAGAACTTACTGATAACTCAATGAGGTTTCCTAATTGTTAAGTAAAATTAATATATTGTAGGGTCCAATATATCTCAGTAGTTTTTGTATCCATGTGTTTCTACATAACACAGTTATAGTCTCCTGGTATTTTAGGTGCTGTGGCTTTAGCTTATGGAAACCTGGGATTTCTCATTTTCTGAGGTATGTAGAATTCTCAGCCAGAGAGCCTTAGCACATTTCTCTGCATCACACTACTAGAACTCTCTAGCAGAAAATTCTAAGTATAGAACCATACTACAGATCTCAGGATTCTGTAGAATGGAGCCATAGCAAGTAAAGCGGTATCAAAAACTGCTAAGTTCACTCTTAAAAATTGAAATCTTTTTAAATAGCATATGTTTAAAAACATTAAACTAGTCATTTTTAAAACATCCATGCTTTAATTTACATTTGGAAACCTTTGAATGAATTGCTAAAACTTAGTTAGAAGAAATGGATTTTACAGTTCTTACATCATGGGTAGGAATCATGCAACCCTCCAAATATTTGTGGACTACAAGCTCCAGGAACACTAGATAACACAGCAGATGGTAAGGTATGCTTGGAGTTGTAGTCCAGCAACTTCAGGAGGGCCTCATGATTCCAATACCTGCCCTATATGATGCTATGTTGGAAGAGCAGGTTGTTACTCCTTTGTAGGAGATGTTGCCATGCTTCAGGAATAATTGTGGTGGAGGCCTTTCTCCTAACACTAGATCATTTTACTTCATGTAACACAGGATATATGGAGCAGGACATGATCACAATATTGTAACCCATGGAGGAGTTTGTATCAACAAAGGCAGCCACTAAAGTGTGTCGGTCTCAGGCCACAAATGACTGTAAGCTACCTTGAGCCTGGCCCAGATGGTCAAAGACAGCCAGTACAGTCGCTGTGTGGCTGGTGCAATATGTTTTCACTTCCCAGCATTTATTAGGAGGTGAGACATAGCATTGAGCATGAAAGGCAGTTATGTACTTCTTGTTTCCAAGTAAATATTGACCTTGGTTTATGGATGATCTGGGCTTTTGTTTCTCAGTGAAAGAACAAAATGAAAATGAAATTTGCATTATCTTACTGGCTTAAGGAAACAGCATGTTGTCCTAATTGTAGTATCTATTCAAGCTGTAATTGTTGAAAAGACTTGCCTTGTTAGATAAGTTGTTTTGTTTCTTCTCAGACTTTTTATGTAAGTTTTTGGATGGGAAAATTGGAAGTTATTTCTCTTAGCTGCATGATAAGTTAGACCCCCAGCTCTCACCACTTGGAAACAAGCAAACAAAAAGCCTGTTTGAATCCTGGAATGTTAAGAGGTGTAATTTAACATGTGTAATGTAAGTAATATTCAACAATATTTGCTTTAAGCCAGTCTAGTCTTAGAGGGCTCTTATGGCAATCTGGGAAAAATAATTCTCTAAACAAAATCATTTAGCTTTAACAAATAAAACACAGGAAATTAGATGTTTAAGATCACTACATATATTCAAAAACGCTGTAAACCCTCAGCTTTTGTGGGGATGGTACGTGTAGGATAGAAGAAAAGTAATTAGCCAGGCCACATCCTTGCAACTGTTCCTCTCCTGAGCTATTCTCATGATAAAAATTTTTAACATCTGCAAAATCATTGCCAATAGGAGACAGATAGATATTTATGTGATCAACTCATCACCAAATCAGTAAAACCGCAAGCCATACAGACTGTCCTATGTATCTACCTGTCTGCCTGTTAATAAGAAGAACTTTTCCATGTGCAACTTCTGTCTGTTAGCTTTCTGTAAAGATTGAGGTATAGGTATGATGAGGACTATTTTCTGTTTAGAAAACAGTGTCCTTGATGATTTCTCATGTGTTTTCATTTATCCTTGAATATGCTCCCCCCTCATGTATAATATGCATAGAACTTAGTATCCAACTTGAATACAGTTTTTATGGTTGTGGGGAAAATGTTGGAATTACATAAGCAGTAGCTTACTGTGCTTTGGAGGCAGATTGTTAAAGAGTTAAACATTTATCTATATCATTTTTGTGACAAAAATAGACCCTTTCCAGTTTGATTAAGCATCTAACTCCATTCATTATGACTGTTATGACAGATTTCAAGCCACCTTTTATGCATTTCAGATATTTTCAGCACTTGATCTGCATGTTATTTGTATATGTGCTAAAGTCCTCATATGGTGATTTTACTATCTTTGCGAAGACTATCTAGTTGAACCCCCTGCCATGCACAAGATGTTGTCTAAGTGCACCCCTGGGTAGTAATGACATGCTTGAAGGATGGCCACTTAAGCACTGATACAAAAAGAAATGCATTGCCATAAATATGCAGAAGGCACTACTTTGCATAAAATTTTCATATGATCATTTGTGTATATAAACTTGGATTTTGAAATTAGTACTATAATTTAAATAAAAACGATCTCACCATAGTAGGGAAGGCTAAGCAAGTGATTTATGTGCCTACTCATTCTACTGTGGAGATGCTAGCTGTTGGTGGGAAGCTTTAAGCCCCCTTCTCTCTCTCTCTTTTATAGTTCTTTATCTCAATCCAGAAATATCATCTGTTCCTGAAAGCTTAGCAGGGTCAGCCCTGGTTAGTACTTGGATAGGAGATCAGCAAGGAATACCAGATGATGTAGGCTATATTTCAGAGGAAGGAACTGGCAAAACCACCTATGAGTATTCTTTACCTAAGAAAACCTTGTGTGATCACAATAAGTTGACAGGCAACTTGAAGGCACATAAACACACACATATCTTAATCCAGATCTGAACCAGGCAGCCCTTCAGATGGAGGATGCCTTCCGACGGTGAACAAGCCTCTGATGTGTCTTTCAAGTGGACAACTACTCTCTGTAAAGTTAAACATGTGAACTTTCTGCAAGCTAGAGGGAACCACTAGAGAATAAAGCTTGTACTGGCATGATAAATGTCAGCTCTTCATGCATAACAGCACCTTCAAACAAAATGTTAACCATACTGATCTGATGTGATAGAAGTACGTAGTAGAAACATCTTAAAAAGTAATATGCTAAGCTTTGCAAGCAGAATAATTTATGTAATATAATCATATGGATGCACTTCTATTTAATTTACATGATTAAGTCTAGTCATGGAATTTGAGTTTCTCTGGCACAGGATACAAGTGTGTTTGGCACAACACAGAGCTTTACCTGCAACCATTTCATTAATCTTAGATTCTCTGTTGTACATGTAAAATAACTGGATCTTGGAAATTTAAAAGGAGTAAAATATTTTCTTTTTTCATGTAGTCCAATTTTTGCCATTTAGTGCTGATGTTTTAAGGTAACTTAACATGTCTATCAAGATGCATGACTTGCTGTACCCAGCCTCATTTCCTGTAGATTTCATAAACCTTTAAAATTTTGCTTTAGGCTGGAGGTGTGTGAAACTCTGCCACTCCAAACATAATTGAAAGAAACATTGTGCCCTAAAGGCAATACTCTTTTTCTTTTTGTGGTTTACCAAGAAAGCAGTAAATTATATCGTTCCCTGCACTGGTTGAGCAGTGCTGGATAAAACTGGTTGTACATATTGCTTTCCTAATACATGGATATTAGTACCTTCTGGCTCCCTCAGATTTGTTGAGTATTCACATTATTTTAAAAATGTTCTTAATTTCTGTAGAAGAGTTACTTAATCTGCATAAATTATTAAAGTATAGAATTGTTAAATGTCATTGTGTTCCTTCAGGTCATTTCTAAATAATGGCAATCCTAAGGCAAATGTATCACGGCGATTTCTGGGGGTTGAGTGTGTGACACGCTTAGGGTCATCTAGTGGGGTTCCATAGTGGGGTAGGGAATTGAACTCTGATCTCCAGGATCATAGTACAATGCTCAAACCACTATACCATGTTGATTTTCAGAGGGAATACAGTAGCCCATATATGAAGACCTGTGCACACATTTGGCTTGGAAAGGTGCTTAGCCTTTGCATCCAAGAAAGCTACTCTTTAAAATCTGAATTAATGCAGGAATCATCTGGCAACAACTAAAGGAAAAGAGAGCTTGGAAAAGTTTCCTTTTTGGATCACAGCTCCCAGAATCTCCTAACCAGCATGGCTACTGCCCATCATGGTGAAAATGATGGTAAAATGTGGTTCTTAATAATACAGAGATTGGGTGATAGATATCTCTTTTTAAAAAATGGAGCACAGTGTGGTGAAAGTGACTATAAAATGTCATGGTTCATAATATAGAGATTGGGTAGTACAATATGGTGGGTTTTTTTTTAAAAGAAACGTATTAAAACTTAAACAAACACACACACACAGCCTGACGTGTGTAAAATATGCACCAATCAAAGCTTTGTTGTTTTTATTAAACCACAAACAGCTACCTGTTAACACATTTCAGAAGAGACTGAAAAGTAGAGATTTGTATATGTTTCTGGTGACTTCCCATTACCTGTTTAAGTCTGACTGGACATAAACCATTTCCCTTTTAATAGAACCTTTCATTATTCAGAAAGTTGGTTCCAGATGCTTTTTTGATGCTTCTTCCTGATGAGGAAATATGTCCTTTCCTCCCTGTACTTTCCCTTAAACTCCACTGTGCTGAACTTAAGGCACTGATTAGATGTGCATGGATACATAAAAAAGAGGCGAAATGCTTGTCAGCAGTTTTGTACTAGTACACATATAACAGATAATAGATTCTAACCTAATTTTATTCTATTTCTCTGTTTTTCAAGAAGAAAATGAACTTTTATTCCTGCCCCCTTGCCCTAATAAATACACTAGATAAGTCTGGGAAAAAATCTTTGTCTGAAATCCTGAAGAGCTACTGGCAGGAGCTGCATGCATTACTGACCTTTCACTGGTCCTGTCAGAACAGAACTTGGCAACAGAAATCCAGAGTCTTGCTTAGTAGAATAAATGTGTGTGCGTGCAGGGCAGGTTTACCACATTTTAAAATAATACTCATTACCATCTAAAGAGAGGGGACATAAGACCAGTACATTCAAATGTATCTAAACTGCACTACTTAGGGCTAAATGGACCAATGTTGTTCTTCTTTTTTTTTCTTTGTAAGGCTGCATCCTGTGTTTCCAGTCCCTTCAATCAAACTGTCCATTATTTTTGTTGTCACTGATTGTTTGTGTGTAGAATACTTAAATCATTGACACCATAGCTGTTTTCTGTTATGTTTTTCAAGATTGTTTTCTCCAGTTACACTATTGCTGTTAAATTGTTTATTTTAGAGTATTATCTTTCTTTCTTTTTCCATGTTATTTTTTTTCAACCATTGTTCAAATAACTGCTACTTGGAGGGTACATACATACATCATATGTTTGGGTTCTGTAGGAAACTAAAGTCACAAGAAGTGTAACATAAGAAATGGATTTAATCAGGGCCACATTTTGTCAATCGCAGTTAGCCAGAATCTGCATGAGGTGGAGGCTTGTCCAGCAATTCCATTCTAACAGGCAGAAAACTCAAATAAACAACTAGACATCTCTACCCACACTTGGGAGCAGGGGTGGGGGTGACACATGGACAATTCCACCCTAGGTCCTCATTGATATAGGAGGACCTTCTGTGTCATCTTAGAGCAAATGCTTCTGAAGTTTGAATTAGTGAGTAAAGTTGGTTCTAAATGTGATCTCCTATCCTTCCATGGCTCCTGAAACCTCAAGATATAGGACTTGGACACCACCAGTCATCTTAAGGATGCCTATGAGTGCTTTGCAATACTGAGCCTTGTCAGCCATAGCCATTCATAACAGATCAGATGCTGATAATGCTGTTCCTGGCTGATAAATACCCAGACAGTGGTGGCAAAAGAGAGGAAGAGAGAACCTTTGTTCTCAAAAAGGCCATAATAATGACATAGTTCTTATCTAATTAGATAAATCCCAGTTGTGATTGTTAAGGATATATGTATAACAGATGCTGCTATGTATAGCATTGCCTAGGGAATATTATCTCTCATGGATACCTGTGTGTTTATCCACAGATATTGAGTTTAAGCAAGATGTTTAAATTCCTCTGTGTGTTATGTGTAGAGATGCCTGCTAGGAAGCAATCAGAGGATATAAAAATAAGATTCCTTACAAGTGTGAGACCAGGGTATAATGCCTTTAGTGAAGATAGCTAAGGTGAGCATGGAAGAATCAGATGATGCTAAACAATGAAGATGTAACAAGATTGATGCTGTGTATCAACATAATGTAATGTCTATGTTCTTCCCTGAGGGGATTGCATATTTGTATACCTGCTACTATGTTATTGAAATAGCCTTATACATGATAAGGAGCCTGCTTATTCTTCCATTTTAAATATCTTGAGATTCCAAAACTTAAGAGTGCTTAGATGGAGTGCTGATGCTGACTCTGCCTGTTTGGACTATGCCATTCACCATGAGTTGAGGGCTGAGGGAGTGAGAAGGTGATGAAAGAGACCTCCAAACAGATACAGATTAGATGACAAATAGCAAAGAACCCTCTGTCTCTCAGTCTAAAGAGATCAGGTAGGGCACCACACATGTTTCACTAGACTTCTTTTGGTTCTAGTACTGGTAGACATATTCAGAAGAGTAGTGTCCACACATGTTGCTGATGTCAGGTATCCTAGTCATGGTACCTACAAAGCCATATGGGTCTTTCAAAGATGTATCTATTAGAAGGTGGAAGGAGAGCTTCTGTTGTTGGTTTTATGTGTTAACTGCTGATTCTAGCAGCAGAAGAAACACAGGGAATAGCATACTTGTCTGACTTGCCAGTGTTTTGCACACCAGAATGTCAGTATATCTATAGCTGGATACTCATAAATTTGTTAACAGTGTTGAAATCTTGTCTTGCTGATTGTTTTGCTTTAAATGTGTGGATTTCCATGCCAAAGAAGAAAACTACTTTGAGGTCACTTTGTTTTCTCATTATTTATACAGTGATATGAATTCTGAAATTTTAAACCAGTTTTCCTATCTTATGTCAGCTGGAATGTGCATCCCTTTTCAAAAACTTTTGAGACCTCTCTGCTAGAGATCTTCAGTTTCTTGTTTGACACATGCTGAGATTTCTTCAGCAGGCTATATAATTGCTGAAGAGTGCATTTCCTTGAGGTCAAGATGAGGTGCGTTCGATTCAGAGTAGTGCAATATTCTTTGGCTCTCCTTTACCCTCACTTGACCTCTCATCTTCTTTCATTGTCTACTTATAATCTAAATTTATTGGAAGGCCAAGAAATGACAGGGATGAGGGTATACTGAAACTTCTTTTGGATCATTTGCAAGTGTATTGTCTTTTGATGTATTCAGTACACTTAAGAATTTTATACATTCTCTTATACAGATTCTATATGTAGATGTAGATCAGTGATGTTTTTAACTTAAATTTGACCTTTTGCATTTTGGCTGTCAGCTATGATCCACATACTTTCATGTTCCAAACTCCTTGTTTATTATTCACAGCATCCAGAGAGTCCTCATTTTTTTTTCATTTGAAATAGCTTGCAGTTATGCTCCTGATAAAACATACTTATAAGCCTTTTTTTTTAAAAAAAGTACTTATTTCTATTCACATTCTCACTGTAGTTCCTTCTTTTAACTTTCTCATTGATGATTATAGCTGTGTTTTGTGTGTAAACTTAAGAATAAAAACTTCTGAAAAGGAATACAACAATTGATTTATGCTCTATATTGTATATGTACTCCACATTGCCAGATCCACATCGGTATGAAGTTAGTGAGGGATTTATATTGGTCTTCTCTGACTAATTCTTAATCCATTCCAGTATAAAGTAGTAGAGTTCAGTGTTATTTCTTTCTGTTGGTAAAAACTGAACTTTAAATAGGAACCATGTTCCGTCTCGTATATGGTGTTGCTATCAGTATAAATGGAGAGCAGAAGAAGGTGAGAAATGTTGAGAACTCTTCTGAACGTGTATTAGAACCAAAAATATACAGGTAAGTCCAGCTGCTGCCTTTGCAACATCAAATTGCTCTTTCAAATTTGTTTGAGATGGTAGTTAAGCTTTAAACAAAACAAAATAAAACTTGTCTTTTTAATTGTTTCTATTAGTAAGTTATTCCATATGCAGTAACAGCTGAGTTAGTACAGAAGGAAGTTCCACCAGAATTATATTTCAGACGGACTATCTTTAATATGAGAGTCAGCATGGTATAGTGGTTTGAGCTGTGGGCTATGACCATGGAGATCGGGTTTTGATTCCTTGCTTGGCTATGGAAACCCACTTGATGACCTTGGGCACATCACACACTTTCAGCCCCAGAAAACCCCTGTGATAGGTTCACCTTAGGGTTGCCATAATTTGGAAATAAGTTGAAGGCACGCAACAACAACAACAACCTTTTATATATAGGGAATGATTTATTTTTCCTGTTAGAAAAGGACTACCCATATTTAGAAATGATTTATTTCATCTTAGAAACTTTGGTGAATACTCTGTGGAAAGGAGCAGTCAAGTCAGTGCCACTGTCTTTGTTGTGGAAAAGAGAAATAGGCACATTTGAGCATGGTTTAATGGGTCGTGGACCATTGTCAAAAACCACTTTTAAGATCAGGACATAAAATCACTTCTACATGATTTAAATTTTGATTTGTGTGAGTGTTACTTTAGAATGGCATATTTTTTCCTGGAGTTGCAAAATGTACCTAGTTAAAAATTTAAAAAAATCTGAACAAATCTGCCTTTCTGTGTACTAAAGTTATTGAGATAAGTAGACCCATCATCTCTGAAATGTGTAAACCAAGTACCCTTGTTTTCTTTCACAGTGCATAGACTTTGTGTACAGATGGTCTTTTCACCTGTGACTGAGATCTTTCCCCAGTTCACTTCACCTCTCTAGTGGCCTGCTTAATCTACCTGCGCATCCTGCAGTCTGCCTTCTTGTTTTATTGTCTAGGCAGCACACAAAGGACATGGGTAACTTCACTAACCCAAATACAGCATCTGCATTAAGAGAAGAATGAAAAAGACCCACCTGGTCTCCAGGAGAAAAGAGAAATTAAGACTTGCTTACTTTCTTAAAACTGTACATACACACTAATGTCATAATGTCCTCTGTGTGTGCATTTCCTCCAAGTTGCCTGCTGACTTGTGGTGACTGCATGAATTTCATAGGATTTTCTTTGGCAAGAAATGCTCAGAGGTGGTTTTGCCACTTCCTTTCTCTGAAATGGAGCCTACAGCACCTGGTATTTGTTGGCATCTCCCATCTAGGTAACCAGGGCTGAAGCTGCTTAGCTGTGAAGATCAGATGGGATCTGGTGCCTTTAAAGTATTTAGGCCCACAGTGTCCTCTAGGCCTTAATAAACTGCACTACCACTAAAATCAGCTCTCTGTTCCCACCTTTCATTTGCTCCAAAAAACAAACACTCACTCCCATGCCAAACAAATCAGGAAGTAACATAGCAACACAGGGTTGTTCTGAACTCTTCCTAACACCTACTTCCCTGTGGAAAATATAATACTGAGTTTTTAAAAATCTGGTGGAATGCCCACACTCTCAGCCACATTCCCCACCACTAATGGCGCTAGGGGTAAAATGATGGACATTATTTATATATATTGACATACTAATTTTGAAACATTTAGGAACTCAACAGGAGAACATTAAATAAGATGTGAATAGGAAAGACTGTGAACTTTGCTACTACTTCTTGTTTGGGATATAGCTACACTGAAACACTAAATTCCTGAATTATTTCTTCTATGGCATCAAACATTCCCCACCAGAGAAGATACGGTTTTTTTGAATACTTAAAGGAACTGGGGTGTTACTTCTCCAGATGTTGCTTGTGTTAATCGTTATGATTTCATTGCGACTTCATTGTTTGTATAAAGACACTTAAAAGTGGGAACTGCAGGTTAGCTTTACAAAAAAGTCAGAATAATGGCAGCTCATTTTGCTCTCTATCTTGGGTTCTACAGGGGCTAGGAGGGCCTTTCCCAACCTGCTGGCTTCCAGGTATTTCAGACTTCATCTCATGTGATTATTATTGGCTGTGTGAGCTGGAGATTGATGAGAGCCGTAGTCTAAAAATGGCTTGATATATCTGTAAAGCTTTGCCCATTTCAAAGAAGTATTTGTGTGGTCATTCACAGTATATAGCAGAGCTGGATAACATGTGATCCTACAAATGTGCTGAACTCCAGTCATCATCACTCATCATTGGCTATGCTGGCTAGGGATGATGGGAATTACAGTCTAGTATTTGGAGGGCCACAAGTTTCTTTTTTCTGCTCTATAGCTGTAAAGTTATGTTAAGTAGTATAGACCTTAAATAAATAGTTTTAGTTTAGTTTAGTCTATTTGTGTGTGTATGTGCCTTCAAGTCAATTTATGGTGATACCATGAATTTCATACGGTTTTCTTAGGCAAAAAATACTCAGTGGAGTTTTTCCAGTTACTTCCTCCGAAATATAGCTTACAGCATCTGGTATTTGTTGGTGGTCTCCCATTTAAATATTGACCAGAGCTATCCTTTCTTAGCTTCCAAAATCAGACAGAATCTGGTGCTTTTAGGGTACTTAGGCCCCTCGGACTCAATTTACTATTTAATATCTGTTTAATAAGACTATTTGCAGTATGCAGTTCCATACTGCTACCGTGTGGTGGCTCACCAGTGATGTGGTTGGATATGGCCCTCAGGCCTTTGTTATCTCTCCTTGATTGAGAGCATTCTCAGTCTGTGAAGTACACTTGCAACAATTTGGAGTTTTAATCAGCTTTGTACTTCAGTTGCATAGCAATAAAGTTTTATGACACCAGGTGCAAGACTATGAAAGAATTGATCCTTAGATGTCAGTAGGGATTTGATACCTTGAATTAATGTAGAAATTTCACTTCATCTTTTCTAATTACTGTTTCTAGAATTGTCTGCAGTGTCTTTGTTTTAAACCTCATGTGCATGAAAATGAAAGTCTTTAGTTCAGAAACAGGATTTAATTTTTGATTGAGTCTGAACAATTTACTGTTAAGGAATAAATCTGATGATTGCAACTACTGTGAAATATAAGTATTCTGAAATATGAGGAGTTTCTGGTCTTTTCCTAGAATTTAGTTGTTTCTAGTATTCTTTAAGGATGCCAGAACAGCTGGGTTAGACCAAGGCTCTATCTTACCAATTAGCATGCTGTAGCAGTGGCCAGCTGGTCTGAGACAGATTAGGAAAAAAATATCACCTAGGCCATATGTGTTTCTAGCTGTTCATGGATTTATGGACCCTTTTGGAAGAGTGGAGCTTAGGACCAGAGAGTGGAGGCAAATGTCACTCTAGGTTTTGGTTCAAACCTTAAAGGACCTTTCTCTGTTTTTTCTAATATTTCAGTACTTGCCTTTTAAGGAAGTTGCTAATTTGGGAAGGTGAAACTTTTCCATATATATCTCAATATCCTGGAGTGGGCCCTTCTGCCACTCTGGCTTGCTTCTTATATGTCCAATCTTAGAACCAGTGAAGAATGCACATGCTCAGAAGAGATTGGGGATGAGACTCTAGTCTGGAACATTCTGAGCATGCAAACATACTACATATTCTCTGAAGTAATCACTATCAGCAGACAGAATGAAAAAATAATAATAATTGCTGGACAGGATGGATTATTCAAGCATTTCCATAATAGCATTGCAGAGTGTGGTAATTTAATCTTTATTCCCTGGGCACACCATAGGACTGCTAGGAAATTTGGGACAGCAGCATCCCAGCACTACAGGCTCAGGGTTGCCACTGTTTGCTCATATTCTTTCACTGAATAGCAATTGGTAGCACTTTTCTTCTGGCCAATGGATGTGTTCTTTTAGAGTATGCTTTCTGTCTTGCTGCAGTCCCAAGGAAACAGAAAGTGGGAGGGCCTGAGGTCTCTTTCTGGCAGGAAAAAGAGAAATGAGGTCCCTGCAGCTGCTTGTTCTCTGGCCAAGCAATATGCCTCATAGATTTCATACTTGACCTTGGTGGTGTTCCTGCTATTACTAATTTTTCCCACCAATTTAAATGAACTAAAGTGTGCCTAATATAATGTGGATCCAGTACAGCAATGCTTTAGAAATGTCTGGGGCTTAGTTTCCTTAGTTTCCTAAAGTCCTTCTTTAGGACTTCTCATTGCTAACATATGGCTTAGTATTTATTTGTTTGATTTTTAAAAATTATTGTGAGTTATTATATATAATCAATGGTGGAACAACTGTAGTATTAAAATATTTCTTCCTTTTCCTCAAATGAGATTCCAGTAAAGTTATGGATACATTTAATAAAAAGAAAACTATGGCTTTGATGTGTGCTAGTCACATGATCTTCAAATCTCTTGCCATTACTCACCAAAATCTTCATTCAGTTTGGTTGTGTGTGTGGTTTGAATAACTTCAATAGGCCCTTGCATAATTTTATTGACATGTTGAATTCACTGTATGGATTCATGTGGAACAAATTTGTCTGTTTTAGATTTAGACATTAGCTTTTTTTGACAGTTTAAAACTTCTCTTTTATGACATGGTATAGAATACAGGCATGTCAGTCTTAGAAAGCCCCCTGAAAACATGAGCCCTGTTTAAACAAAAGGAAACTAATGCCAGTCCATCTTTTTTGAGATTAGATCCAGTCAGAGTATAGAGAATGCATGTGCCACTCCTTGTTTTCACGACAATTAATGGTTCAAATCCTTTTTAGAGCCCCTAACTTCCAATTTTCCATACACATGTTAAGCACGGCCCTATGTGGACTCTCCTTTTTTTTTTCCACAGACAATAAGCCCGATGTTCATTAGCTGTATTGCACTGCTAAGCAGAGGAAGCAAATGTTAAATGAGCAAAGGCTTTTATAAAGATGAAAGCTGAGGGAAAATGCTTCATCATGGGAAATCAGTGCCAATATCACATGATCTCATACCTCCTTGGCATTTGTACTATATAAACCATGGGATTTTGTTTGTGTTGCTAGCTGTATTTAAAATCTTGGGTTGAATGAATTTCCTCTACTTTATTAAGTTTCCATTAGTTGTATGCCATGTATTTTATTAAATACATTAGAGTTAAATGGGTGAGATTTAATTCCAGTTTTCAGATTGCTTTTCTTATAAATTCAACAGTTCAGCATCTTAGGATACTCAGTTTATTTTTTTTAAGATTGCTTTTCATGTTTGGGCTTAGTATTTGGACTTCAAGATAATCGGCAAACAAACAGAAAAGAATAATAGTAAAGACTATTTCCCAGGAATGTCTTCTGATTTACTTGTTTCTGAATATTTATTCTTTGCCCATGCTTCCTAAAGATGCAATACCAGGGGTTTTCAGATTTTCTGACAGATGAGATATAACAATTCCAGAGGTCAGCTGAAGGTCTTTCATGAGATTCAGTACTATCAGAGGACAATTTATACGGGAAAAATGCAAGCAATGTGCACTTTTTTCTTGCTTTACAATAACTTAGAATTGGCTGTAATGACAGAACTGTTACTATGGCTAGTATTTGTTTTTATATTCAAGTATTTAGAGGTGGAGAAATAAAAATGCTATTATTTGATCTTCCAATAAGTGTTGTTGCAATCACTGATGCTTATTATTGTCATGTTTGGTGTGTGTGACTATGCATATATAGATATAAAAATGGTTGTCAAATTTAAATACAGGGTGGCAATTAGACTTTATGGTTTTGTACACTTTGTATCAATGTTCTCAGTATGTCAGCACCAGGGAGTGAAAGTAGCAAATTACTTATAATTAGTTCTCTCCCATTAATGAAAGTATAATTACATTACATTGCAACTGTGACTTAACAAAGGATAAATTCACTCAAATTGTGGTATAACTGTGTATTTTTAGTTTGTGAGCACAGTGCATGAAGGAAGGGGAGATTCAAGTCCTGTGCCTTGTGGTCTGTTGAAAGTTTTGAGGCAGCAATGTGGTAAACAGGGGGCAAGTCTATTTTGTCTCATAGGTTAGCATCATATATTTTTCAAGGGGTTTAAATGTTAACTAAAAATACAGTGGCCCCTTGACTTTCATAAAGGTTTGGCGTGCAGAACCCTTGTGAAAGTAAAGAAACTATGAATAACTCCCCCCTGCCTGAGTAAGTGGGGAAGGAAGGCAGTGTGCCCGAGCAAAAGGCAAGCAAATGAGAGGGGGCAGCCCTGCACATGGAGAGGGCATGCAAGAGCCTTACCTCCATTCCCCCTTCCCATTCCCTTGCCTTTTGCCCAGGCACCATAGAAGGAAGGCATGTGTGCCTGGGCAAAAGGCAAGGGAATGGTAGGAAGGCATACACAAGTCTTTCTCCCCCTCCTATTACCTTTCCTTTTGCCCAGACACAGAGAAGGAAGGCAGTGTGCAGGGTCAAACTCAAGGGAGTGGGATGGGGAGAATGGAGGGGGAGCAAATGAGCTCTTGCAAATAATCAGATTTGATCCGGCCACATAGCCCTTTCAAAGCCCACCTCTTGTTTTCCTTTCTCCTCCACTAGCTGCTGCCTGGCCAGTTAAATATGGCTTGCAGCCCAACTTTTCAGCACCGTAAAACCTCTCCCAGTGCCCCCCACACCCAAAGGAGGAGATGAGAGGAAGTATAGGGCCACAATGTGGAACCACCCTCTTTCCTTCTCTTTTCCTTGACGTGGTTTGGACTTTGGGTGCCCACTGTCCTCACTATGCTTCGGTCCCCTTCCAACAGACACATGTGCACACATTTTGATATTTGCAATTTTTCCATTTTTGCAGGGGTGCTGTGCCCCTAACTCTAGGAAATGGTAAGGGCAACTGTGTTTTAATTTCTTATGAGAATCAAGCAAAGCTAGGTGTTTCTTAAAATCAACTGGAATGATAAACAATTTGTGGGGGGGGGGTTGGCTCTGGAATATCATTATGATTGTTTTAAAAATACAGCTTTCCATGACATGGCTTTAGTGAATAATGCCAAAAGTGATAGAGGCCAAAATTGTTCTCTGAGAGAGATCTTAAGACCAATGGAACAGTTCTTGTGTTTAAGCTGGATGATAATGGTCTTGCAAACTGTCTTAGAGGAGACTATCTAGGAATCATACATGAAATGCTCTGAACTTTTCAGAATTAAAATAGGATAAAAGAAAAATTAAATGAGAGAATAAGAGGTAATAAAATGAATAAATAAAAGAAGGGAACACTCGGGTGACTTTTATGCTCTTGGATGCAGGTTACTATCATTGATACATTTTAACATATGTTCTTGCCCAATGTGTGGGAAATTTTGAAGGTTGTTTCTGGTAGCCAGCCAGTTACCCTGGTACCACAGGTGACTACTAAAGGAAAAGCCTTCTTAGTAGTGCCTCCCCCTGTCCCTTGCAGTCTATTGAATGTACTCTAGAGGCTGGTGTGGCATCCACGTTGTAACATCTAGATTATAGGCTAGAGACCTTTCTTTTTGGGTAGGGATCAGATTACTGATTGTTATTATCTCATTATTGCTTTTATTGTATAAATATCATTGCTGGCAGTTCACATTCTAATATGCTACCATTCTGATACCAAAGTGGTGGATTCATTTGCTTTCATTATAAAATCTGTGACCTTAATTTGTTTTTTTTCATATTTGTAGTCTGAGAGCCACTAACAGTTGGATGTTGTATTTTACATGAATGATTATCCATGAACTGTTCTATAAAGTTTGTCTTCTTGACCAAAATAACAGGAGAGGTGCCCCTTGATAGACAAGTTTTAAAGACCTGAATGAATCCCTGGAAAGGGCAAATCTCATTAGAATGCTCTTTGCATTGTTCAAGGAAAGAAAATTCATAGAGATTGCAGCACAAAACAAAACATGCCAGTGTTTACTTAGATGCTTTGCATTCATGGCAGCTACCATGTGACTTAGTTGTTACCATGGTAGCTATGCATTTTTCATTCCATAACTTGCATAAATGCTCAGATTGCCCTTGTTGGGATAACTTATTCCCTTCTTGAAGTTGTATACCACTGTGCAGCATAATGATAATGAAAGCAATGCCTGGAGAGAGGAGAAGAATCTTGCTCTATTTAGACTGATAGAACTACAAATGATATATAATTCAGTTAGATATGGATAAATCAATTTAAACTATTTTGTTCACAATGTTGTGTCCTGTTTTAAGTTTGTCTTCATTTCTGTGGAATAAAATTATTATTGGAAGTAATACTAGTAGAAGTAAGATGCTATTGCATTGTTATATCTTCAGATTTATCCCTCTTCCTATAATTTTGCCCATGTGGAATTTTAGAAGTACAACCAATTGTAGTTTATGGCCACATGTTCTCATTCTCAGCAGAATGTCTTGTGCACATGTTTTACTGACATGAATGGAATGCTTATTTTCCATCTACTATAGAGGAATGTGTGGATGAAATACAGGAAATTATGCTCAGTTTCTGCACTTAATGCGGGGCATGGAAATTGAGAGCAATGTTTCTATGCTGATTGCTGTGCCAACATATCAACAATTGCTACTTCTTATCTTTCCTATTACCAAAATGTTGAATGAAGGAATAGGATTTGTTGTTTTAAATTTGAATATGATTTTTTTTGTACATGTTAGAAATGGTTCCTTTTTTAGAAAAATAATTGTTATGATCATTTGATCTTTTATCAAAGTTTGTTCAGACCTGGGTAGGGAGAGGAAAAGATACCAGAACTGCTGAAACTGCAGACCAGATGCAAATGTAGTATTTGTCCTTTTTCATAGGTATACTCTAGTCAGATTTATTTAGCAGAAGTATTTAATATAGAACTGTATCACGCTTGTTAACATTGTTTTATGCAAGAAGTCCCAAACCCTCACAACCTAATAAAAACTGTTGAAGATTTGGTCCATCACTGAATTTGAAAGAACACAATCTCATAAGTAATATCTTGCACAAGTGAATGCAAGAAACAGAACAGCAAATGGTGGTAGTTTTTTCAAAGGAATGTTGCAGAGCTCTGTTTTTCATTCTGCATTCTGAGATAAGGGAGTTTTGTGGTGTTAGTGTGGTGTTCTTAAACAACTAGCCCCCCCCCACCAATGACAGGAATATATGATAAACTAAGGATTACTTGCCTCTCACGTACAGTTTATTTGTGTCTGTGTCCAATTGCCATGCAATAGCATGAACATCTTCTTCATTTAGTCTCAGAGGAAAAAGAAGCGGGGAGACTTTTTTTATCCTTCTTGGTGCCTGCAGAAATAAAAGAGACACAGAGCCCTCATTGCTATGCCAAATCACACAGGTACCTGAGCAAGCATTTTTTCCCCAGATTAAGAAATGATGGAGTAGGCCCCAGTGATGAGAGCAGGATGCTAATTCCTGTCTGTGTTCAACTCTTGCTTCCTATGCCTGTACCACGTGCATAGTTTTTCAATTTTTGACAGCCTAAATCTGTCTACTACTGTAGTGATTGCAAACAGAACTTGAGTTTCAGGAACTTGAGCTGCCTTTGTGGGATGAGTGGGGTAAAATTGTTGACAGCTGCATCCCACTCCCTTACTGCCAACATGCATGTGCAGATAACTGGACCAGATCAAAGTAATTTAGGAAGAAATGCTCTTTATGGTTTAAAGGCGATCCTTCTCCCCATACATTCCCAGAGTCCTTTGCACTGCATTTGAGTGTGTTCCTATAGACGTTTTTGTCATATCTCACTTGTGGGCTTCCCATAGAGCTCTGGTTTGCCTTGTTGTTGCTTTAATCTAGCATGGTTCTTCTTGCATTTAAAGAAAGCACAGAGATAAACTGATTGCAGCAGAAAGGCCCTTGCTGTCACCATTACAACACCCCTTGAAGTTAACAAAGTAATTTTATACTTTCAAATTATAGCGTTTATTACAGTATTTTCATAGTCTGAGTGGTTTTAAGATCATGTCTTCCTTTGAAAGAGAATGTACTGGAGTTTATTGATGTTGGAACTGCTGTGAGCAAACAAAGACTTGATGAAATAGCAATGTTTTCATATTTAGAATTTGTCTTAAGCCAGGGGCCAGCTGCAACATAATTGATTGCTCAGCATTTTATGATGAAAAATTACCCTTTGTCCTGTAGGCACTTGGAAAGCAAAGTCCAGGTGGCAAAAGGGTGAGTTTCACCAGGTTAATGCATATCCCATGTACCTTGTGGTGACATCTTGAGTGTGTGTCCTTGGAAATAAGATAAATTGAGGTAGAAGAGATGTATTTCCATGTAAATTTGTTTATGTCTGTCTGCTTAATATAATATAGTTCCTAGTCATGCGGCATTATGTTACGTAACCTCATTAGCGTAGCCTCATGGTAGATCACTGCAAGGCATTTTTAAAAAATGATATCAAGGGAAATGCGTCAGAAGCTTGAGGAGAAAATATGACACAAAGCAATGAAAGACACAGTGATGAGGGCCACATCATCTGTTATGCAAGTGGTCCATCACTGAATTATACATATGCATATTTTATTTAGACTTTTCCCCCCTTTATATTCTACTTTTCTCCCAGGAATGGGACTCAAGGTATCTGACAATATATTTAAAAATAATACAGATTAAAACTATACAAAGGAATTAATAAAACTATAAATATAAAAGTTATCCCCATAAAAAGTAATTAAACAACTTATAAAGTAATAGCGTTAAACAATGAAAACGTTAAAATTCTTTAAAAGACCATGCAATAAGCTTAAAAACAGTACTGCACAGAATTAAAGCCCCACTTCAGTCAGTTTTTAAAAGGCTGATGATATAAAAATGTTTTCATAGAATCATAGAGTTGACCGCCTCCATCCTAGTCTGTCTAGAGAGAGAGTTCCAAAATCTGAGAGCAGCTGCTGAGAAGGCCCTTTCCTTTGTTCCCACCAAACAAGCCTGGAAAGGCATTAGAACACAGAGAAGGGCCTCTCCAAATGATATTAGAGCTCTGAGGAGCTCATAAAGGGACATATAGTCCTTTAAATGTATTTAGAAGGAGCTGTGAGGGAGTATTGTTTGGATTAAGAACAACAGGGCTGGATGGTTGGATAGTCCTTTCCTTTGGGTCATTTTCCCCATTTGCTTGTTAATTTGGTTTATAAATAAACCCTCCACCTCCCAGCTGCTGAGGATGATGTACAAAAAAATAATTTAAAAATTAGACTTTGTATAAAACAAGAAAACAATGCCCCCTGCAATAAAGTATAAGTGAGAATTAGTACATATCTCATTACTTTTATTTTTTTTCCCCTTAGTGAGACACAAAAGGATTTAGACTGGGATAATGATGTGGGGGGAAATAGTTCAATGCCTTCTTTCCCACTCCCATTGTTATAATCTACCTCCAGTGAACACCTGCTCTTACCTCTGAATAAATGTGTTAAAATAATTAGTTCTAACTGAAATACTTCCCTTGTAGGAAAGATGGGGATTGTGTGGCCAGTTCTTTTTGTAGCCCATGGGCCACAAGATATTGGGACAAAAATTGGAATTGCCATTGCAATATCTTTCCAACAGCAACAACTCTTATTTTATGGCCTTTCTTTCTTTCTTTCTTTCTTTCTTTCTTTCTTTCTTTCTTTCTTTCTTTATTAATGAATCTTTATTATAATATTTACATAGTAAATAACAATTAATATTTGGTTGCAGGTAACATCTACACAAATTATGGAGATAAAATATAACAGAATATTATATCCAATACACATTAACAAAGAAATACTGGATTAACTCCAGTAAAGATATAACTCCGTTTTAACAAGCTCAATCTCTGAAGGCTATAACAAATGTGTCCCCCCAGTTCTCCTCAAAGTATGTAATTAAGTCTTCCTAGTCATTTATCTTTCAATAACGTTGTCAACTTATCAGTTTCCAATAGTTCATATATCTCCGTAATCCATAAATCAATAGTAGGGGTTTTCTCTTTCTTCTATACTTTAGCAAAAAGAACTCTAGCCTTAGTTATAAAATTGAATATACTTTTCTTGTGTTTTTTCTCAGTATAGCCCACTACAGCATATGGCCATTTTTTCTAAAGAAAAAATAATCCTAATTTTAAATAAAGCCACAGTGGCTGCCTGCACTCCCCCCACCCCCGTCCCTCTGAAAAAAGAGGTTTATAAAATCAGAAGTGGGACTTCAAACCATTTCTGATTTTTGGGGGGCAGTTGATGTGTCCCACAGTAGGTTCCAAGGTCTTGAGGTCACCAGATCAATAGAACTTGTTCAGTTCTGCCTTATAACATGTAGTTTGGTTTGCCTTTGACCAGCTTACAGTCTTTATGCAATTAGCCAGGTAGAAGAGGCTGAAAGGCTGGAGGCCTAGATATTCATCTAATCCAGTGCTACTGGACATGGTGGTCTCCAAGCCATCAACCATTAGAGTTTCCAGGAAGGAAAGAGACAACTTTAGATAAGGTACATAAATATGGTAACAACCACACATTTGGGAAAACATGCCTCACATCAGGTAGCTTAAGAAGCAGTGATGCAAGTAGTTGCAAGGCTGAGAGATTCTGAGGGCGAAGTGGCCCTGTATCTTTTATTACCCCAAAAGCTCTGGACAGTATCATCAGTACAGTGGGGCCTTGGCATCCACTAGGATTTGGTTCCAGGACTCTTCCCATGGATACCAACATTTGTGGATGCTCAAGTCCCATTATGTACAATGGTGTAGTAAAGTTGTGTCCCTTATATAAAATGCCAACATCAAAGCTTGCTTTTTAAATTTTTTTGAATATTTTCAAGCTGTGGGTGGTTGAATCTGTGGATACAAAATCTGTGGATTGGGAGGGCTGACTGCATTATTATTTCATGCTTTGCAAATGGAAGGGGAAAAATGAGGCTAAAAGAGAGTGGCTTAAGCCAACAAGTAAATGGATGGCACAGGTGACTTTTATGTTGAGGACTTCTTGATCTTTAGATGAATGTGCTTCATTTTAAAGACTTGTGCATGTGGATGCAATTTTGATTCTTTGCATTCCTTTGTTTAATCAAATTTCATTTCTGTAATCAAAATCAAGTAAACCAGAGTTGTAAGATTTAGTTTTCTTGAACACTATGCAGTTGTAACATTCAATACCAGGTTAGCTGTCATGGTTCTGTGTGTTGGGATCTGGAGAACTGTAGCTTTGTGAGGTTTTTAGAATTCTCAACAAAGGTGTTCCAGTGTTTTAGCAAAATATAAATCCCAGCATTGTACAGGATGGAGCCATTGCAGCTAAATTGGTATCAAAGTGCTATAATTGTGCAGTATGAAAGAGACCTCAAACATGGTTTGCCTATTGATAATTTCTCTGTACTGCCCAGAGAAAGTAGAAGCTTAATGATAAGGAGGCACTAGGGATTAGTCTGTTTTCTTCCTTGCATTATCCTCATCAGGCTCTCATACACAGACCCAGCTCCTGTAGTTAAGTTTTGTAACTGTAGCTCAATCTTTGTGTGGGACTTCCTGAATTGATTAGGGAATATAAAAGGAAGAAATCAAGAAAAACTGAAGAATTTATTACAGAAACCAAAGTACTCTACCAAACAGTACCTAACATAATAGTCTAAATTCAATCTTTTATACATTCAGTAATTTACCCAAATAAAATCCAAAGATTGCTGTGCAGAGTTGGAAGGTAGTATACATATTGTTGTTGCAATAGCTAATAAGAGGGATGCCAGGCTTCATAAACATAGTTGTATGTCTGATTGTTTCTAGATTCTCAAATCAGTCTATAAGATTTTACACAAAAGCTCTGTACTCAAGTTTATTTAAGCAGTCTGCAAATGTAGTGACTTTACAGTCCTTCCAAACTCTGGCTAATTGATTCATTGATGTTTTAATTTATTAATTATTCAGGAATAGGCAATGACATAGACCTCACACCTGCCTCTTTTTGCTTTCTGAAGAAAACTTTGGTTATGATACATTAATGTAGAAGATATGGCCTCTCTGTCCTCATTCCGTTTAAAAGGATTTCATTAATAATACTTTTATTATAAAGTAACCATCAAGGTGATTATATCAGCTGTTTGGGAAAAAGTGCTTGGTGTGCATGTTATCCCATTTGATCTTGTAGGCTTGTTTTTGTTTTTTCTTTAATTCTTGGCAAGAGAGCAGTTTTGATTTTAGATAAGCAGGATTTTCTTCTTTTGACATTGTTTTTGATAAATGTTGATATTTCGTGGTGGCTGGGTTTTGCTAGTATAAGATGAGTTGTTTTTTTAACTGAAACAATACATCGGTATGACCAGATGCCCACATATGTTTATCTTTCAGTTATTAAACAGTATCAGACTTGAGAGTGAGTTTGCTTGAGGAACTTTTTTTTTCATGACCCAAAGACTTCATGTAAACCAGTCCTAATTCTCAGTGCCTTGGGTTACGTTCCAACCAAAGTTAGAGTCTTGTGATGCGTCTTTTTAGCCCTAAGAATGCATGCAGGCTAGAGCCTGTTTTTATCTGATTAATATGAAGTTAGCCTTGCAGATAACTGGCGTCATTTTGGAAATAGGAGCCTATGTAGGAGCTTTTTGTTTTTTCTTAATGTGAGAACACACTTCTAAAAGACCATCAGTCCATTTCTCCTTGTTATATAATGTTCTAAACATATGATTCTTCTTAAAAAAATTTTTTGAAGGGAACAAATTGATATACCTCTCTATTTAGGAGGTGTTTCTCACTTACACCCATCTGAGGCCTTAAGTGTGACCTGAAAGATATTGCACCCTTGTGAGTATTTCATTCATAGACCTGAATCTTGTTGGTTAGTCCTATTGAATCAGTTGTTGAATAGTGAATCAACACATAGGTAAGTTCAGTTGGTTCAGCGGATCTATTCTGTTGGAACTAACAATAGGATTCAGACCATATTCAAAGTCTTTAACTTTTTCCTGAACTTTGAGTGCAATCACTTACAAAGAACTCAAAGGGCTTCCTTTACCTCAGTTCGCTCTAAATATACCTTAAGAGTGAGCAGGGAAACGTAATAGTAAGGGTACCCCAAGGCCCCATGCAAGGCTTTTTCCTAAATGTAAATGGTATAAATTTTCTATTGGTACCTGGGAGGGGGAAACGTTCCTAATCCAGAAAATTATGTTTCTTGTACAGAGGGAATGGTTGACAAGGTTGAGTGTTTCCCTTAGTCCTACATGCAGACACAAAAATGTATCTCTAATTCCAGCTTTCTCTGGCCCTGGGCCAAGCCACTCATGTTATAGTAGATCCATGACTTTTTAGATCATCACCTTCAGAGTAAAACTTTTGATTTGCTAAACTATTCCCTTCAAAGGTACATTGCAAGACATCCTTGTTTGTGGGAGCCATATGGAAAGATGAGGAGCCACTTACTTATTTTGTTTTCCAGAAACTATAGTTAGGTTGACCAGAAATGTTAGGTCTGAATAACACAGTATCTTGTAATAATTACTTTATTTACAGCTATACAAGGGGGCAGTAATAGAAGCAAAAATAAGAAAATACTTTAGTCTTAAAGACTAAAGTAATTAATTGTGATTTTTTAAGGCTATAGCCTACTTTGTCTGATGATAATTTATACTATGCTAATTAGGGATGTGTGAGAAATTCTTCCTGTCAGGGTTTTAAAAATGCATTTACCTGAACGTCATCTTCCAAGTTAAACACAGGAACAGGTGCAATTTGCAGTCAGAAATCCATATATTTCTATGATTTTGATGCATTCTATGAAAGTTAAAATATCTTCAATGACAGGCACACTTTTATGCAAAAAGTACCCCATGTCTTTCTAAAATGCGTCCAGATAGACACATTTGAAAAATAGGGTAAAGGGAAAGGAGAAGACCTAACTCACTGAACTAACAAGTATGTGGGAAGTGAAAAAGAAGAGGCATTTTTATTTTGTATAAATCTACAGTGTTGCCTTTTGTCTGGAAGAAATATTGGACAACATAAGATGTAGATTGGCCACTGATGAAGACTGCTAGTTGAAACGTATCTGGCTTCTGTTTAAGTGAAGAATTGGATGAGATCTTGGGTCATCTTTTTTCCTTCAGCAGATGATTTATATCCTATGGACCTTCTCCCACAGTGCTATTTATAGTGTGCACTGCATAGTGTTAATTTGAATTATTATTTTAGAGATTTATTATATTTATTATATGCCTTTCTACACACACACGTGTGTATATATATATATATATGTGTGTGTGTGTGTGTGTGTGGAATACCTTGATGTATTTTATATTCATATCCTCTTTCTGTTTACCTCCCATTTGAAAAACACCCAGAAATTAGGTATGTATATTCATTTTTATTTAAAACAACACAAAATTGCGGAGAATCACATCATACCAGTTCACATTAATCAATTGCTGCTGCTTTGCTCCTCCCTTCACTGTGAAGATCTGAAGTAGCCAGGAATCAAAAGCTTAGTGTCATGTTTGAAGCAGGCTTCCTTGTTTCTTGCTACCCTGACAAAGTATCTGAAGATTTTCCTGCCCTTTCCTCCCTAGTTTCAAGTTCACAGCTTCTTTAGAAGGGGCAACCCAAACATCTTAATTTGGACATAATGTATGCTTCTGCTACCTGGTTTGTTCCTGCTTCCCTCCTCCAACAAGCAAGCAGTTGCTGCTCACTTCACTAAAAATATGGACCAATTCACATGTAAGGGAGAGCACTGAAAATCACATCTTTCTTCAATGTGCAAAAAAACCCTAGTAAAATGGCATCCAGCTTATATAGGCCTATGAACTCTGACACTTGTGAAAGCAGAAGGTCTTGCGGGATTCCCTAGCTGTGTGAGACTTCATCCCAGGTTTCAGAAGCAATAGGGCTGAACAGAGGGAGGTGCAGAACTACTGTCAAGACATGCAAAGGTGAACCAGCCATTAGTGTAGGAAACTGGATAAAATGTCCTTCCCTTCCAAAAACGGCAAACTTCTCTGATTTTCCAGGTTAAAAAGGTAAAGCTTGTAAAAGGCAGATTTTACCGTAGTGTGCAAAGCTAGATTAAATATTTTTTCAAGAAGTCACTTCCAGTCATTTAAACTTAAGCTTAATCTTTAAACTTAAGTTTAAATGACAAACACAATGAAGAGAAAAGTTTAATTGCTCATAGATTTCGGAGAAAAGTAAGGCCACTAGCATCTGTCTTCTTTCCTGGGCATGCTACTTTTTAATAGGGGCCCTCTATACCTGTTAGTACCTTCCAAAGATGCTGGCAAACATCTCTGAATGTACTGAATGTACTTTCTGCTTTATCACTCAAGGTCATGCGCTGGTACCAGCATCAAATTATGGGAAGATTAGAAGAGCGGATCAGCAGGAGATGCATCAGCAATATCTAGATGGCTGCATCAGTTTCAGCAAAGGCAGCTGTGAAAACAAAAAGTTTCATACCCTGTGTGGTTTATACTAAAAGTGTTTTGTTTGCTAATGACCACAGTTTAAAGCCGATATGTTTATGAACACTTAACTTTGCTGTCTCCTGTGATAAAGGAGCTCGTTTGTATTTCAAAATCATTATTCATTATTCAGAAAGTAGTCATACAAGCTTGTATAGTTGGCCCTCCATATCCACAGATTCTGTATCCATGGATTCAACCAACCATGGCTTGGACATATTTGCGCCCCCCTCCCAGCAAGATTTTATTTTGCAGTTTTATATAAGGAACACCATTTTATTACACCATTGCACATAATGGGACTTGAGCATCTACAAATTTTGGTATCCATGGGGAGTCCTGGGACCAAGCTTTAGCAGATACTAAGGGCTCATTGTATAGGTTAAATGTTAAGTTCATTTAGCCACTCGAATTAGGGTTTTATCCTTTCCTACAGGTCATTGGTTGCTCAGGAGGGTCAGAACTGTTCTCCTAATTCTCCAGTAGAGTTCTCAGATCGCAGGGTCTGGCCCTGATTCTCAGGGCTGGGGCCCTTTTCTCTGGTCTTTGGGCCAAGAGAGAAGGAATCTCAGGGAAAGAGCCCTCCCTTGAAAAAAATGTGTGTGTGCGTGCATTTTTTTATTTGTTAGATTTTCTAGATTTGTTCCTGATTTTAATGACATACTCTGAGCAGCTGTGGTTGATGTCTAATGTATCATGCTGAATGCTCCTTGCAAGATAACTCTTGTAACATCACAAGGGGCCGTCTACAAGGGGTCTCTCCTTGGTTTCAGACTTGGGTGCTAAAATCTCAGGTCCTGAGTTAGTTTTTTTCAGGGAACTCTAGTCATTTCACTGAGAACAATAATAGGAAAATAGTACATTTAACTTGCAAGTGGTGTTCTAGGAACAGGAAGTGGCACATGCTTTTTTCATGATCCTTAGAATACTAACAAAAGTGACTCATTTTCAGTAGTTCTCTCTCTCTCTTGCCCCCTCTCCTCCTCTTGTGCTCTTCTCCCCTCCCCTTTTGGTTTACCAACCAGCTTAATGTTCATGAAACAACTAACCTTCTCCAGTTATTTGAAGGAGACCTATATAGCTTTAAAATCTGCCCTATAAAGAGTTTTAGTTCAATGATTTAGGGATACACACAGACATGAAATTTGATCGTGCCAAAGTTAATCACTTCTATGACCAATATAGTGCAAACGAGTGAAATTTAAATACATGCTTAGCTCTCAATTGACATCAGTGGGAAATTCAGCTGGATTGGGTCCTTTACGTTCTCCAGGTACATGCAGAAAACTAGAATTGAGAGAGCTCTCTGTGTCCTTTTTTAAATGTACATGGGGGAAGGAGTGGAGGAGTTGTGTTCTGGCTATAGACCTGCCATGTGTTCTGATTCTATTGAGGTGTCACTGAGTCCTTGTGGGGTCATTAGAAGGCTGCATTGGAAGTGGAGAGGTAAAAAGAGTACAGTAGTGCCTTATAGCCTGGTAACTATCCCTTTCTGTGTAATTTTTATAGATTGAAGTCATAGAAAGACAAACTTCATAACCCAGAAAGAGTTCTGTGATAGAAAAATTAATTTTTTTCAAGCATCAGATTAAATAGTTCTCTTTATTAACATGATTTTATTTTGACTGGTTTGCTTCTTAGAAAAGAAATATTTTTAAAAAAACTTGGTAGATTACAGCTCAGTTCCTGTAGGTATATAGATACTTTGAAAAAATAAATTGCAAAAATTGTGTGCAAAAACTTCTTATAACTGAATAACTTTAGGTTATAGGCTGTGCTTATCTCATTATTTTATGGCTGTGCTGTAAACTGTAGGCAGCAAAAGCATATACCGTGAAATGGAAGATTACAATTATGCATCAGTATTCCTGCAACATGATGTCTTGCTAATGTCCCCTGGGAATTTTTCAACAAATATCCTATGTTAATTGGCTCAGTACCTGTATGTCTGACATGGCAAAAATTTAATAATTTCAGTGTGTGTGTGTGTGAGAGAGAGAGAGAGAGAAAAGGAGAGAGAAAGAAAGGAAAGAAAGAAAGAAAGAAAGAATAACTTTCTTTAAAGAAATAAAGAAAGAATTGAAAGCTCTTTGAGGCAAAACCATATCCTTGTACTGGTTCTTCTTGTGTCTAACAGAGCGTGGTTCAACTGCTGATTAGTTTCTGAATTCCTTCATGTCATTAAGATATAATGGAGAAGAAGAGAGTTAACCATCAAGTGACATTGTTCTGCAATATTGCTATGCCTATCTAACTTACATTTTCTTTTGCACAAACCAGTTTAATTATTCAAGGTTCCTTTGATATCATCGATTATTGGTATTATTTCAGAGTACACAACAAAACATCTTATGTATTAACCAGTATGATTGCAAATCAAATTACTTGTATTTGACTTAATTAAAATATCATCCAGCTGAGGTTGTTTACAAAGCCTCTTGACACTGGGGTTTATTTTGGAGGCTCTTAAAAGGAACTAATGAGACCTTGTCATCAGTCAGTGTATTTCACTGCAGAGTGTTGAATTGGTAACCTGTGCTCTGCATAGTCACCCTTTGACCCTTTGACCACCATTATGGGCAAAAATAGTCACATGCTCTTCCTTTTAGTTTAGGATGCTAGTAGTGGAGAAAAGTCACCCTTGTTATGCTTTGCTAGTTCACATTAAAGCTTTGCTAGGGATACCCTTTTTTGCGTAATTTTGGGTCAAGGATTAAAAGGTTTTGTTTTCAAAAAATTGGCTGTAGATGAAGTGAGCTTTAAGTGCAGGAAACAATATCATACTTTTTTTCCTAACTGGTATAAACTGCCTGTCTCCAAGAATGGGAGTAGCTCTACAGGATGGTGTGTTTTGTTTGTGCAGTAGCAGGTGCACTTCTGTTGAAATGCCTATAAAGCGCTCAGTGACGGCTGCAACTTCCTTGTCAGTTTTAATTCAATATGTTTAGTGACTGCTGAACAACCAGATCAGCAACAGCAAAACATAACGTGGATGAAGCAAAAAAGACAGACTGTCTTTCTTCTATTAACTCTACCCCCTCCTTTTATGTACTTGAATGTCATCTTTTGTAGTTACAACATGTTCACAGCACTCTCTGGAATGGAAAGAGCTGCTCAAATTCTGGTGCATTGTGAATTTTCAGAATGTAAATCAAGGGCAGCAGCGGCTACTGCCGCTGCATATGGCAGCAGTGTGATAGAAAGAAAATGTAGCTCTAATCAAGGTTTCCTCCCACCCTTTCCCTTCCACAGTCCCCTGGAGATTTTACTCATTTTTCCCCTCTTTGTTATTTGTTCCCCTCTCCAAATTAAAGCCGGATGATGAAGTGACTACTGTTCAAGTGAAGGAACTGGACCAAGATGTGCTGGTGCTTAAGAAGGTGTCGTCACATAGCCCAGCCCCCACAACAGGGAGTGCCGAGAGTGATTGGAGGTAAGAGGGGTTTTTTTCCTTGGGTGCTCAGCCACAGCCACTCTCTCTTTCTCACACACACAGTCACAAGCTGACTGCAGAGCACTCAGCAGCTAGATGAACTGGCTTACCGGGAACAGAACTGAGAAGGGAAGATACAGCAGCATGTAGGGAATGTCTTTGTTATTTGCCCTACAGTATGGGAAGTTCCAGGCTGAGGATCTTTGACCCTCACATAGAAAGGAAGGATTCTGCCTTATTTGTAGGCAGAGAGCTGCCTCTGCCCACCTTTGACGTGCCTTATTTTAAATACATTGATGAAGAGGATGAAGAGGATGAATGGAGCAGCCGATCTCAGTCCTCAACAGAGGATGACTCTGTGGACTCTCTCCTTTCTGACAGATATGTGGTGGTGTCCGGGACTCCTGAGAAGATTTTGGAACATCTCCTGAATGACTTGCACCTGGAAGAAGTACAGGACAAAGAGACAGGTAAATCACAACTGCACTCTCTCCTGAAAAACAGCTGTGTTTATGGGTTTTTTTTTAAAGTGTCCATAGTTCTATCAACTGCTGTGAGGTGTTGTATATTATGGCATTTTCATGCCAGCATTTGCATTTAAAATGATTAAAATGATGCCAGCTGTAGAGAATTCAGGATATTGTTGCTTCATACATGCTGCAGTTAAATCGATTCCCAGCCATCTTATGTTAATGTGTTGTTTGTGTTTGATAGGCACTCAAAAAGTTAATCTTAACAAAATGTGCCCACTGGAAGGCCAATATACAAAATGCAAACAACTATATGGAGGTTGTGTGACATGCAGGAAGTAGTAACCTGAGATGTGTTGCTTCGGGACATATGTCAGCAAGTATTTAAAGTACTCAACATTTACTTGTTCTGACTTCTGCTTCTTAAATTTGTTATTAATAGTTTATCTGTTGCATATCTGGCACATGCAGTAGTGTACTGAATACAGTATTAAGTATCCTCCCTTTTTATTATGATTCTTTGTAGGCTGAAACTATCACTCTGTTGATCAGATGTCTTCATGTACATTTTATTTGGCAGTTCCATATGTGTGTGTGTGTGTGTGTGTATTACACATTTTTTTGTTCATCAAATTGCTTGTGATTTGATACAGCACTTGACTTTCCCCACAACACAATATGGAGCATCATAACCTTTGCAGTACTTGGTTGTCTTTGACCTGGGATTGTAATTTTGTTCCAGCCTAGAGCAATTATTATATTGATCAGACTTTTTGACATGCAGGTTATTTTTCAGCTTGATCCTCAGCTTTAATGTACACTTTGCTGTCACCAAAGCTCCTTTGGTAGTTTATCAGGATCACTTGCAATTTATTTACAGTTTTAATTAAAGCAGTCCTGTGGCTCTCTTTAGTTCTTAATATAATTGCAGAAGAGCTGTGATATATAGCAGGTTTTCATGGGGTTGATATGGTTTTGTTTTTTTTGTATTGTTCTTAGCGGAGCTACAATGCACGTTCTTAGTGCTGTTTTCCAAATGAGATTACTAAAAATAAACACATTTACCAGGATTAAAAGGATTAAAGCAGAAATAACATCTGTGAATTCCTTTAGCATTCTTGAGTCAGGTTTTCTGGTTCTCAAATCAGTACAATATTGTTAAGCAAAAGACATTTGTGCATAATTGTACAGTGTAGCTTTCTTAGAGCTAAAAGAAAGACCATGTATCTGATTTATTGTTCTGTCCACTGAGCTGTTTCCCTGTGTCTGGAGATTAATATTTTGTGCAGAGAAAGCACTATCTGATTGCTGTGCCTCCTTAGGTTTAATCACAATAATGTATGTAATTTCACTGATGCCAGATCATAGGCTATATAATATAGGTGGTTCAGGCCAGGATGCTCTTGGCTATGTTGTGTGGATCCCCTGGAACAGAGGATATCCTTTCTGAATATTTCTATACTTAGGTTTAGAGCGAGTGGTTAGGCTCTCATGCAGACTGCTGTCTGCTTTATTCATATTCTTTTGGGGGTTTTATTGAACAAGGATAGGATCCTTAGTAATTTCATACATTATTCTTAGATACTCCTTAACTTCCAGAAAGTCTGCTTCAAAATAATGTTTACCTGACTCTAAGCTTTAAGTGTCCAGAAATTCTCATTTTATTCAGTGTTTACCTCCTTGTTTCTCAAACTTAAGCGCAGCTGCTCATTAGCATTTCATTGTTCCAGACTATAGGTGAAAAATGGCTATCTGAGCATGAGTGGCTGTGATGATAATGTATTCACTGGTTGGTTGATTTCCTCCAATGTTTTCCCACCCATATTTCGTTCCCTTAAAAGAGCTCATGCTGTCAGTCCTATCATAAGCTTGGTGTGTTTCTAAGAGTGATAAAAGAACTTAAAGTTTTTTTATTTTAAATTAAACCTTACTTATAGTACACAGAATGAAGTAACCCAAGAAGCTGAAGAGATGTGTTATTTCAGGGGTACACTGCAGATATAGACATGACAAGAAATTTGTAGATGTTCAGGTCCTCTTTATGTGGTGGCATTAGCAGAGCACCATCTCTTTGCTGGGGGCTGCAGTTCTCTTTGTTTCTTCTGGACCCTGCAAAGGCCCCTTCAATTGTGGTGGAGACTGATCCCATCAAATTCTGTAAAGCTGCTCTGTAAATGTGACTCCTTCCCCTTTGAGAGTCAAGGCTTCATCTAGCTTAAACAGGCTGATGAATCTAAACAATTCACTGATGACCAGATGCACCCCCTTTAAAGTTGCTCTCTGTTTGCGCATGCACACATATGTGCTTCGGTCTTCTACACTGCTTTGCCCTTTGACAGAAATTAGGTATTGCTACATGCCAGCTTCTTTTGGACTTCTAACTTAAATCCCTGTTCCTGTGCTTGCTTTCTGCTTACACTGCAAGATTTGTTTGGGGAGGACACCTGATTGCTGATCATGTAGAACTGATTCTTCCCTAATGGCTTGAGTCTCCACAAGTTCCTCATTTTTTCAGTTGTCACCTGGTCCTGGCTGGGAGCCCAGTAATACTTTGGCAGTATTCCAACAAATTGTCTCATTGCTTTATTCACCTTGAAATTTGCCACAATTTGATTTAAGAAATAATTCCCCAAAGTAGCATATACAGTTTCAAAACTAGGGTCATTTCTGCACTATACTGTTATAGTGCTATTATTCCACTTTCAACATCCTATGGAATTCTGGAGTTTGTAGTTTACTGAGGCTAAAGGGCTCTCTGGCTGAGGATTCTAAAGGCCCTTCCCTAAACTGCAAACCCCAGGATTCTGTAAAACGTTGAAAGTGAAATAATAGCACTGTAACAGTATGGGGCAGAAATGGCCCAGCACATGTGATTTTTGAATGGAATGCAGAGTTGTACTACTTGTTAGGCTTTTTGGAGACCATTTGGCTTTCTGTGGAGAAGTTTTGATTCAGCGTTTACTTTTTTTTGCACTTCTACAAAAGAAAGGTAGCGTTATTTAAGCTCTGAATTTAATTTATGCATCCTTCATACATGCCTTAACATCAGAATTCAGAAGATCTACTGTAACATTCCCCAGCTAGCATGGCTGGGGGCTTTTTCCAAGTCCTGTGAGAATCTTGTTAAGTTCCACAACTTAACTTCATGTCACATTAAACCCAGAAGGTTCATGAGGTATACTGAACCACACAAAATGACATGTTTGACCCAGTATTGCCTATTCTGACTGGCATGGCTCTCCAAGGCCTCAAACAAAAGTTTTTCATAGACTTGTCACCAGGCAGTTGAGTGCTAACATGAAAAGGCAGAAAAAAGGAATGTATTACATTTCCAAAATGGATGGTTTCCCCAAGGATTTGTATTGGTGCCAGTGATTTTACAAACTTATGCATTAACAGTATTGAAATAGGACTGATGTGGCCAAGATAGCAGTATATATTATTAAAGATGTTAAGAATAGAAAGGCACTGCAAAGGGTTCAGGAAGGATCTCTCCATACTAGATGATGGGCAAATGCAGTGCAGTTTAAACAAATGTAAACCAAATCCTGTCTGATATTGGAAGTTAAGCAGGGTCATAGAGTTACAGAATTGGAAGGGACCTCAGAATTGGGAGGGACCTCATGAGCCTTCTAATTCAACTCCCTGCTCAAGTCAGAATCTTTGTAGAGTCATGAATTGGAAGGGACCTCATGAGCCATCTAATTCAACGCTCTGCTCAGTTCAGGATAGTCAGCTAAAGCATCCCCAGCCTCTTTTTGAAGATACCCGGAAAAGGAGACTCCACCATCTCTCTAGGCAATTGGTTCTACCCCCAAACCACCCTTATTGTCAATAAGTTCTTCCTAATGTTCCATTGAAATCTGTTCTTCTGTAACTTCAAACCATTAGACTTGGTCCTGTTCTCTGAGACAGTAGAGAACAAGCCAGAACCTTCCTCTTTCTGTGAGCATGTTGTCCTTCCATCATCTCTTCACCAAGCTGAACTTGTTAAAATCAACTTTCCTGAAGCAGTAGAGAACAAGCCAAGATCTAGAATCCAAGAAGAATCCAAGATCTAGATTCTTCTTTGCCCTATCCCACAATTGTGAATTCTAGCATAACGTAGTCATTTCCTTCCAAAGAGCTGACTACTTTGATTCTAGTGACCAACTTCTCCCTGTTGGTTAGGAGTCCAAGATTGTCTAGGATTGCCTATCCCTTTGTTCCTTCTTCTGCCTTTTGAGACAAGAAATTATCTGCAAGGCACATCATGAATTTATTGGAGAATTTATGCTTAGCAAGGTTAGCCTCCCAGCAGATATCAGGGTAAGTGAAGCCCCCCATAATTAATAATTCTTGCATCTTTGTAGTTTCTGAAATTTGTTTCTGAAAAACCTCTTCTTGGTTTGGTGGCCTGTAGCAAACTCCTGCCACAGTGTTGCATGTATTTATTTCTCTCTTTATTTTTACCCAGATGGTCTCAAGCTGGTTCACTCTGATCACTCTTATGGTTTTCTGTCTTTTACATATAATGTCCTGTAAAAGATGCAGTCATTAGCATAATGCACCAAAAGGATTCCAGTCACTGTATTATTTATTTATTAAAATATTTATATTCCATTTTCTGTCATGGGATTTCAGGGCATGATACCTGCACAAAACAATAAATAAAACAATTCCTGATTGAAAAGATAAAATAGCTGAGACAGGATAAAAACACATTAAACGCAACAGCAAGCAGCAACAGCTTAAAAGACTGCAATAGTCAAAAGCCATGTATATGTACATTTCAAGTATTAATCCTCAAAGGCTTTATTAAAAAGTCATGTATGCAGTCCTGGGTCGAAGGTGCAGAAAATGACAACCAAACTAATCTAAAGGTTGGAGCAAATATGTGTAGAAACATTACAGTGTTTTCAAAACTGTTCAGTTTAGAAAAAGTATGGATAAGGAAAGGAGACATAATAAAGGTCTATAACATGACAGCTGTGGAAAAAATGGATAGATGTTTTTTCTCATAATCCTAGAATGCAGGTTCATCTCATGAAGTTGAATGGTGGATTTAGAACAGAAGAAAAGAAGTACTACTTTGTACAGGGCGGGAATTACTGTGGAATTCGGTTTATATGCTGTGGTGATGGCCACCAGATTGGCCATTTTAAAAGGCTGATCTAAAGTCAAATTTGTGGATGATAACCCTCTCCATGGCTGTATATTAGCTCTAGTATCAGAGGCATTGTACTTCTGTGTATCAGTGGTTAGAGAACATGACTGGGAGAGTGTTTCTTCATGCTGCATGCGTTCTGCTTGTGAGCTTTCTACAGGCATTTGTTTACCAACTTAGAAGATCAATGTGAACTAAACAGGTCTTTAGTCTCATTCACCAGGGCTTTTCTTAACTTATGTTTAGGTGCCTTGTGCATTCAGAGCATATGCTCTGGATGTAACCTCTCCCCAGGATATGGATATACATCATGTCTCCTCCCATATCTGTGGGGATACATTCCCAAACTTATTGTAGGTAGTAGTGGGTAATAGTGAACACCACTGTTTTGTTTTCCTCCGTTTCTTGGGCAACCACTTTGCTTTTTCCCTCTGGCTGGGTAAGCATGCTGAGGGCCCAACCACTGGCTTCTATGGAGCCACCTCAGCAAGCAGCCATGAGGGTAGGCCGATGAGGCCTGGAGGAGCTGGAGTTGATGAGCAAGGAAGTAGAACAGCTGGCCAGGGGCTTCTAGGATGAAGGCTTTCACAAACTTTTCACTGAGTATGTGGCCGAACTGCTCAACCTGGGCCAGTGAGCCATCTGTGAGGCCAAGGTGACAGTGCTGGAGTGGTGTCAAGGTGTCAAGGCCCCCTTCCGCCACATGAAGCCAGCAGGCACCCAACACTGCTACCTCAATATCTGCAGAAACACACAGCTCAAGGCTTGGCTGGGTATTATAGGAAGATATTTTCAGACTGCATTTCAGGGCAAGTGAGTGAAGCCACATACACCAATTGTGTGGATACAGGGGATATACTGTATACTGTTTTTAGTAAGTTTATTGAAAGTTTTCAAGATACATACGAACAAAATACAAAAAGAAACAACGAATTACAACAAGTACATAAGAAAAAAATAAAAAATGAAGAGAAAGCAGACACTAAGTGCTACGTACTAAAAATAACTAAAGACAATGAAGGTACTAAGAGAAAGGAAATATACATTGATTTCCAGTTTCCCTAATATAGATTATAGATAAGTCTATAAAATAATTTCTCTAATTACAAATACCATACAAAGGCTTCAACTACTACTTTCCCAATGTACTCTTTATTTTTAATGGATATAAACAAACGTGTGCAGAAGGTGGTAGCAGCAGTATTATTAATTCTGCATCAGAGGTATAGGTGTCCTCAGTGATAACTGTATATTCACAAATATAGAAATGTGCCCTTCTGGAGAACTTGAGAAACTGGCTGTATCTAAGCAGTGATGACTTCACTGAACCAAAAAATAATGACGTTGTTGTGAAGATCTGATCTGATCTGATCTGATCTGATCAGTAATGTCAGGGCTCCGTGATGCCGTCTCTCAGTCTTCTGCATTTAAGGCAGTCTGCTCTGCCCTTGTATCTACTGTTTGTGGGTAGCCATTGTTTTCACTATTATAATTTGACCCAAGTGCTGGTTGAAAATGTTTTTTTCCACATAGTCCTCTGGATGATCAGTGGAAATCTTAAATACATCTCTGTCTTCTAATGATTTCAGTCCATTCTTAGTCATTTCCATGTCCTGGTAATAACAATGGTCCCTATTTCCATTGCTTATTTTTCATTTTCAACCCAACTAATATGAGTTATATCCCATGTCTTTTCTTGTTTCTGATAATCACTGTGAGTTTTCTGTTCTTGTTAGAAAGCATTGTAGATTTTCTTTCCTCTTCATGTTTGTTTTCCACAGGTTTAGTAATGTTACCAAGGGCAAATGTTTCCAAGCGTAAAGTTCAAGATTTTTAAATAAACAAACTTCCCAGTACTGTCTACTGTTCCAGCAGTTTTTGAGATTATTAGACAAAGATCTGTTCAACTCCTGTTACTGGAGACATCAATAATAAAGTCTATAAATTGGAGTGATTATTTCTTTTTCGTGGAATTGGAGGGATAGAAGGAGCACAAGGAATATTTATCTTTTCAGTAAAGATGTGTCTATTCATGACTGAAAAGGATTAATTACAATAAAAATGTTCAAGCCATTATCTGTTCTGTATTACAAAGAACACCTTGCAGATTAAACTAATGTAATGTAATGTTATCTCTCTCCTCCTGAATCTTCTTTAGACAGAGTTGAAGGGCATTCTTGAAACTAATAAGGTTGCAAGGCCATGGTTGTCCATTCTGATGCCAATAGCAGCTTGATTCTTTCTGAGACTCTCTTTCCATGCCCCGGTCCCAGCAGCTGTAAACATTTTCTTATATTCTGTTACAATTGCTTTGGTTTTGAACTATTTGCACATAATATGAACAACTCTCCTCCTTCTCCTCCTCTTCCTGTTACACATTTCCTTTGCACACATTTTCCCTATATGCTACCTGTTTGCTAGGTGACCTAGAGCCGCTGAGAGGCATCTAACCCTTGATCCAATTTGCAACTTGGAGAAGAGCAACCAGTTCTTTCCTTGGCATCATGATCAATGGAAGAGGGAGGGAAGGAGGGAGGGAAGTGGGTCGCAGAGAGAAGAAAGGGGTGTCTCCATTTGCTGTTTACTCTATCTCTGCCACTGTTAGCTTTGGCCATACTCATTGCCAGCATGTTCCCCAATAAATTACTGCTGAAGAGTGGTATGTTGGCAGAAAGAAAGAGTTCTGGACCTCTGCTTTATGCTTGCTTTCAATGTGATAAAAATTGTGCAGGAGATTATCACATTTCTGTGTATTTCTGTTCTTTCATGAAAAAATTACTAACTATACATTTTCAAGAGTAAGAATATGGTAATGTTTTATATGCAAGGAGAACCTGTCCTTTCACCTTGGTACATGTTTCATAGTCTATAAGTGTCTGGAGAATAAATTGTGGATTGATTCATTATTTATTCCACCTACTGGTTAAGCAGAGGATGGCAAGCAAGAGAATTCTCCACAGTGAAGCATCCTCACAGGTAACAAGTAAAAAAATCTTATGAATTTTTAGTGAGAATCATGAACTATTACAGGAATGAGCTCTGAGAGGCTTTATCCTGGTATCATAAACTACATTAATTCTAAGATTTTAATATGTTTTAAAATCCTTCTATTGCCAGAGAAGGTTGGCAGAATTTCATGGAATGAAAAATTGGCTGTCAGGAATTTCTAAAACAAAAACAGCCCCCCACCCCCAGTCCCCTTTGCCTCTTTGTGGAAATTCCTATGACCTCACTCAAAAGTGGAAATATCTGCCTCAAGACTTCATTGCCTCTTTCCTTCCTGGATTCAGTCTTCTAGCCCTTTCAAGCCAACCAGCCATTCTGTATAGCTCACATTCATCTGAAATTTCCTGATTAAACTTTAAACTTTCATTTACAGTATGACTGCATTTTGACTGCTTTGCTTAATTCCTTGTTTTGCACTTGAAAAAAAAAGATGTTGACAGTGACAGTTGGTGGCTTTGATGTTAGCGGAGCACTACTTCCTTTTTTGGTTTTAGTCTGAATTTTGTAGGAGCTATTCAAGATTCTGAACTTATTTGGGATGTAAGGTTTAGCACACTGGTGTGATAATAGGGCTTCCCATTATCTAGACTTAGCTGAAGAGGGATATTTCCCTCTCCAGGTAAACCAAAGATTAATGAGGTGTTGGGGTTAAGTTACACTTTTTATTGTGGGTCAGCCTCGCAGGTCACAGGGAGAGAATTGCCCAATCAAGGGGGAAAAGGTGAGAATCTTCGAGATGCTTCAATGGAAAAGTTATAAAATACTCTCTAACACCATGCGATAGAGAGACAACAGAGAAACATCCTGGAGATGAAATCTATGCCAGTAGCAGGCTGCAGGCTCTAGACCTCGCCTCCTGGCTTCACTCTTCTCTTAGACCATCTAAGCCCGTGATCCCCAATGTGAGTAACTAGAATATTTAGTTAGTTACATTAGGGTATTTCTGTTTATTTTTAGTACTATGGCTAGAATGACATAGACTATCTGTAACTTGTAACTACTAAGTGAACCTGAGGGAAGGTGCCCTGGTGTACAGTGATAATTCTGTTATATATATATATATTCCTTTTTCTTAGAATAAACATTTTCCTGTTTCAAGAACTCTCAACTCTCCTATTTCCATGTGCCTCCATTATACAAGATTGATCTTTCCCAGAGGGGTGTGGGGAGGAAAAGAATCTCTAAGCTTAGAGATTGGTAGCTCCCTTGCTGCGTCCCACTGTGCTGCTAGATTGGGATTTAATGCAGTGAGTGGTGACAGTGAAGAATTAATGAAAACTGGGGAATTCCTTGCTCCTATTCAAGAGCAGGAGTCAGTCTTGGGGGGCTGGAAATTGGCTCAGTATGACAACTGGATAAAATTCAAACTAAAACCCTGAATGGATTCACTGCCCCACTGCTGTGGAAGCCACCAACTGCTACCGACCATTAAATCAGAATGTTGGAAAGTCAGTACAGTCCGTGATCAGGGAATAAGGTAACTGCTATATGATAAAATAGAATTTATATTGGTGCTTTAGTTTAGACGAAGAAATTGATTAAGAAGTGATTAAATAACAGAAATGTATACGTAGCATGGGGTAAAAACCAGAATAGAAACATTTGTAATTTTCTCCTGTATTACCAGGATTTAGAGTCACTCAATAAAACTGAAAGGTGAAAGACCCAGGATGAGTAAAGGGAAAACAACTTTACACAGTGAATAAGTTGTAGAAGTCAGTACCAGAAAATGTAGGTGATGGCCTGTGACACTAATGGTTTTAAAAGAAGATTAGACAAATTCATGGTTGAGAAGCAAGCAGTAGTGAATAGTGTGGTGGCTATGTCCTTCTTCCCAAGATCAGTGTGCTTTGCTAGGGAGCAACAGGGGAAAGGGCAATTACTGGATTCTTACCAACATTTGGTTGGAGATTGCAGGTCCTGGATTTGGTAGAACTTTTGACTGATCCAGCAGGACTTTCCTTATGTTATCGGATGTCAATTCTGAAGTCTACATGGTTATCTAGAGAAGAAGGGTTGAAGAAAGCAAGAGAGTAAATGTAAAGATTACGGTAGGATAGAGAGAAAATGCAGTGAAGAACTGTGTGTTTGGAAAATAGGAAAGAGTAGAGTTGGGGACACAGAAATATCTATAGCAGTCCTGAGAGAACAAAAAGGAGCAAGAAGTAGGAAACAAAAGGCAACAGAAGTGTATAGAAGTAAAAAAAGCCTCAACACATAGAATGAATAACTGGCTGGATGAGGCTTGGAAATCTAGTCCACACTTTATTTTCTAAATAACCACACACTTAATTTAAAGACTGCTAGTTGCAGTCTATTTCCTTCTTCACTATGGAAGCTATTTGATCTTTGTTTAGAGGAGTTCTTTCTGTGATGGCTACCATCCTAAGGGGCCTCCATAAAGGATCCTAGGTTCTTTAGTCTTCTCTTGTATCTATGAAAGATTTCCTGGAACAGTAAAAGTATATCTTTTACAACTTTACAGTAAGCATCCAAAGTAGTAGTTCTGTAACCATCAGCTCATCACAATAGCCTTCAGTATTCAGTTAATATACTCAGCTTAAATCCATGATTCTGAGAATAGTTGCTATGATTAATAACTGAGTGCGAGTCTGGTGAAGAAAATAGGAGTTTAGCTGAGAAAGAGAGATGCAGCACTGAGGTTGCACAGGATGAGAGAACAGAACATGTGCTATGAATAAGAGGCAGTGCAGTATAGAGGGAGAGAGATTGTGTACAAGTGTTAACCTATAATGGATATTAGTTACTCTTGGTTGCCTCCAAGTAGTTCCTGAGTTATCCCCTAAGATTTGTTCAGAGTGGATTTCCCATTGCCTTCCTTAGAGGCTGAGAGAGTGTGACTTGCTCAAGGCCACACAGTGAGTTTCCATGGTGGAATGAGGATTTGAATGCTGGTCTTCTGGCATCCTAGTTGAACACTCAAACCACTGCACCGTGGTGGCTTTTGGAATGGATATAGGCAGGAAAAAAATAACAACTAAGCTGAAATAATAATGATGAATTGCCCCAGCAATATCATAATGTAGCTGTCTTGAGCTGTTAAAAGTAAAAAAGTGGCCCTCAGCTTGACTTGGCTTGTGCACTACAAATTGAAAGTGAATTGAAATTCACATTGCTATTGTCAAGACAAGACAAGTAAGCAGTTCAGTTAGCTGTTGTGGAGAAAACTCTTGGGCAATTGCCTTGAAGCTATTTCTTCCTCTTAGTAATGCACTTCCTTAAGCATTCCATCAGCCGGCCTCCAACAATGTAGTCGCTAGAATGTAAGGTAATGCTGTCCCCTGAGGTATCGAAGCCATTATTTTTCTGGGATGTTGTGTCCTCGCCAGTAACTGGTTCAGAGCATTTACTGTTGGACTTCCACTGAGAAATACTAGCTGTATATACTAGCAAAATGTATTCTTGTTGCTGTTTATCTTAAACGCATTCCCTTGTTTGACAAGTGTTAGTCATTTATATACTTTAACATTCTGTTCCTGCCTTATTCTTTAAGCATCCTGTGGGCAGCAACTATTTTAAAACACCCAAATCGTCTGGATTGCTGAAAATGAAGCAGACATGAAATCTATTTCCTAATGTTACCCAGCACCACAAACAGAAGCAAACTAAGCCCTATTCAGCATGGGTTCCAGGAATGCACAGTTATTTAATGTCTTATATATAAGAATACTATAGGATATGTTTAGTATATAAGGATACTGAATACACCAAAACTACAAAACAAAATCCTTACTTATAGTCTGACAGCACAACCAAGTTACTGTGTTCATTGTGTACATTCATTGCAGTGTTTCCAGTGTAGTCTAGGCTCAAAGGTTTTTAGTACAAAGATTTTTTTGTTTGTAATGTTTTCTGTCAAATATAAAAGAGTATATTCATTCCCCTCCCACAGCATGCAAAGAATGGCAGAGTTAAAAAACACTACTCCTTTGCAACATGTGTATTAACTTCAACCAAACCTTTTAGCCATTCTTTTCCTATGAATTGTGTTCATTCTGAAAGCAGCCACAGCTTTGTAACATTTTGAAAGTACCTTGCTGCACAGAATTCTCTTGCCATGAACAAAACATAGCATTTTGCTTTTAAATTTAGTTGTTAACATTTATTACTTCACTGCTACTTGTCTGATCTCAGCATAGCATCCCCCACAATCCCCCTTGCCATTGACCATCCTGGGTGGGGCTTCTGGGAGTAAATGGATAATTTATAAATAAATAAATTATGCAATAAATAAATAATATGAACTATATTTATGCAGTGAAAAGATAATTTTTCTGCTCTATATGTTAGTGAGAGTTCTGAAGAGATAATGGAAATAGAAGACTTTGTGTTGATAGAAATGGTGGGCAGAATGATCTGATTCTCATGTCCTGTTATGTATGTCTTATTTTATTTAACATTCAGAATCATTGACGGGAAATTTCTCAGATTGCTCAGTAGGTCTGAGAAAGAATAACTGAACCAGTATCACAGCTACTGTGTGCATAGACCATGGCCTAAATCCTATAGTTAGTCTTGACTAGAGTAAAGCCATTGAATCAAATACATTTAATTATGTGTTGACTCACCACTCAACAATTGATTGAATCAGTCTACTCTATTTGGGTTAGTCTCTGTGTGTCAGTTAATTCAGCATTCAGCAGCAATGTGTGGAAATTGTTGCATGTGGAAATACCTGAAAGATTATTGGCACTAATCAGCATTTTCTTGATATTCTTGGATGAATGAAACTACACATAAAAATATCTTCTTTTTTCTGTAGTATTCCAGTTAGTATACAACATAGGATCATACAACCCATCCTTTTTCTTGTGCCAGTTCCTCCTGATTCTTTAATTCAGCATTCTTTCTGACATTTGCTAATCAGTCCTGGGTTAAATCAGTCCTGGGCTAACCTGGGTTAAATCTTCCAATTTTAAATCCAGTTTTTAACTAGAGCAGAGCTTTCCAAATTGTGTGACGCGACACATTGGTATGTTAGCTGCAGTGTGTAGGTGTGTTGCACAAACATAATGGGTAGAGGGGCTGCCTCTCCCACTCAGTGGCAGGCCAGGCCCAGGTGAAGGGGCTACCTCTGTAACTGCTACAAAGAGTGGCAATGGGCCAGGCTCAGGTGGAGGGGCTGTCTCCACTTACTGAATTACTGTGTCATGAAATGATGCACTAAAATAAGGTGTCTAAAAAGTATGTCACCAACATGAAAAGTTTGGAAAGCTCTGAACTAGAAGCATAGTAAGAAGATTTGGCAATGATAATATACCACAGAGGAGAGAATCTGTGTACAATGGAGAAAGGAATGGATGGGTCTTTTCTTCTAATTCCAGAAAGACGTTTACCACTGTTAGCGTAGGTCTTCGTAAGAAGTGTTAACACTTGAAAGTGCAAATGAAGAAATGGCAGTTTATTCTAGGAATATAAGTTCTTTGCTTATTTTTGTTCTTGCATGCAAGAATGAAAAAATTATCCTCAAGAGTGCAAGAATTTGTGTACATTTCTTGCATTTCGGAACTTCTAAATTAAGAAACTACAAAATACTGAGACATAAGGTGATGTACTGTACTGGATGGGCACACTCTGAAGTTTCTAGTAGTTTTTTTATGCAATAGATTAACACGAGCAGCACACTTCCACAGGATTTGCTGAAATTGATTGGCATAGACAGCATACCTCATTTAGAGGTTATCCATACAAATTTAAGCATGCAAAGCATTTATTAGTTTTGCCATATGACTTGATGCCCCTTTAACCTTTTCCATCCTGGTGTCTGCCTCCAACCACCTTGTCCTTGATCACTGTTGACCTGTCTACATTCCTTCCCCAGTTATCTCCACACCATCCCATTCTCCTAAAAACCCAGCACCAGGCAGTATTCACTTTCACTTTCCACAATTCCCACTGGCTCCCATCCATCAGAGACAAAGTAACAGCAAGTTACTATTAGATACAATGTAGCAGCAATCACTTATGGTTAATGTGTGGAGTAGGTAGTAGCCTTCAGCAGTAGTTACATACATTCCAAACAACTTGCAAAACATATACATTCAAATACACATTCAGCTATGGAGTCCCTTGCTTCTTGTTGCCCTCCTCCTCACTCATTACATGGCTGGGATGCCTTGTGACCTGATGGGGTGAAATAAAATTTCTATCAGTATGAAATTTCACTTAACATAATAAATCATTTAAAGCTAGGATGTTTTGTGACCATCAATCCATCAGCCCTCCCACTTTTTAATACTGTGAATTGTATATCCTGGAAACCAACAGGGATGTTGAGTTGCCATTTTACCAGATTGCAGGATGCTGTTGTACTGTTTAACATAAAATGACAACAATAATTTTTCATCACCAGGGTGGACTTCTGTCCACTTTCAGGTTCTTTTGGGGGGAGGGGTTCCTGGAAGGTCTCCTAGGCAGAAAACAGGACCTGCGTTATTGAAGAATCTTACAAGCCACAACAAATCTAAGTTAACACTATACAGTTTAGCACACAACTGAGGTCAAATCTCTTTAAAGATGGAAATGTAATTTGACCGGCATCAAAATAAAAGAGCTCTTTCATGAAGGTGTAGCGCTAATCTGTTGCATGGAGCAGATGGCTGGAAAGAACAATGAAGGCTGCACAATGGATCCTTGCACAGTAATACTGTGCTTTTGCTGTTTGAAATTGTAGCTTTGGCAGTTGTTGTGAATAGCCTTAGGCGACTAAAACACAAATAATGTTTATCCTCCTTGCATCTCTGTGTATCATCTTTAAACAGAACAAGCAAAGACTTTTATTGCTCGTTTTACTACAGAACCAGTATACGGTTGTAACATCAGCCTGCAGTTGGAAACTGTCATGGATTTCTTGTGTGAAAGGAAATCTCCCAATGTATTTCCTTGGCTTTGTCATTAATAATGGGGCAGGATGTCTTTTTAATTATGTATTAGAGTGAACTGATATGGCATATTTGCATTTGTGTACCATACTGTTTCATGTCTCCTGTAATAATTATGCATATAATACCTTCATTAATGTTTACCGGATATAAGAGAAACTTAGGTTGGAAAAATCAGAGCATACATAGAAATTTAGTTACTTTGTTGGTATAGTTTGATGTTCATTTAGATAAGATCTAGACCATTTTCTGTGTGAAATAACCAGGGGAGCAAAGCTAATGAATTATTTTCTTTGAGCAGAAGGCTTTTAAAGAGAAAGGAAAAGTAGCTTTGGCTGTCATCTCAGTGAGATCTTTTTTGAAAAAAAGTTACAAGACCACTTCATTCAGCATAGATATGAAGGGGACTGTTTGTGGAGAGTGTGAAAGCAGCTTGTTGTTCTTGACTTTGGCTCTGGTATCTTGTGCATTCCTGGCCCAAACTCTTGATGTCAGCCTCTGTGTGCAGGTAGTCCATGGCATGTAGGTGTTCTGCTTGATAGGACCTTTTGTATTTTAACTCATTTACACTGACTTATTTGCTAAATGCATAGTGGGAGTAAGCATGGAGCCACTGGCCATGTTGACTAGGGGAATCCCAATCCCAATTTTTTTTCAAGTTGTGCCACTGATCATTTTCATTATGTAGTAATAGTAGTTTTCAACATGGGAATTCTTGTGCCAGTGGGTGTAGGTCTAGAGAACCTTAGCCGTCCTACTCTGGAATTTCAGACTTTTTACCTCACTTTACACATGATCAATATGACTTGGGATGTGTGAATCTACATGCCTAGAAGGAACGGGGGGCTAAGTTGCTGCTCCTTCCCCTCACTTGTATAGCTAGACTGTGGATGTCTGTACAGTCACCCCTATGGGCATAGAGCTCTGTGTGCATAAGCTTTTCTTGCTATTTAGAAACCAGTTTGCATAGTATTCATACTATATACGAGTGTTTAAGTCTAATGTCTGAGTAGGAAAGCTTAGGCTTTCAGGCTTTCTGCATAAAATGTGAGCATTGATGAGGCAGAGACAGGCACCTCAGTCCTTTCTCTGCGTAGAATCCCTTCCATATATATAGCATATGAAGGGAAGTGTTGAGAAAGTCCTGAACTGTTTGCTCTAGCATGGTCTTGAGGAGGAGGTTGTCAGGGAAAAAACATTCCTTCCTCAAAATCATATTGATTCATTACACAGGAGAAAGTGGCAGGAGCAGTCAGTGTTGTTCTGAACTTTATGATCCTTTCGTTCATTCAGCTAACAACAACTGCACATTTTATTGGATAACCCTTGAACTGTGAGGAGTTTCAGAACAGAATAATATATCTTGTGGGTTGTGGTGGTGGTGAAAAATGTCCACAAAAAAACATACATTGTCTATTTGTGGCCTGAGGCCATTTTAGGATTAGTTGTTCCATGAAGATTGTATGTCTCAGGTATTCTCTCTCTTCTCCCAAACATAGAAATTCTTGTTGCTTGGGAAAATACAAGAGAAACAATACAGTATGCTGGATGGCTGCAGTTGGTTTTGCAGTATGAGAAATCGCTGTAGCAAGGTGTGGTAACACAACTCCTGTTTCTCTCCCATCCTATCTTATCTCATGTAGCTTGATGAAAACAGCCTTTTCCCAAACAATATTGAACCAACATTACACTTCTACTAATTTCAAATCTTTAAGGACTTTTTAAAAAAAGCTTCAGTTACGAAACATAGAATTCAGAAGTCAAATATAAAGTACATTTATAGTTTTGTGTTCTTTGCCTTCTCCTCTAAGAAGGAGTTAACCATTTGCTGCCTGCTGAACAGAAGGGAACCATTTGGTAAATCTCATTTTGTAAGTGCCAGGATCACAAGTACTACTTATTTTAATGCACTGTTTGTTGGCTTGTGGTATAAACTGATGATGCCTCCTGTTCAAACTAAAGGAAGTCAGTTCTGGCACAAGTAGGCGGTAGTTCTATCCAGCTCATCATTAGCATCTTATTCTTTTTTAAAATTTCTGTACTGAAAAGGAATGTAGATGCCAGCTGTGAGCAAAGTAAATGGTGAAGCTGAGAGGCTTAGATTATAAGGCCTCTTGGCTGACATGTCTAAGTCTTAAATCAATATGAGTATGGAGAAAATAGTCAATAGCAGCCAGAAGAAAACACTTTGCCAATTTCTTTCTCTGTCAAATGCTGCAAACTGAGGTGCTGGTGCAACTAAGATAGATTGGTGGAGTCTTGCAGTGGGCGAGCAAAGGTGATACATTTTATTGTGTTTCAGTCTTGGAAAGCAAGTATAAGCAATATACAGCTGCTCTGCAAGGGTGTTTTTGAATTGCTTGGAAGCCCTAGCTACCTTTCTAAAATAACTGGAAAAAGGAAGCAACTTGTAGTGCAATACTGAGATAAATTCCAGTGAGTCAGGGAGGCTTAATTTCAGATAAAACTAGGATTGTAGCTATACCTGATTTCGACTTTTATGATTTCTAAGCTGATATATGAAAAAGAAATGAAGATAATAGCTGATTAGAAGTAGAATACAGTAGGTATAAATATGTCAACAACAGTATACATAAAACTGTAATATTTATGCAAGTGATCCTCATTTTTTAAAACTTGCCAGTAATAAAATGTTTATGTTTGGCTGGACTTTCCAACTCATGACTGATTGATCATGAAGCTCTCTCAGTGATAGCTGGTACCCATAAGTGGGTTAGAGGGCAGGATCCTTTTGGGAGAAAGGATCTCCCAAAAAGATAGAAGTACTCAACCTGGGGAATGGGGAGCAGGTGAGGAAGGGAGGGAAATGCAGCACAGAATGAGTAGAGAAGTAGTACAGGAATATTTGGTTAAACTAGATGAATTCAAGTCTCCCGGGCTAGATGAATTACATCCAAGGATATTAAAAGAACTGATAGAAGTAATTTCTGAACCACTTTAAATAATCTTTGTGAATTCTTGGAGAACAGGAGAAGTCCCAGCAGACTGGAGGAGGGCAAATGTTGTCCCCATCTTCAAGAAGGGGAAAAAAGAGGACCCAAATAATTATTGCCTAGTCAGCCTGACATCAATACCAGGAAAGATCCTAGAGGAGATAATTAAGCAGCAGTTTGTAATTACTTAGAAAGCAATGCTGTAATCACTAAAAGTCAACATGGATTTCTCAGAAGTAAGTCATCCCAGACTAAATATTTGAAGGGCTGTCATGTCGAGGAGGGAGCAGGCTTGTTTTCTGTTGCTCCAGAAACTAGCACAAGGAGCAATGGATTCAAGCTGCAGGAAAGGAGATTCCACTTGAACCTCAGGAAGAATGTTCTGATGGTCAGAACTGTCCGGCAGTGGAATATGCTGCCTCGGAGTATGGTAGAGTCTCCTTCTTTGGAGGTTTTAAAGCAGAGGCTGGATGGCATCTGTTGGGAATGCCTCGATGTGGGTTTCTGCATAGCAGGGGGTTGAACTCGATGGCCCCTGTGGTCTCTTCCAACTCTATGATTCTATGATCCCAGAGGTAGAACCTCCCTACATTCCTGCTCAGAATTAAGGGACAGAAATAATACAGTAGTAAAATCCTGATTATACAGTTCTCATAAACCAGAAGGAGTGAATTATTCAGAAGTCAGCAAGGGCTGAAAGTTTTGAACATCCAAAATGTGCATCTCTTTACTTGACTGCATAGTTCTCCATTGTTAAGTACGAGATATAAGACAACATTCCAAATACAGCATGCACGAGTCTAGAGGTGTGTTTTGATTGGGAATAAATGTGGACATTGTGTTGTAAGCATCTCTTTTACTAAGTGGTCTGACAGACACTGCTTGCATGCTCTACCCAGATGTAACAACAGCAGAGTAGTACAAAAATTTAGCACATCCATGACCAAGCCAAGAGCCTGCAGCAGGAAATGAAAAACAAGGACAAGTCTTTTGTGCTGTTTAATCAGCATATAATGTATTACTTCCCTTTGCAACTTGCAGAACAATTGGTTCTGGATAACTTAATGGACACCCATTCTTTGGATAAAAATGCTTTGGCATAGGGGAGGGGAATCAAACCCTTTTTTACTCGGTAAGGCAGGCAGTCTATCTTGATGCCCAATCTCATTGCATCTCTCAGCACACAAAGGAAGGACCTAGCTACATTGCTTGCATGCCTGCTCACTATCAGACTGGGAAGCCAGGTCTGGCGGGGAAGAGGAAGTTAGCATTGGATGTACTGTGCTTGCTAGCTAGAAGTAAGAAAAGAGAACCTTTGTTAGGAGAAAGAGAGGAAAGGGATTGTGGTGAGGGGATCAATCCCTATAATCCTATGATGGAACCACCACTGGGTGCACCAGGTACAGGGTACACCTGGGTGAATCAACTGGGTGAGGTCTTGCTGAATCTGTTTTGCTCACCTCAGTACTTGGATTAGCACTGTAATAGATAAGAAGAACATCAAAGATTGGTGTTATATATAGGGATTCCATTGTTCTCACTAGGGGACTCTATCTCTCCAGTATGGTACTGGAGGATTTGTATCTAGTGTTGGGATTATAGACATAGAATAGGGATGCTGGTGATGTAGCCCCCACTGTACTGCCTAGCAGCCTCTGACATGATAATCATGGGATTTTCTCAATATGTCATCAGCCCAGCACTGCTTCCAGTAGCTATCCAGCAAAGTGATTTTCTATAATGTGGGGTCTTTTAACATCTCCTTGACAAATAAGGGTGATGTAGCTTCCAGACAACTGGTAAGATACATTACGAAGCCATTTTGTGGATAAATTTGTTTGCCTTCATTCTAGTTTGGATGCTATAGTCGATACAAGTTCAGCTGATGTTTCCAGTGGTCCAATTTTGTGGGATTTTCAGCTCTTGAGGCTGAGGAGATGGGCGCAGTGATTGAGATATTGCATCTAGCTGCATGCACCCTCACCCTTTGTCCATTCTCACATTTGAACCAGCCAGAGGGACTGACATGCTGAGTCTGGTATGTGCTAAACGTGTCATTTCAGGTTGAGTAGGTGTCTGATGCCTTAAGAAACGCACATGAGACCAAGAGGTTCCTAATGATTGCTGCTGACTTGCTTATATCTTCTTTCCAGGGATGATGTTTAAGAATGTCGTGACAGCACAGCTTCAGATGCTTGTTAAAGAGGCAGATTATCTGAACTTACACCTTGTTTTCCTAATAAATGTCCAGTTCTTCTTGGCTATCTTTGTGAGTTGGAATTTTGGGGCATAGTAAGAAATCGAGTACTTTCCAGTCGGTAGAAGCAAGTTCCTAGGATAGCATTGGGTGACATATCCTGTGCCAATTAAATTGGGGGGCATTCTGCTCCTAATGCTATTCAACATCTATATGAAAGTATTGGAGTTGGGTCCACCTTTCTCCCCAGTTATACTCACCACTAAGTCTTAACAGCATTGAGTGCCATGGTTTTGATTATATTTTATAAATGGCTTTTTAATGGTATGTGTACTGTTCCCTTTTTTATTGTTTGGTTGTATTACTGCATGATTTCATTGTGATTTATTTTACTTATTCCTTTGTGCATTTTTTTTCATTAAAAGTGGATAACAATAAACTTCATAAACAAAGCAGGTTTATTCCAACACACTTGGAATAATGATGGAAGTGGATGCAGACTAAACTGGGTTATTATGGAAGATATTACTTTTCCCCGTATGATTGGGAAACATGGAAGTAATTCAAAAGCAATTTATAAGGAATTTATCATTATATAATGAAAGATGTAAACAAAATGGTGAACAGGAATGCAGTGACTGATAAGTGAGTATTTGCAGGCTGTGGATACTAAATAGCTATTACCTGTTGATTGGAGCAAAGAATTATAAAATGTGCTTTTTGTCTAATATTTGTTATACTCAAGAGTAATAATAACGATATTTAATAAGCTGTTCTTGCTTACACTGCAGTGTAAAAGTTTAGATAATGTATTTTCAAGTTGATGGACTTGAGAATTTGTCAGCTGTATTTAATCACAGCAGTTGGAACTTAACTGAAGATCTTTGAATCTTCCTTTCAAAGTGATGGTTTCAAAGTAATGTTGGAAAAATTGGGCATCGGCTTCTTAAGCATTGTCAGAAATGTGTTCTGTGCTGTTAAAGATTTTTGGCAATGCAAGCCAAATAACCTAATTTTGATACTCTAATGTCTGAAATAAATTGCTTGCTCTTTTGGGGCATAGAGACTTCAGTACATTCATTGTTAGAAGATGTAACTGTACAGCAATTACTTTAATGCATTATCAGCACATAACACATTGGTGTCCTTTGGTTACTGGCCTTGCTGTCAATGTTAATTTTCATCTTTTCCTTATGTTATGCACATATTTTTTCATATTACAACCCAGTGCTTCACTTTCTCATATAGAGAAACAATACCTATATAATTATACAGATCTGCAAAAAATGTGTAAATGCTAATAAAAATTCTGAACACAGACTGTTAATCAAAGATCATACCCAAAATTGTATGATGCCACAAGTCCAGTTCAGAGGTACTCTTAACCTTCTTTGAAGGGAATTTCACTATCCCTCCTTAACAATAGTGTTGAACATTAAAATCACCCAGAGTTCCCACTTAACTAGGTTTTGAAACCAGCCTGAGTAGGATGTGATACCAAGTACTAAATCTGAGTATAAATGTTGATTAAATAAAAAATCAAGTTAGCTTGAAGCATAATTAATCGGGGTGCTAACATAAAATCTAATTGCAACAGGAAAAATTCATTTCTGAGAGGTGTGGAGGTGGTGAAAAGGAATTGGAATGTCTGCATTGATCCAATGAAATATTGACTAAGAGCAGATGTAACCGGTATCAGCATCATGTTGCTCTCTACAAGATGGATTTAGCTGTTATTTGAATTAAATCTTATCTGATACCCTTCTAGTTTACTAATATAATAACATAGCTGTAGAATAATAAATAGTTAAGTGTTCTGGTACTGTCAATTTCCACAGTTGACTCCTTGGAAAAAAAAACACCCTATTGAAACCTGCTGAATGTGCATTCACACTGCTGAAAGATTAGGAATATTGCAGAGGTTTTTAAAGAAACCATGTCTTGAGAACCTCTCTGTGGCAATTTCTGCTTTTAATTATAACATTTTTTGAATTTTATTTTAGAAAGATAACAAAAAAAACCCAAACCCTGAGAGGAGTAGGAATCTTAAAAAGAAGAAGAAAAAGAAGAAAAAATAAATGCATTGCTGAAACCCTTGCTGATTTTTTTTTTGTCCAATAAGCTAATAATTAAGATAGCAAGAATGAATCCTTTTGGGTGAATGAATGGTTGCAAACACATCTCACAAATATATATATATATATATTTTCTGTTGCTGAAAGTAAACAGTTTTCAAAACTCCCGGGACTGAAAGAAGTGGCACATCTACAATATTTATACAAACTCAGTCTCAAACTGCTTAACTAATTTACTGAAACTGTGTCTCAAATATAGCAGCTCACTACAGTGAATAGAGACTTCCAGGTAGTTTGTCTGCTGAACCATTTACCAATCTGAACATACTCATGACTTACAAAGTGTACAGTAGATGGACAAATATAGAAACAAAGCGTTGCTAAATCTGCCACCTGTTGTTGATGCTCTTGATAGAAAAACGTCATTCACTGGAGTTTAATCTAACAACAACAAAGACATCATATTGGAAATAGAGTTTTTATAACTAATATGGTAAATTATAGTTAGGGTGTTATGGATCACAGTGGGAATATGGTACAGAGTGTGGCACGTGTTAATAGTCTGAAAGTAAAAGTACTTGGTACTGGAGCCATATCTTTAAATCATGCAGAGCTTGTGTGTTATCCCACTATACCTAGGAAGCTATGTATGACCTCTTTCCACTGCAATTCCATGTCTGAAAAAAGAAATGGTATTCTACTTCATATGATGGCTCTAGGGTTTTAAATACATGTTCTGATTTGGTATGTGACTTACGAGAAAAAACACACACAAAAAAACAACTCCAGACCGCAAGGCCAGCCTTGCAGTCTGCAGCAGGTAGTGGGGAGTGGAAGTTGCAACACACAGTCTGTGTTTTCTTCCCAGGGACTTGCGTGGTTTTTGCAGGCCCCCTGGCAGAGCTGGGCAGCCAGTCAGTCAGGGCTGGCCTGGTTGTCTAGCCAAGCAGGGCAAAGCCTTTACTCTGGGATGGAGGGGAGCATAAAAGCACTCCCCTACCATTCTGGCTTCAGTTGATCTTTAGCCTTAATCTTACCCTCTCTCCTTCCCTTTCACTGTGAAGAGTCTGATTTATTTTATGGTGCTTGTAACAACTTTGGGACAGTTTGCATGGGAACAGATCCAGTTTGCTGGGCAATCTAGTTTGTTATATCTGAGCTGGGGGGGGTCCTCTCATGGGAACTTGGGAATGAAGACAGAATGAGTTAGGCTCGGCTTGGGAGTAAGGAACCCAGCCTTCGCTCTCAGCTTGTGCCCAGATGGCATCCAGTCTCAGCCACTCCAATGGTACCAACATGCGGGCTTGGGTTTTGGTAGCAATAGGTCAGCAGGTGGATCAACCAGTATTCTGGATCGGATCACACATATACCAAGCCTTTTCTGCAGCTGTAGCAAATAAAAGTTGTGGCCTTTTGCCAACCCAAAACATTGTGTAAGTATGTTTAATGCTGGAGCAGCTCCTCCAGACTAGCATGGAACTGGCTACCATAAACATAGCACATCACTTAAAATTTTACTTAATTTTGGATAGAAGCAGAGGCGGGGGGATGTCGATTTACACTCTGGAGGTGCTCTTTGGAATACAAAATGAGTAACTGTTGTTATCCTAGCCTACAATATCAAGTTTTTTAGGGCTTTCTGCCCTGTATCTTTCAGAAAGTGTACCAATTCCTCCTCTGAAGTGCAAGAGTCTGAGCCACCAAAGATTAAGAGTTTGAACAAGTCAGTGAATTACAATGATATTTATTACATGCAATAGGTCTCAAAGAGCCCCAGTATTTCTGCAAATGCCAGTATTTCAGACAAACTCTTAATTAGAGGTTCTGGATCATTTTTATGATTTTTGAGTGCTTGTGATTTAGCTTGTTACATGTAGTATTACAAGGTAGTATTCTCTCCCTAGTTCCCAGCTATGGCTTTGTGTAGAATTAATGAGAATTATAAGTCTGTATTGCATCTACATATTGAAATTAGAAAACCTAGTGTGAAACTATCTTAGGTTCAGAGTGCTGTTGAGGTTTCAAAGAAAGCTGATTATCATGAGCTATTGTTCTGCGGAATGTAAAGATGATATTATAAAACTCTCATCTGTCAGCAATCCAGGTGGTCTTAAGATATGGATGTACAGAAATGGCTGCTTAATGTTGGAAATTACTTTTGGTAATTTAAATTGTTTTCAGTAAAATGAAAATATGCAAATAGAGATAAAAAAAACAGAAATAAGATTTCTAGGAATGGCAGGATAAATGGAATTATGCAAAGCAAGAGCATCAATATTCTTAAGATTTATCAATTATCAAGAAACTTTCCCAGAAAATTCAATTTAGAATTTTGTGTTCTTTTTTTGGTACTACTCCATTTACTGAAAGTACAGTTGGCACAGGAAGAAATATGTTCAGATGACAGAGTACTGTACTCTCATTATTGCCAATTCCTAGTTCACCTTTGTTTTTACCTCCAGTAGCAAAAATGCATCATGGCCAGCACACTTTTTCCTCCAGAATGTTTTCTCACCTTCCAAATGTTTCCTTCTTTTGAAATATGTTCCTTGCTAGAGTTCAGTCTTGGCCCATAATGTTGTGAATCTGTGAGTTATAGAGTGCTGCTGGATCACATTAGGGACGTATCTAGCCCAAAAGCCTCTTCCATTTTTTAAAAATTTAATTTCTTTATGTAAAGGATAAGAATACATAATAAAGATCTCAGTTACATGTCATAATACTCTAACATTGAGGAGAAAGAGGAAGAAAAAGTGAAAAAGTGATATTCATACCATTGTTCATGCCATATTAAATAGAAACAAGCCAAATGTCTAAATATAAGTCCATTTGTAAGTTGCATCTCTATACCACTCTGGCGCTTCCTCTCTCAGTTAGAACTTTAAATTAGGTTCAGATCCTTCCCACTAGGGCTTCCTGGCTTAAGGAGGGCACTAATTCAACCCGTGAGATTTCCATGTGTCCACCTATGCTCGTGTGTGCCGAAGCTATCCCATAAGGTTTGATTTCTCTGTGGATGTAGCAGACAAACATGGTCTTAAGGGAAGTTTGGCCCAGGTCCTCTTGGACCAGTGTCCAGCTGCAATCTGCACCTACCAAAGCCCACATTTCCTTCTTATTTACCTTACTAGGCACTACCCAGGCTCTGATGTAGTTTCTACTTACATGTATGGCTTCCCAAGCATCATCCCATGAACATTCAGCAACTGGGCAGCCCCTTCATATATGTCTTTTGAGGCCACAGGAAAAAGGGATTAATATTTTGAGAGGTATTCCTTGGCCCAGAGATGTCAGCTCATCCTGTTGAGCTGCCAATTTGTGTGTGTCCTTTAGAGGAGAGATATTGGTTTCCCCAAGAGGCTGCTTCCTCCATCTGGCTAGGGGCCATCTCCTGCTGGGGGGCAAACTGACTTATAGGAACTGAGAGGTTTTACTCTTTCTGCCTGGTGTCCACCAGAAACTGTCGGTCTCCTTAACCCTCAGTGTAAGCTTCCAAGAGGGTAACTGCTGCCCCTGCAGTATGGAGCCCCAACTGGGGCTGGATGGGCCAACACATATTGTTCTATCAGAATGAGTTCCACCACCTCTGCTACTCAGCATACAACGTTTGAGCTATCATAAAGCATTTGTGTGGACTTGTTGTCCCAAAGTTTGGGGTATATCCTGGGCCTCCATCTTAGGTGGCATGTAGACACTGCCTGTAAGTATCTTCCAAAATATTTTAAGGTGTTCAGGATGGCTTCCTTTACTTTCACATAATTGTCTACTTCATCCAACACCTCTTGGTCATGGCTTTAAGACAAGGCATAAGGATCAAAGTCCATTGTACTAGGAACCAGCCAGTGCCTGTGGCCAGCTTCTGGATACTTGTGAGGCCCATTTTCGCTATTTACACTCCAGCATTAAAGGAAACTACACCCTTGGATCTGCTGAACATTAGTCATGTTGGGAGTCTTCAGTATCCCTGCTGTCTATTTTCATAGCTGGGTCTGGACCAGTTGTTGGGCTTCAAAGAATTGATCCAACAATTGGGCCTGGTTGGTTGACACTTGTTGGCACATCTGTTGATGCTCTTCTGTTAATCAACCAAAGAAATTTTCAGGTTCGGGTGATGTGGCCCTGTTCATGGGCATTGTGCTCACTTTCACCACTGTGGCTGTGTCTCTCCCTCTGTGAGGCCAAGACCAATTTGGACTTGGGGATTTATGTGGCTGGACAGATGTGGAGTTGTCAAAGTTCTGCTTGACAATCTGGTTTATTCGCTTACTGACTCAAAACTGTCAGTAATGGGAGTTCTCTTTCACACTCAACAGGTGATCAGAAACAAAGTGTAAACCCAAAACCATAACAGGGAATGAACGGGGAATGCTTCTCTGCCTCTGCAGTCTTATTAATGCTCTTCTTTGGGGATGATTTGATGTTTCCTTTGAGCAACCTTATCCTAATCCTTCCTCTTTTCCCTTTCCTTACTATCTCTGTTCTTTCCCTTTTTCTGTCTCTTCCCAGACTTCTTGCTCCCCTGTGACCTCTTCCACATGACCACCACACTCATTCTCTTCCTGTGTCTCTGCTTCCTTCAATCCCTCTAGGTCTCATTTGCTCTTCCCATTGGCTTCTTCCATTTCCTACTGCTTTAACTCTTTCACCTCTTAGGTCCACAAGTGCCCTTTGTTGGATCTTTCCTTTTTCTGTTTCTGGCTTCCTGTCCACTTGCCTCTCTTTCTTCCACATTCTCCATTTCCACTTTCTCCAGTTCTGTGGCTTCTTCTTTCCAACACCTTCCAAACAATGCTTCTTCCTCTTCTGTTTTCCTGGATCCTAAGCCCCACTTAACGTCTAACTCCTACGCTCCTTCTATGTCCTCCACTAACTCTCACCAGAACCACATCATCCTCATCTTTCCCAGCAAACCCCCCAGTCACACTGTTAATTCTAGGCTCATCTGGCCTCCATTCTGTTCCTTCACATCTATCTCCTTCCTCCTTCACTCTTTCTTCCTCCCATTTAAGTTCCCCATTGTTTCCCTGGGTATGTGAGGATGGCAACAGTAAGCACCTCATACTTCCATCCCCACAGTTTGTCACAACCCATCTTTCAAGTGTTGCAAGCATTGTTAGGTCTTCTGACTATTGCGTCATGGGTGAGGAAAAATTATCCTTCCAATACTGAAGTATCAGTTTCTTGTCAGTCAAGAAAGTGAGAAAAATCCATTTCCCTGATGATGCAATAAATTCCAAGACATAGGTAAATAATTTTTAAAAATGTGCAATGCTAAATCTCAAAGAGCTTTCTAACGACAAATTTATCCATGTGTAATGACTTCTATCCAAAATGAGGCTAGCAGAGGACATTTCCAGAACATATAAGTAAAAGAAGCATTAGTGGTATCACATATCCAGCCATTAGCTGATTTGGATAATCCTTTATTAAAAAGATGTTGTTGTCACCAACATACTTGAAACAACTGTTTCTGCAGTATAAGATATAATCAGAGCTCTATAGCCATATTTGTTATAGATGCTAAAACAGCAGATTATTGATTGGTCAAAGTTGGACATCTGGTTCCTTATTCCATTCCTGCTATAAACCTTGCATATCATATTTTTTCTTGAATAGTAGAAATTTGTTGGCTGAAATACTTGAGCAGCATCAATTAATATTTCCAATAGTAGAGGTGTTTCAGAAGCACTAAAACCTGTGGGATCAACTCTAGACTATAACAAATGTTGCAGTTGTAAATAATGCCATTTAGTTGTTGAAGGTAAATCTGATTTTGCAAAGCTGAAAAAACTCCTTGGCACTATGTAATTGACTTAAAGTTAACATCCCACTATCTGCCCACATCTTCCTTACAAATGTTTTCTTGCCAGTTGTTAAGTTAGAATTTCACCATAAAGTCAATTTAGTGTGGGCAGATGGGTCAAATTATAATTGATACAACAATATTTGCCACCCTGCTCTGACTGATGGAATTATTAGTAAAACTCTAACTAGCATGTTAAATTGGGAGCCTAGCACCATTTAGATAGAGGTGTCAAAAAGGAGGATTCTAGTCTAAGTAGAAAAAACCAAAAATTGGTAAAAGAAAACAAATGTGCTTGATGATATGTGATGAGATCTGGAAAAACATATCTGTCTTCTTTAATTGAAACCTGCATACTTTTCATCAATATTCTAGGATAAAATCTCCAAATTTACAGGATGGAGCATTACATTTTTTAAAATATTTGCCAGATATGAGTAAGGGAATTGCATGTATAACATCAACAATGCTAGGTGTGATATTAATTTTAAGGGTATTACCCTTACCCCATAAACTCAAGTTTATGGCCACCTATCTGTCTACATCTTGTGTGATACCTTTTATCAACATGTTAATATTTATTCTTAGTCATCTGAGATACATCTCTAGGAATGACTAACCCCAAATAGGTAATAATGTTTGGGCAATATTGAGACTGACCAGTATGGTAAAAATAAATAAATGTCCAATAAATTTTGTCAAAAGGCTTTTCAGCATCTAAAGAAATAAGAAATAATATACTCTGTCTCCCTTCAGATCATATGTATCTTTCACTTTTTACTCTTCCCATGTTGACCAGTCAGATACATCTAGAAAATCTAGACAAGACATTAAGCTAACAGACTTAATCTTCCCTCAACAATTACTAATTAGTGCCCCAGAACTTGGAGGTTCTATTTAGCTTCTCTGTACAGAATGTATATGGTTTTAATATGGGTTAAAGAAGGGTAAGTGAATAGTTTCCAGCAACATATCTTATAGCCTTAACATTTCACACTGGAGGACCTAGAGATTCCTAGTGAAGTGTTCTCTCAGGGGAAAAAAAGCACTCACAGTTTTTTATTTATATTTATGGTTTTTCCACTTTTGTGGGGATCTTGCTCCCCTAACTGCCCACAAAAGTGGAGGTCCAATTGTGCATTTGTTATTAAACCAGTGTATTCACTTGTTGAAGCTGGTGTCAGCACCTGGGTACTGAGGTCCCAGGAGGTTCCATTGGCCTGGGTTCCAAGCAGGTATTGTGTCTAGCTTCCATTTTAATTTCTCACAATGCTCCAGGGTGTTGTTACATTGTCATTGTGGGAAAATAAAATGATGACTAGGCCTGACTCCCTGGCTCTCTATGGAGGCAATGGAGTTTAATTCCTTTACCATTGCAAGGTGAATCTACACATAGAGGAGGAAGCATTTCCAGAGCTCCCTCAAAACTGATGCTGGTCGTGCCAGTTTTGCTTGAATGGAACTTACAGCTGTATGTTCCTGTAACATTCATGTTTTCCACTTCTCTATAGTAATAGTGGGCAGGAATTGGAGCCAAAAGCAGAAAGAACATCAATTCTGATTGTGCCTGGTTTTACCCAAAATCAATAGTGAATGTTTGGCCCCCCCTTTTTTTAATTCATAACAAAGAGAGTAGAAAGTTAGGATGTTAATGTGCTTTTGATTGAACCTGGAAAAAGGCCCCGTGGAGGGAAGGAGGAGGGAGGCAGAGACTGAGAGAATCTTGTGATAAATTATATGCAATCTGCAGTCCCACATAGGGGTCACAGGAGATATGATGGTAAAATGACAGTCTTCAAATCTCTGCATACTAAGCTTTGCTTCTTTTATGTGAAAGCTGTCAGTTGGCTACTGTTTCTGCCATGCTATCCTCTCTTTACATTAAACTTTAATTCTGTCACAATCCATCATAAAGGATGAAAGCTGCAACTGAAATGTATATACATAGTTCTTGCAGAGAAACATGCCTGAAACCTGCCAAGGATAAAAGAAATCCCAGCACGGTTCCTCAAGGCACTCCCAGGACACAAAATGTATCTTGTTTTTCTTATCCCCATACCCTGAACAGTTTAAAAAAGTAAAAATATGTTACTACTTTTGCTATATTGGCTTGTACTATAGAGTGGATCAGTTGTAGACTTGAGGTAGATCAAAGAAATACTGTATAAATCACACAATTAGCATGAACTTGGTGGATGGTAGTCTAGTTTGAAGAGCTACTATGGTGTACTGGTTTGAATGTTAGACCATTACCAGGGTTTGATTCCCCGCTCAGCCGTGGAAACCCACTCGGTTACCTTGGGTGCATCACACATACGCAGCCTCAGAAAACCCCATTGTAGGTTCAACTTAGAGTCACCGTAAGTCAGAAATGACTTGAAGGCACACAACAACAAATCCTCTTTGATATCTTTGGCAACTACCAGAGGATTAAATAATTTTAAGAATGATAGGCCTATTAGTGGCTATTAGCCATGGAAGTCCTGTCACAATACCTAGGAAAAGAAAAGTCGCAATAAAACAAATTGTGTATTAGACTTTCTCTGGGAAATCCAGCGATTCTATTTGCCTATCAAAGGATAGCATTGCTTATAGTACACAAATCATTTGCTTCCATTTCTTTTCCTGTGGAATGTAAATAATTCAAACAGTTTATTGAATCACAACATCTTGAGTCAGTTCCTCTCCACCTCCAACCTAGCTGCTGATTTGACTTGAATCTTACTTGGCAAATTATAATCCTTATGCATTTTTCCTACCAGTTTTACTCATTTTTGAAACAGGTTTTATGAGAAATGTAGCATAAAACTAATCTAAATAAACTTTGCAGTGACACTCTTTAATCCTGTTTGACTCTGCAGCCTTGTATAGGTTGGCAGGTGATGGTAGCTGAGTTGTTCCCTTCTTTTTCTGTTCGGCACTTACCACCATGATTTCCTAATAAAGAGCAGCTATTTTTGCTTTGTTTATATGTGTATTAGAGTAATGTGTAACTTGCACTTCTTTCAAATAGTTTGATTTTACCTGAGGTACAGTTGTTTCTGTTACATGTTTTAGCAAAGCCTCAAACATCTAAACTGATTCAAAGTAAAAATCTTTAGGTATTAGCTGTATATTTTTAATATAAACCCATACAAATAAAGAAAATTGAGAAGAAATATAAATCCTCTTACCAAATAATTGCTGAAGGAAAACATTTAAGTAAAAAAGAAAAATGTAAGGCATGATAGGTTGTAGTACATATGAAAACTTGCTTCAAAGGTTATGTAGCATTTACATGAAATTTATGTGATAACTTTTGTATGTTTGATAGAAATTTTATGTCCAGTATTGTATTATGAATATTACCTATTATAAATGCATATCTGAGGAGGAAGAGAGAGAGGTCACTTTTTAAAGCTGCCATAATATAAATGTTACAGTACAATTTTCCTTGTATAGAAAGTAGATCATTACTTGACATTGTTTATATCTGCATATCTGATTAAGACTGTAGTTGCTGGAATTTGTTCAAACCAAGTTGCCCAGTTGCAGAAATTTTGGTCACAGTTGAATGAATGATTTAAAAAGTATAATTTCTGGTGAATATGATTTCCATTGTGGAATATCTGTCAGCAGAATGTTTATAGCAGAATGTTATAGTAATTTAAAGAAACGTTGTTATGGTCTTTCTGATATAAGTTGGCTTTGAGAAGAATGCAATCTTGAAAGGTGGCTAAGAAGTGGACTAACTAAAGAAACAGATACCCACAATAAAATTACAGCTTGTATAAATATGTGTTGTTTCTAAATGATCTGGACCTTAAAGATGTAACATATGTTTCACTATAATTTACAAATATTATTTGTGTGATTATTATAGTCATATAAAGGTAGATACTAAAATATAATGATCAATTATGATTCTTTCAGAAAGACAAATTGTTCAGCAAGGTAGATCAGCTTGCTCATTAATATCCTATAACAGTAATCTAACTCAATTGGTCAGGTTTTTTCCGGGGCATTTAAATCAGTTCAGAAACTATTTCATGAGCATAAGTCTGTATAGTTGTTATTACTAACTTATTCTTGCAGTTCTGTAATTAGAAGTTCTTTAATGTTTATCTACCAACTTGCTATACAGAGTTTATGAATTATGGTCCTTGTATATTTAAGGGATATCTATTTGGGCATTTAATTTTACAGTATTCTAAGTCTCAGTGATATATTGGTGAGAGGAGATTAATATCCAGCCAACTGTTTATGATATGATATTCTGTTGACATGTCTATTTGTCATGTGAAACAGAAATTTCTGAATAGGTTTAATGCTTAAAAGCTTTTGGTAAGGTGAGAAATAATAATAGCTTGGTCAAGACTGACATGAACGCTCAGCTATAGGTAGAGCAGATTCCTCATAACTTTTTTTACATACTAGAAGCTCTAATAATAAAAGTGTGAAGCTGCAGTATGGGTTCATATCCAGGTTTAGGGGAAATCTTGATGCAAGTTCAAGCATGTAACATACTGCTTAATTTTGGCTAAGATGGAAACTCTCCAGAGATACAGGGTGCCTGAAGCTATCATCAGATGGAGTGGAAGCAGTTTGAAGGAAGCCTATGTATCAGTGCCTCAGAATAAAATATAAAAAAATTTAGTTGTCCAGGGGAGGGGAACTGGCTCCTGGAGCATTAGAAGTTGCTCCCATCCAGTACAGAGGCTGCATACAATGTACATGTTTTTTCTTACATCCATACTATCTTGGTATAGTAAAAATAAATTTTTGCAGTGTTTTCTATTAAGACTAAGCCAAGAAGTTGTGACTAAGTATGTCAGGATATACAGAGTGGCATGAACCTATGTACTACATGGGAGCCAGTATTGTGTAGTTGTTTGAGTGTGGGACTACAACTAAGGAGGGACAGGGCTCTAATCCCTGCTTGGCTGTGAAAACCCAACGGGTGACCTTAGGAATGTCACACTCTCTTAGCCTCAGAGGAAGGAAAAGGCAAAAGCCCTCTGAACAAATATTGCTAAGAAAACCCCTGTGATATTCATCTTAGGGTTGCTATAAATTGGAAATGACTTGAAAGCATACAACAACAACTAATCTACATGCTTCCTTTTTCTTATTACATTCCTTCTCTCATCATGCAAGAGGCCTAGCAAGCCAAGTCTTTTATTGCCTGTGACAAAAGTTTGCACTTGTAAGCCACAATTAAGCCAGGCTTTTTGTTTCCTGTGACAAACGAGCATGCATTTGTAAGCCATTGTTGAGCTAGAGTTTAAATTTGGCTCATAAATCTTGCCTTATTTGCAAACACCTTGCCACTGTTTGTAGTTCACATATTAACAAAACTTAAGGAAAGAAGGAAATTGATAGTCTCAACAAAAGTAGCGTCTTCGTACTTTGCAATAACTTGTTGTGAGAATGTACACTTCACCAACATGTTTGCAAGGCTTACCAACACACAAAACAAGGCACATATTTTAAAATAAGAACAGATACAGTGGGAGAAATTGAGCGGGGGGGGGAACCCTCCAGGAACATGCTTTAGTCAATGGGAAAAAGTTGCCTAAATTTGGAAAACTGAGCAGACAAATGAGCGTATTAGGAAAGCTGTATTTTTAACATGTAATCAGACTTCGATTTTGGAAGTCCAATATGAAAGATGGAGGGCAGGAAAGTACATGTGGGATCTCGGCAAAACTCAGAGAAACTGAGACTGAAAGATGTTGGCCTGTGAAAAGGCTTTTCTGCATATACTGTTATAGTGCTATTATTCCACTTTCAACATTCTGTGGAGTTCTGGGGTTTGTAGTTTCCTCAGGCCAAAAAGCTCTCTGGCTGAGAATTCTACATGCCCCTCCCTAAACTGCAAACCCTGGAGTTCCATAGGATGTTCTAAGTGGAATAATAGCACTTAAATGTAGCGTGGAAAGGCCCTCAATGATGAATGCTTGTTTCATTAGCTTGGTCATGAGAAGAAGGAGCTTGGCTGTATGATGCATGTATAAGTATTGCCTTTAGGGCTTATTGGTCATAGCATCAGAATAGGCCAAAATTGCCATAAAATAATTGTTCACTTTTTGCATCAAAAGTGATCACTAGGGTTGTCCTTCCTTCCTTTACCCTCTCAATTCCAGTGAGAGCATTTGCAGTCAGCATTCTTGTTATGTGCCCAGGGTCACTCCCACTCACTGGAAAAGAACATGCCCTCCTTCTTTAGAATGGTGATTAGGAAATTCTGAAAGTTAAACCTCCCGAGGTCTTATTATCCAGTCAATTTCACACACACATGTAGAGTTCAGTGAAAACAGGAATGTGCAAATGATGCAGAAATTGGACCCATGGAGTTTCATGGCTTTAACATGGCACTCTTTCCATCTAAGGCATAAAAGCCTTTAGATGGTTTTAATGAGAAAATTCTACTTTGAAGTTGCTGGGATTGAAGAGACTGCCAGAATAATGTAAGCTCAGTTAACACACCTTTTTCTTAATTATTATCTGTTTTTGAGTTTCAGTTGGTAAAAAGACAATGCTAGATGATTTAATATTTGATATTATATATAGAATAGATTGCCACACTCTAGGTATTAATATATACAGCATTTCAAAAAGCATTTGGTTTCATGTTGATTATGCAGAAGAATATCATTATGTGCATTGACTATACCCAAGTACTTGTTTAATAGCAGTAAATCTAGTATCATACGCAGGACTCCTAAATCCTTTATCCTAGGGCTGTCAACCAACTGGATTTTTTAGAACTGATGAATATTTATTTTGAGGTAGTTAAATCAAGTACCTGTACCATCTGCAAAATCACAATGGGATAAAATGTTGAGAGTAGTGAAGGAAAGGGCCAATAAATTCTGCTATTTACAATTTCATAAGCAAAAGCTATCATTCTTTGTTAGAAGGCATATATAAATTCCTACTAATAATTGGGGAATCAACCAATAAGGTTTCATGTCTTTATTATAGTAACTTCAGTGGGCTTTACCTTTTGTTCCTGAAGTAGTTCTTTATTTTGAACATGAATGTAGATAGTAAATATTACAGACATTCCATCCTTTGCTTCTTTGCCATCATGCTTATCTTCCTCTGTTTCAGTCATAGGCCATTTCCGCCCTACACTGTCAAAGTGTTATTATTCTACTTTCAACATCCTGTGGAATTCTGGAGTTTGTAGTTAGGCCAAAGAGCTCTCTGGCTGAAAATTCTAAATGCCCCTCCTAAAACTGCAAACCCCAGGATTCCATAGGATGTTGAAAGTGGAATAATAGCACTATAACAGTGTCGTGCAGAAATGGCCACAGTTTCTCTGTTCTGGAGCCAGTTTTCCTTGAATGTCAATTCTTTGTTTAAATAGCTTCCTCATTTGGCTTGCCATTTCCACAATTCATAGTATTAGTTGCAACTTGTAAAGTTCTAGCCAGGAAATAGTAAGGTTAACTGAAGCAGCACCTTCTCTCATGTAAAGAAGCAGCAGCTTCTCTTCAGAAGAGACTGTTCCCCTATCAATATCTGAAGTTAATTTGGTGGAAATGTTCTAGTGGCTAGGCCATCAAATGGAGGCCTTTCCATTCTAGCCTGTTTGATGTGTTGTCTGGCTGCCTTTCCAGAGACAGGTAGAAGCTGTCGTTATTTAGATATGCCTTTGGACTGTTGAGTTGATCTGTTTTATCTGCTGCTGCTGTTATTGATGTGTTGTCCTGCTTGTTCTTATGCACTGTTTTATACTTCCTGGGATTGCTATAGGTTGTGTTTTGTCTTATTTGTTGTTGACTTTCATGGACACTCTTGGGGAAAGGTGGGATGCAACTTTAAATAATGGATAAACATGACTTGAAATAAAGAAATTCAGAGTTCAATTACATGCCTTCCAATATTCCACGGTTGAAAACCAGAACATGTGTAGTTGAGCAACATCAGCGAGTAGTCAAGATGGCAAAAGTTATTAATGGGGAAGAAAAGAAAAGCTAGGGAAGGCTGCAGCTCTTTGCTTTTGCCAGAGCCTACAGTGAAGGGCAAGCTTCTGCCCTTCCTCTCTTTCCTCCCCCTCCCCACTGAATTAATTGAGTACAAGCTAGCTTTGAACTCAGTTGGCAGCAATTCTGAGCTGAGGAAAATGTGGAAAGTGGGAGGAGGAGAGAGAAACTGGGACATTTTTAGAACAGCTGAAAACATCGAGTGACAGAGTGTTAATTGGAACTGGCCCTACCAAATTCAGACAATTGGAAGCTGTGCAGTTAGATGAATTAAAATATATTGTATGACACTCTGATATTTTTAGATGTAGAGAAGGATATAGCATTTTAATAAACAAACAAACAAACCACAGTGGAGCTTTCACTGCATAGATATGAAGAGGACGGTACCGTTAGTGTCCTGAATGGAGCAGTTGTACATAAGTAGCCTGGAAAGTGGTTTAACAGGCTGAAGTCTTATTTCCTTGCTGTTAATCCCACTGGCAAGTTGGGATTCACAGTTCCCTATGAAAATGTGTATTTAGTTGATTTGATTGCTGAAAATCTAGCTCACGTGGAAAAAGAGGTTGAAATGTGCAGTATTTTTAAAAAAGATTCAAAATCATTAGGGCCACAATCCAGCAGTGAGACCTGTATGTGGAAGAATATTTCTGCATAGAAAATATAGATAAATTTAGATTCCTTGGATGGATAAATTGTGTATTAGAGAATTTTGTTAATTATAGAAAATTCAAGACAGAATTGCAGGGAATTTCAGTATAATTAATGGGAAGATAATCCATTACCTCTCTCTGAATACAGAGTTATATGTATGTTCACTGTGGTTAAAAAATTTCCAGTGCTGACGTCAAAGTTATGAACCATGAAAATCTAAACTGCATTAACATATTTTGGGTGTGGTTCTTAATTTTGTAACTTGGAATATCCAAAACAAACAAACAAGATTAATTGGATAAAGTTAAAGGGATACTTACAGTTTTTGTCTTGAAAAGGAAATTAATTTGATTACGGAATGACACTTTAATGTATGGTTTATAAATTTACAGAAATTCTACATTGCCAGTGTTAATTTTTTTCAGATATATAATACTGAATATTTGTATAGTTACAGCAATTTTTTTTTACCATCACAGACCATTTAGTTGCTCTTTGCCTTTTTTTAAAAAAATGTTTTTTGTAACTTCTTTGCAGAGACTCTCCTGGATGACTTTCTTCTCACATATACGGTCTTCATGACAACAGATGACTTGTGTCAAGCTCTCTTGAGACAATATCCTTCACTAGTGCAAGGAGATGAAGTTCATAATCTTACTGTCGTTCAGCATTGTTCCTGCTGAGCTCTACTGGCTGGAATTAGTTGCAATATTTTCATGTTTGCTCTGATTATTGACAGATATATGTCACTGTTTCAGTTTGTTTGTTTATTAGCATCAATTTATATCCTGTTGTTCCTCCAGTTAACTCAAGGTGAGGGAAAAGACTCCCTCAAGGCCCTATGTAGTAGGTCAGGCTGTGAATGACTAGTTCAGGTTCACCCAGCGAGTTACATGTCTCATTGGGGATTTGAACATGGAAGTTGCAAGTCCCAGTCTGTATTTGCCCCAGTTCAGTATTATGGAATGCCTCTGCTATAATATTATGCATCTATGCAATGAAGTGAGATATAATCCATGTAAACATATGCCACAATAGTTGTGTTAGAGTGTAAGGTACCACAACAGTCTTTGTTGTTTAAAATGAGTTATGATGGAGGATTATAATGTGATTTAATTATTTTTGCTTTATTTATTTATACTTAGTATTTTAGACTAGACAGCCAGTGTAATGCAGTGGTTTGGGTGCTAAACTAGGACTTTGGGAGACCAGAGTTGAATCACTGCTCAGTTGTGGAAACCCACTCAGAGAAAGGCAAGGGCAAACCTAATCTGAAGAAATCTTCTGAAGAAAATCCCGTGTTAGGTTTACCTTGTTGTTGTTACTGTGTGCCTTCAAATTGTTTCTGAATTATGGAGAGCCTAAGGCAAACCTATCATGGGGTTTTCTGGGGCTGAGAGTATGTGACATGCCCAAGGTCATCTAGTATGTTTCCATGGAGAATCAAATCCAGGGTAGTAGTCCAGTGCTTGTACCACTACACCGTATTGGCACTCTGATCACTGTAGGTCTGAAGCAATGTGAAGGTACACAAGAGTAACAATTTTGGACTGCTTTTCAAAATTAAGAATTTACAAATAGCAACAACAAGATAATATTAAAATATTGATACAAGATAAAATAAAAATTGTAGCATAACTCTTGAGGTATTGAAATACATCCAAAATAGTCTTGATTTCATGTTCCTTAGCTTAGTTTACTTATTGTGCTAAGAACCATCAAGGGAAGGAAGAAATGTTGGATGTTCCCTGCAGAAAGCGAAAAGTCTTACATTTGGTATCTCAGTGGACTTCATTATACAAAGACTGGTTACATGAAGATGAACATTTAAAGCAGTTTCTAAAGGTAAATCTACCCAATTCATTCCAGTGTGGGGTGTTTTTTGTTTACATGTTTGTGTCTTGGGAAAACATTTACAAAATAAGTAAAAAAAAAAAATGAAATGAGATTGGGCAAAATATTTGCATATTGACTTTGAATCAGTCGTAGGAAGTGACAAGATAGTAAATATCAGTATGATTTATCCAGTAGAGGCACTTGGGACCTAATGCAACTCTTACTAAAACTCATAGCATGGTATCAGTTAGTTTGTGGTAATCTTGATACATATTGGGAAAAGTGTCCATTTTAATTTTTTAAAAAATTTGCCCAGTTGGTGGTGCAGCAATTCTTTCAGGCTTAAAACATCTTTTGGATTAAAATATTGTTGTATCTGGCAACTAGAGGCAAAAAGAATATTGTCAAATTTTCTTGGCCTTGGTGAGATAACCCAGCAGGAGAAAGGATGTCAGTACTCATAAGATTTTTTTTAAAAAAATTAATTAACACAAAAAAAGCAGTTTCTGAACAACTTTGTGAATTTTTTTTGTAACAAAAAGTCCTGAAATGTGGGAAAACTCTTCTCATCTCACTAACAGAGATAAAAATTTTGATATTTTTTCTTGTGTGCATCAATGGCTTAGGTGAAGTTTTGCATCTCTAGTGATAACAGAGCAAGGAATAAACATAGAAGAACAGGACTATGTGCAAGGTAGAAAATGGGTAATCATTCCTCCTAAGTCCATTACATTCTTTATAATATCTGGTGAGATTATATATAAAATCTCTCTGTGATTTGTCTTCAGTGGATACAATAATTGAAATACCCCACCTTAATTCTCTAAGTTCATTACACTTCCAGCATAATTGATGACCCAACAGTTTATGTGCCTTTGACACAGGGGGCTCAAGGCAGACAACTGGGTTGTGTTGTCCTCTTTCCTTTCCTGGCCCATCAGAGTTGCCGCTCCCCTTCTCCCCACACTTTGAAGCAGATGCTTCCTAGGACCATTTTAGCACTCCACTTTTGGTCTTAAATTTGTTTTGTGGTTAAAAGTAATCCTGTAGTTGGTTTGCCTTCCGTTGTTGTTTTAAAAGACAAGAAAGAGAAAATGATAAGGTTATACACTGGCAGCTTCCCTCTTGAGGGGGAGTTTTGGAAAAGCAACTGCCCTGTGGCTGACATCCTGTTAGGGATATATATTCACATTAAGTTCCCCCTACATGGGTATATGTCCCTTTTCGGATGTTGTGGAGATGGCTATTTCCTTCCTCCTTCTGTAGCACCCCAAGTGTCCCGTCTGATTTACTGAACAACTTCTGAAGCCCTCTGCATGACCATTGTATGCGTTATCAGGAGAAGTGCTGAGTATGTGAAATAATGACGTCAGTGTTGAGATTCACCAGTGCTGAAATTCAGCACAGATCTCAATGCTGCTGTAATCATTTTGTATATGGTTACAGAACATAGCCAGATGTACCTATGATCTGCCTGTTCCCCACAGAGGATGGAATGGCTGTGCAAAGGAGGAGGGCTTCAGAGGCTATTCAGTGATTCATTGGGGTTGTGTACATCTCAGCCTAGTATGGACCCCCATTCTACACTGAGCTGTACATGACTGTAGCCCTTGATAGCAAGAAAAAAAGGATGCATGAGAGAGCCAAATCTCTACCAGATTGAGTTCTGTTCAGAAAAGAATGCTACAACAGGCTTAGAAACTAAAGCTGAGGTTGGTGTAATGTTCTTTAAGTATTACAAGGCTAAGGAATATAAAACAGAATATCAATATTTAAAATTAGTTCCTATGTTTCAGACATTAGACTGATTGCTGAATGGTGGAAGTGTGCTGATTTTAGTGTATTCATGCTGAAAAGAGAAATGGTTGGAAGCTTATGGAAGGGTTTAAGTAGTATTCTGAAATGTCGTGTTAAAATGTTGGCACAGACTAATAAGAGCTGACACCTGTACTAAGGGATGATACAGAGACCGCCTCTTAAGACATCAACTATCATTGACTGGTGGGTGTTTTAAACATAAATTATGCATTGAGAATTTTTTCTTGAAAGCAATTTTGAAGCTTTGTTTCAACAAGCTAACAATAGATTTGTTTCTGAAAGGCAATAGTATGATGCTGTATACTTTATCCTCAGATCAATTTGTTTGATATTTCTCTCTCTCCCCCCCTCCCATTCTGTACTCTTTCCCCATATTAAAGACAATATACAGGAATGTGTTAGATGATGTATATGAATATCCTGTGCTTGAGAAAGACCTAAAAGAATTCCAGAAATTACTCGGAATGCATCGTCGTCAGTGAGTTCTGTTTTTTATTTCCTTTTGGAGAGTTATAATTAATTTTGTGTTGACAGCTTGTTTTCTTTTTATTTGAGTGAAGTGATGCCAAATGTAGAATGAGTATAATTTCATGCACTTAATATTTGTTCAAGCAAGCTTTATTTTTCCAGAGCTACAAAGGAATAATTTAAAATGACATATTTGACACACACAGTGCTGTCAGAAAGGGGAAAATTCTCCTACCATCAAATAATAATTTAGTCTTCCACTATGACTATATATCATAAACAAAAGATTTGTAGCTAGTTGTTCTTGCTTTTAAAAATACTAATATTTACAAGAAATATCCTCCAGAGCATTTGGACAATAGGACTTGTCTCTAATTTATCTCTGTGAATTCTTTTCACTATTGAAATTTATTATTGTCACTCTTTCTTTCCCGTATATTTCAAAATTTATGAACCAAAAGGAATAGTTTCACTCCACTGAAAGCAAGTAACTACTTCATAAGCATTAATGTCATATTCTTCACAATTTTTAAGATTCTCTTGTTACCTCTACTAATGGTTTCTAAACTTTTGTGTGATGCCTCATTTCCTTTTGTCCATGCATCAAACATTCTGAGTTATTATCTCTTTCTGTAACCATATATCATTACACAATTTTGTTGTTGTTGTTGTTATGTGCCTTCAAGTTGTTTCCAACTTACTGTGATGCTAAAGTAACTCTATCATGGGGTTTTCTTGGCAAGATTTTTATTTTGTAGGATATGAAGAGAAACCAGAGTATTAGATAATAGTCAATCATGATTGTCTTACTGTTTTGATTTTTCTACTTAAATAATCTGTAAATATTCTGCTTTACTTTTAAGTTCTTTTTTTAATGGACCTATGGATTGTAATAAATAAATAAATGACTGAGATTTTTATTTCGGTCTAAGATGTTAAACCTGCGGACAAACTGTGTTTTCCTACAGGAAAATTATTTTTTGTTTTTGTTTTTACTTTACATCTTAAGGTTAAAAACTAAACATTTAACTACTTTTAATGACTTAAGGAAGAAGGTATGCATTTGTTATTTTTGACATATTACTATATTTAATGATGAGAGATATACTAATAAATTTTTTCAAAGAACAAGCAACCTAGTTGAAAATTACAGTGTACTATGTATAGTATGTAATGGTTTGAGTGCTGGACTAGAACACTGGGAACACTGGGAGACTGTGGTTCAAAGGGCCATGAAAAACCACTGAGAGTCATATACTCTCAGCCTTAGATGAAGGCTAAAGCAGGCCCTCTCTGAATAAATTCTGCCAAGGAAACCCTACGATAGGTTCAGCTTAAATTTGTCATAAGTCAGAAATGTCTTGAAGGCACACAGCGATGACAACAACAACAATCTTTGATCAGTTTTAAATTGCTGTTTAGCACAGTGTTGAAAAAAATGTAGATGCGCTTGTACATCTAGCCTTTTAATTTTTAGTATGCAGTTATGGTTTGTATTTTTGTGTTTCATGGGAAAATTATATACTGCTATATATTATATTTCAACTATATGGCAACAATTGCCTCTTCAAGGTGGGGGTTAATGCAATGCATTGCTGGATTATGTACAGTTGAGGTTACTTCTGGTGTTATGTTCGGCCTCATCTGATGTGCAAACTGATACATTAAAACATGTCCTACTGAATATAGTGGGAGTTGTTTCCTAATAAAAATGCATAGGACTAGGTTACACTTGTCCTTTGGGTATAACTTTTAATACCCCCTCCTTTCTGAACCTGCTAAATTTAGAGTCTTTTGGGAGACAGAACATAATATGTTGTCTTTTTATTTCAGCACTGTTGATGAATATTCACCTCACAGAAAGGCAAGTAGCCATAAAACAAAACAAAGAACAAAACCTGGGCTAGACTGATTGTATTGCTAAAATCATTCGGTCTTGTCACTGTAGCTCTGTTTCAAGCCTCATAAATTAACCTAAAGTGTCTTGTGCCATTATTAGTATTTAACAGGTAGTTCTGAGATGCCACTGTCCCACAGAAACCAATCAGCATATCATTGCTGATCTGTAGTTAGATGGCTTTGAATTAGAGTAGAGTTGGTTGAGCAAATCTGGGTAAAGATGTTGATTACAAATGTCAAGTGCTCAATCTTGGTGAATGATGTTAGGTAGTGATGGAAAAAGAAAGAGACAATACCTGTTCAAGTAATGTAGAGGAAAAGGTTCCCTAATGTTTAGACTCAAATTTGTTGATTTAGAAATGTGGGATTGAGATCAAGAAATTTTGCTAAATTGAAGTGTATTGGTATAGTAACCTTTAAAATACAACATTTAGTTACAAGATGCAGCAAATAATATAGAACTGATATTTTTCACAGAACCTATTTTTAATTATTTTTGAGGGGTGGTCTGTGTTTTACCTGTTCTGTCCACTAATACATCTCCCAGATGGTTACACATTCCTTTCCATTTCTTTTTTTAAACCACTGAAGAATTGGAGGTAGTGGGAGGGAGAGATTTACTTTGAAGATTTTAATTAATGAATTCCATTCATTGTTCTTCCCCCGCCCCCCATAGCATAAAGCCATTTTGCATCAGTTCAGTCTAAAGGAGAACTGGCTTCAGAACAGAGGAACTGTGACAGAAACAGAGGAAGGTAAGCAAGATGTTAATGGAACCAAGCAGGGAATGTTTTAATACCTACTATCTCAGTTCATGGCCATTTCCACACAACATTGCTATCCTACAACAATAATGGGTTCTTTCCAGTCCAGGAGTTGTGCTACTGCATGACATTGTTGCTATCCAGCTTCTATCCTGTCCCCTAGCTTTGCAAAACTGCCTCATATCATTTCCAGAACAAATCCATTAAGAGCCTTCTTTAGTGCTTCAATCAGCTACTTCACTGCAGTACAATAATAGCGCTTGATAGTGCTTCCTGCCCTCCTGGATCCAAGAATGGGCAGGGTGTGGGCATGCCCAACTTGTCCCTCCTTCAGCTTCTCCCATGGCATGGTAACTTTGAAATCTACCATCAATCTGTGTTTATTTTAAATTTCTCATTTGAGTTAAAACTTTTACTTTTTAAATATATTATAAATCATTATAGAGCAAATGCACAATAGTGTACTGGTGCATCATGCCGTTAGACCATGGCTGCGCTAGTATGGCTTCCAAAAAAAGCCTGACCAGGAGCGTTGGGACAGAGTGAAGGTGAGAGTGGCCAAGGACTCTGTGGTGCAAGGAACACTGGTGGCAATACCGCTACTCATCCACTTAAGATGGAAGGGAGTGGAAGAGAGAGTTGCTAACCTCCTACTATTGCATGAATGGCAGTGCTAGGATTCTAGCAGAAGAATGCGCTAATGGGGTATGGTGTGGAAAGGGCACATGTTAGAAATAAGGAACTGTTTTGGGAATAAATGGCTTTTCAGAAAAAAAGAAAAAAGAAAAGAAAGGGAAAAAAATGAAAAGAAGAGAAAATGAAATAGAAATATTAATATTTGTGGCATTAGGTTTAACTTAATCCAAATATTCCTGTTAATTCTTCTTAACATTTTCATAAAATTTGCCAAGCAACATTAATGCATGTCATAACTTCAGCTGCACATTGGCCTGTCATCAAGGCCTTTAGACAGCAAATATAAGAAATGCAGCCTTTAGGATGGTAACCCCAGATGTTTGGAATTCTCTTAGTGAAGGTGGACACATATCTACATCTGAGTTTCAAGGGATATATTCCTTATGTTTTGAAAGCTGGATTTATCTGTCATCTGACTTGGTGTATATATAACTGCTCTTTTTTCACAGTTGGTGTTTAACTGCTATTGTTTTATATGACTTTAGGGAGTTTACTATTTATTGTGCTCCTTTAAAAAAAAGATTTCTATAAGGTGTTCTGAGATACCGTTTTCCCTGAAAGGGCAAAATGTTTTAAAAAAAATTAGAAGAATCTTTTATTTAAAATAAACAGTGAGTAGATAGGTAAATTTTCCTTATCTTTGAAAAAGGCTCACCATTATGCAAATATTACATATTGTACAATTAACTCTAAACACAGCTAGTGGTAGTACAGCATACAAACTGTACTTTGGGATTTGAAAATATCTGTTAAGAAAAATGTGCCAGTAGGTCAGTGTAGAGCAACTGTGTGGCTTTGGCTGTCAAAGAATGACTGTGATGCATGGTCGTAGCCAAACCACTGCATAAATCTTTGATCTATGGGTATCTTTTAGTAAAATTTGTGTCATTCTGTTAATGGAATTCTCTTCTCTTTTTTGCAGTTTTTTGTCGTGTGTATATAACGGAACATTCTTACGTCAGCGTAAAAACTAAAGTATCCACTTCAGCTCAGGATATCTTAAAAATTGTAGCAGAAAAACTCCAGCATTTGCAGGAAGATTTGGCTCTAGTGGCTCTTTCATTCTCTGGAGGTAAATGGTTTTCAGCTATCAGTGTTCCCAGTTTCTTTCTTTCTTTCTGTATCTTATCTATAAAGAGAGGCTGGTGTTTTCTAGTGCAAGGATAGGGCTGTTCCCTTACAGGCCCACAGCTGGATGACCTGAGCTCCAAGAAGGAGCTGCTTAGCAGAACGGTTTCCATGACAACGGCTAATTCTTCAGTACTCTTGGATAATGCATTTCCACATCAGGTCTGGATCGTGAGGGACTTTTCCTGTTCTAAGACTTGCCACTACAGATAAGTCTCCTAGTTCATAATTTAAAATAAGCTGTGAAACTAATTGAAGAGATCTTTAAAAGAGGAAATTATTCCAGTAGGTTGATGTTCAACTTTAGATGGGCTAAAGTATATTTGGAGCAACAAGATAGGAGAAACTGAAAAATACATCATCTATAAAATTCGTCTTGTCTGGAGGAGAGCAAGTAATGCTTTTTTCCGTATAAAAGACCCTTAGTCCTTTATACTTAGATACCGTTGTTACAATTATAACTTAGATACGATTTTTACAGTTGTTTTCATCTTTAATTAAAACAATAAATATAAAGCTCAGTGCCCAGTCACTTGTCTATTTGTAATGCAGTTACATACCTGAAAAGCTCTATTGCTCTATTCGAACTGCCTAATCTCGTATTTTCTTGTAACATTGTGTGAGTCTCTGGAAGGCTGTTTTATTGCATCAAAATGTTATAAAAGGAGAACACAAAGAGGTGTGGCAGAGATCCTGCTGGGTAACTATACTGGAATAATTGTGCTAGCATATATGGTGGTGCTGTGGGAAGGACGAAGAAGGGTTTGGGTGAAGCAGTGAAGGAGGTGGCAAAGTCATCATCAGCAGGGGAGGCCTGCTCACACTCAGTGGCCTATTTCTGTGGGAAATATGTCTCTGTGGGTGGGTGTGTCCTTGGAGCCTAAGAGCTCTGAGAAGGCTGTGTTGGGCGGGTGATTGTGTAAGGTTGCATTCTCAGAGTACCTGCCGCTGAAGACACACCTCAAGCACCAAGGAGAGCAAATAGGCTGCCCAGAGCCAGCTGCCATCCCTTCCTGATGACAATGACCTTGTCTTCCTTACTTTGCCATTGCTGTGTGACCCTGGAAAAAGTGCTGCTGCTTGTGTAATTGGCCATTATGTGAGAGGAATGCATGAACTTGAGGCCAGAGAGTATTTTTAAACATAAATATGAACGTCAACCAACTTGTCGAAAGGTTACAGAGTGGCCTTATTACAGAATTTTGGGAGAACTCTTCAAATGGTAAACCCTGTTCTTGGATTAAAAAAAACAAAACAAAACCCTGCTGCTGTTCTTCTGAAACTTGGTAGACTTGATTACCCTGAGAAGGCACAACTATTCCTGCAGATGTTATGCCAAGAGATAAAATGCTTTTTTTAGCAAAAACTTTTAAAATAATGTACCAAAATATAAAAATGCATGGCACAAGTCTCCCCTACACCTACCTGTCTGAAGTTTGTCAGGCATAATCCCTTCATAAGGGGTATAGTGTTTCCAATTTTCAAAGAATATTAACAGCCATGGGTGAGGAGTTCTTGGTTCTCCAAACGTTTTACCTTGCAGCAATCTGCAGCTGCACCAAGGATGTAATAAGGGATTATGAAAACCATAGTATAAAATATCTGGAGGGCCAAAAACTGTCCATCCCTGCTAGAAAAGTAAGGTTGTCTTTTTTTCTGTTGTTTCTAATGTTACATGCGTTTATTGATTTCCAGAGATAGTCAATGGGTGGCACAAAAATTCAGATTTCTAAATCAAGATCCAGTTTTGGACCACAGTGATTTTCTGAATTGAGACCTGAGTGTATTTTTGGGGCAGTACTCCCCTTTATAACAAGGGAAGAGAAGAAGAGAAGAGAAGATAGATAAGTCCCCAAGAAACATGATGGCTTCAGAAGTTGAGATGCATGCGTAGATAGTAACTATAGGTTAAGTGACTTTTGATTTTAAGAATTGTTTCTTAATTGTTTGTATTATTTTTCTATGTCTATTTTAGAAAAACATGAATTACAACCAAATGACCATGCCATCTCCAAATCCCTTGAGTTGTCTGCTCGTATGTTTGTGTTTCGAAAGGATCTAACAGATACTTTGGTAAGCATTTGTGTTCTCAGTTGAAAAGATCTCTGCTTTATCTAAAAACCCTAGAGGGGTGTGAATTGCCAAAATTACACTATACAGCCTTTTTTCATTTGTTTTGAACAAAAGACTACCATAGAGATGTAGATCTTTAGCTGTGTTGTCCTGGTAGGCAAAAATGAATAATTTCTGTAGTATTCTCTTTTTGTGGGAGAAACCAAATATTTTTGCACAGTATTCTTCCCATATTTGAATGTCCAAAAGTATTCTGGGGGATTTTGCTTTCTCTGTGCAGAAAACCATGTGAGGGGTTCTGTACAAAAACCACTTTTGGGAGGCAGAAAATGCTGTTGTGTAGGAAGTGGGATTTGCACAAAATCCCCACATGGACAAAAAATCCTCTAGAACACTTTGGAACATTTGAATGTTTGAAGAAAACTGTGCAAAAGTCTTACTGCTCTTTTTTAAAAAAATTTCCATTAGGGTATCAGGAAAAGCATTTTCAACTGGGAAACAAATAATAGAGAATATTGGTCAAAATCCTCTATGGCAGTTACGAATGCATAGCCTATTTACACACTTGTGACTGTTACATATTCACAATCGCTACATAGCCTTTAGTTTATGGATTAAAGTCCTCCAATCCACACTGACAGGATAGCAGCTGCTGAGACTGGTGAGGATCTGTCCTTGTGTTGATTGGGAAACTAATGTTCCCACTCCTCCCCGTGTAAGCTGTCTCTGGCAGCAGGAGGAATTGCAACAAGACTCCTCTTGCGCCAGAGATTGCTTGCAGGAGAGAATGGAAACAGCAGTCAGCTGTTTTCAAAGCAATAGGGGAGCAGGTCCCCATCAATCACAGCAGCTGCTTCCTGGTAAGCGGGAATTGTGGGACTTGGTCCAGGATTCACTGCATAGCACTGTAATTATGGTACTTATGCATACATATCTCCACAAAGGATTTGGGGCATTTTCTCCATCACCAGCCAAACATGTTTGTTATCTAAGGCTTTCTCCCTCTTGTAAAACACATGACTTTGTATATCTTTGTCTTTGAAATTTCATTTTTGTAGGTTGCCAGATGCCATATTTTGTTTGTATGGCCATGGGCTATAACAGAATATCATTTTGCACAAGTTTGAATCTTTAAAATTACTTGCTCAGTTAAATACTTCATTTTTTTTTTTTTTTTTTTGGGCACAGTGATGTTTTCATGCAAACTTGACAAACAGGGAGATGTTTCTAGAAAATAAACAAGGCATACTTCAAGTGTTGGTGTAGCTGATCAACTGCCAAGGGCCACATCTCATTAGAAATCCCACTGATGAGCACTGTTCCTTCTACCATTCCAGTTGTCTGATTCACCCACCTCTTGCTCTGATCCAGTGGATCTGATAAGACAAACTGATTGACAGTGGTAACAATTGTCTGCTTGACTACCAGATCTATTCCTGGCAAGCAAGCGGGTGGTAGAAAAGATGAGGAAGAGGAGCAGAAGCTCTGAGATAGGACTTTATTACCTGGTGGCTTTCCAAATTTGGAGCTGGTATTGAAGATAAAAATAACTGTACTTAAGATACAATTTTACTACATACAAATGCTTTGTGGAAATGAAAAGGATTTTTAAAATAACCTGTATTAGGAAGGCTGTGTATTGTGTTTCTTATATGGCTAACAGCACTTGCATCCTAAGATACATTAATTGTCAGTCCACAGGAAAAAAAATACTGGTGCTAGCCACTGTTGTGTTGCAACTACAGAAATATTTCTTGAATATAATTGGGTGTGATATATTAATTCAGTGCTATATAACTTTACCAGATTATTTCTTTCCATTTAGAAAATATGACTGTACTTTGAACCTGCACAAGCAGTGGCTTATCTGACTTTTAAATTATTTTGTAGCCTATTAAGACTATGATCCTATGCACGCTTATCTGGGAATAAATCCATTTTAGGTTAGTAGAATATATATCTAATGCATAGGATTGGGCTGTAAGGTTCATTTCCATTTGAAAAATTCAGTTATATACAAAATTCATTCCATTTTTTATAGAATTGTAAATCTCTGGCAGATTGAAGCAAAATAAATAGATTGTTAAATAGGCAAGATAGTGTACTTTTAATAAAGTGTTAAGAAGTGTTATGTATTTGGAAGCACACTTTTTGTTCTAAATTTCTGCTTGTCAAGTGTGTTTAAAGTAAGCCACTCTTATCATAGAATTGATCATTTTATAAAGTCTGTAAATGAAGTCATGTTGAGCAAATGCATCGCAAAATCATGGGCATTTGAAAAGTTGTTTTCATTATGATATTTGCTGTTGTGTTTTTGGTTGTTTTTTCTTATATCTGGTTTTAATGTGGTGGAGTTTCCAGAGGTAGTAAGAATCAATTGATTCTGTTTAATAGTGAAGCTGTTTCAATCTTTGAGGACATAAATATTTCAAGACAATAATATTTAGAGAAAATAAGGTACTCAGCTTTTATGGTTGGTATTTCAGTTGTGCATGACCCTTCAAGATCTCTTTCCACCTGTCCATTGGTTTAGAACCCTTTTGCTGAAAATGATGAAACCCAGCAACGTTCAGTGAGGATTCTGGGAATTAATACTTGGGACCTTGCTCTGGAATTAACAAATTTTGACTGGAATCTTTTCAACTTGGTTCACGAGGTAAATAAAAATGGCTGTATATGCTTACTGTAAGTGTAATTTGATATTCTTGTTGAGTTTGGGCTGAATATGATATAATGTTTTCTTTTTTTGCTGGTTTGTTGAATCCAGTTACAGTCTAGGGCCAGAACCCATATGGGTACATTTGTTGACCAAGGTAGATTCGAGAAGAGATCATTCCTGCCTCCCAGAAGCTTCACACACCCTCAATACCTCTTCTGGAGGTTTGGAAAACCTAGATCGGATTTTTATGTGGTGTGGAGGGCTTCAGGGGATGAAGGCAAGCAGAATATGTTGTGTTGTGTACCAAGATAACACCCAGCTGTACCAGCAAATGTACCCAGTTGGATTTTATTCTAGACTTTGTTTTTGGAAATGATGTGCATGTCAAACTTTGTGTCAGATTTGATGATTTATATCCAGAATTTATCATGCTTAGAGGGAAAACCGTTGAAATCAACAGGACTTGAGTAAGCGGGAAGTAAAGTCCCACTGATTTCAATTTCTTGTAAGTATGGCTGAATTTCGATCCACTGCAATTGTATAAGTCAAAAGGAATGAGAATTCTTGTTCTTCACTGTTAAGAAGGTTTTAAAAAACGTATGTGAATAATGAAGAAAAAACCCAACAGATTTTATTAGACTCTCATTAGTTGTCTAACTGAAACCTACAGCAATTAATGGATGCTAGTTCAGAAACAAACTGTTTTTGAATTTTTCATAGCTGTGACTAGAGAAGTAATTGCTGAAAATACCAGGAAATTACTTGCGATTATGAACTCTTTCTGAACTGCTTGGGGTGACTTCATAAATTATTAAGAGGAGATATCTGACCAAGTATAAACAGTTACATTTTTTAGATAGTTTTGTATTATTAGAGGCCTAATTACTCTTTAACTGTCTTCCAGCAAGAGCTGATATATTTCACCTTCAGCAGGCAGGGCAGCGGGGAAAACACTGTGAATCTTAGTCTTCTGCTTCAAAGATGCAATGAAGTTCAACTCTGGGTTGCCACAGAAATATTGCTCTGCAACCAGCTCTGTAAACGTGTACAGCTGGTGAAAAAGTTCATTAAAATTGCTGCTCAGTAAGTAAAAAAGACAATATGAATAACAGCAAGCATAAGGCTGCTTGTTGAAAGTATTCAGTATTTTCAAAGTGCATTGAAGGATGTTGAAAGAAAATGTGTTGGCAATACCATGTTTTGTCTGTCTTGTAAGGTGCATGCAATATGTTACAGGGAACTACAACAATAATATATTTTGTCAATCTTATTCCTTTTCCTACACCTCCTGTGCAACCATTGTCCTACTTGCATTTGAGTTTTCAAAGCTCCCATGATTACTATAAATTCTGTTATATAGATTTAGTTAGAACTGTGGCTTATCTATATACAGCCTTTTCTGATGGTGTGCCAACAATCACCTTCTGATTTCTGGAACGTTTTCTGCTCCCTTAAACAAAGCTTCAGGTTTTTGGTTTTATTGTTTTGTTAGTTTTGCCTCCACTCTTGGAGTGCTTTTGAAATTCCCTTGAATTCCTTTTGGTGGTGTGTTTGAACTTCACTGATTGGTGAGAGGTGGCCCAGGGTGCTGTATTGGGGGGGGGTGTTTTTCCCTTTTTTCCTCTTCCTGTTAACCATTTCTGTATTGCCTAGCAAGCATCCTGTACTTCCTAAACTGAAAAATGTCCATTGGATGAGTTACCTCATTACATCATGAGGAGTTACCTCATGATGTCTTCCCCAAGTCTTTAACTCAGGAATTCGCTAACTTTGGGCCTCTAGGTGTTTTGAACTTCTTTTCCCAGAAACCTGCCCACCTTGACCAACAGACAAGAATTCTGGGAGATGAAGTCCAAAATAAATGGAGGACCAAAGTTAAGGAAGAACTGTTTAACTGAAACACAAGAAGCAAGGCCACTGGAGAGCTATTCATAGAGTGAATGTCACAAATGGATGCTCAGACACATCCTGTAACAAAGTTAAACATAAGAAAGAGCAGAAATATTTCCTTTGGATTTTTTTTAAAAAGCTATTTCTTTTTCATTACAAGGAAAGAAACTTTTGAAAAAACTGTGGAAGAAATTTTTGATACAGTACTAGTTTTAATTTGTAGTTTTTATATTCAGAGGCTTACATGCAAGTGCTATTCCCTATTAGAGTACGCCCACTGAATCAGTTGTTGAATAAATAAGTTAACATTTATGCAAAACCCAGATTCAGTGAGTCTACTCTTGAAACTAGTGATTGTATTTAGGCCACTATATGGGTAGAAAGCCACATCTCATTAAAGCATTATTAATAAATAAAATGCATTTGTTGCATTATATTCCCTGTTACTGAGAATTGTTTCAGTGTGCTGCTTAAAAGCTATTGAATGTTCTGTCATCTAAAGTAAAATCTGTCATGAAGAGCCTTCTGATAAATCACTCAGAAATGCAATTGTCTGTGAACATGCCACTGAGCAGCATATTTATTTCCATATTTATCAAATGTGAACTTAGATTATTTTGCATAGAAAGGGTTGGGATTTTGTACAGGGTGCCATATTCCATTACTTTTATATCCTTATTAATATTTTCAAAAAACCCAGAAGTTATAATACATAAATAGAGATAAGTTTGTCTGGTGAAAGTAGAAATATCTGTGTCTTTGGGAGGAGATAAAAAATTCAAGCAGTAGATAAAGAATGCTTGCATTTTCTCTCTACTCTAGAGTTCTTCCATATATTCCTAATATATTAACAAACTGAGTATAGGCATAGACAGATTGTGATACAGATGTAGTTGATCATTAAAGTTGTGAAAACTGATGCAGTAAACATTTCTCATTGGAAATGCACATATCCCATATTTACTTCCACCTTCTTTAAAACAATAACAACAAATAATTCATCAGCACCAGATCCAGTATTTTTGGCAGCATCAAAAATATTGATAGCTTTATTTATATATTTTTTTCAAAAAAGTGCTTTTAACACACTTATCACCATGGAAGTGTATGCTGTGTTTACACCTTATCCCAGAAAGGTGTTGAAGGATGGGGTATGAGAAAACCTGTGACTAAATAAATGCTTGGAATAGAAATTTACAGCTGAGTAACGTACCCTGCAGGTAAGCTAAAGTAAAACTTTTTCCAGATGATCAGTTCATGGTTGAATATAGTGTGCAACTGACACTTCTTTGATGAATGACATGCATGCACATTTGTTCAAGGTACTGCCATTTATACAGGGATAGTATTTTTTCCAAGCATGTGTCCTGAAATTTTGTGCTGATAGGAAAGCAATATTCTCCCATCAGACAATGGTACAACTGTTAATACAATTGCTGTGTGGAAAACAGTCTGTGCCAGTATTACAAAGACACCTGCTTTGATAATGCTTCTTATATGAGTAACCAATAATATCTAATAATTACTCAATAGAATCTAAAGACTGCACATTAATTAAATTTTCAGCAATAAAAAAATCCCTGCAGAAATATATTGGATGGTGCTGAAAAACAAAATGAAGACTGATTTAAGGATTGTAAGGGCATGTGCAAACAACACTGAGGCAAGATTTAATTTAGATAAACCCCAAGCTGTGCAACTAGGGAATACTAATTCTAGAGTAAAGAAACAGCATAAAGGAAGAGGAACAAGACTGTGTATTAATGATCTGTACTTTGGAGGAGATCTTTAAGCGTTAATAATGGATAAATGATGCATTGGAAAGAAGTATGCTATACTTTCCAGTAAGTGTCTGTGATTCATATGTAAGAGAATTAACTGCATAAACTAAAGGTAGAGCTCAATTCTGTTCAATGTAAATCCATCTAAAATTTGAACAATCAACAAATTAACCAATGCCAAACAGAATTGGGAAGAAAGGTTTTTTGGCACCCTTTGAAAAACACCCCAGAATTTGATGGGGGACCAGTAGACACTCAAAAAAGACATGAAGAATGTAGGTGGCAATGAACTGGGTTTTGAAATGGATTGATGAAATGGCAATGTCCTTGTGAGACTTCAGCCACTTATTCCACCACTTTCCCCATCAGATGTAAAATTCTGCCTAAAGTTCTGCTGCCATCATATGTGAAGACTTCCATAATCTCACTGCTGTCACCAAGAGGTGAGGGCTTTACCTTATCCCCACCATTGCCACCAACATAAGGACCTCCTCCTCTCCCACTGCTGCAGTCCCACTGTGGGGACTAAATTCGATGCCCTCAAGGTTTCTCAAAGTTTCTGTGTGAAATATAATACAACTTCTATCCCCACTGGACTCTAAGGCCATTTCCACATGGGGGTAAAACTCCGCCTCCAGACGATGGGAGACGGAGGTCGTTCACACCGCCGGGCGATCTAGTGCGGTTGGAAAAGGTGAGGCTCCACACCTCCAACCACTCGAGTGCCGCCGCAAGGGTGGCGCTGCGAGTTTTTTAAAAACCACCATCCCAGGTAGTTTTTACGAAACTCGCTCGCACTAATCCGCCGCTGCTCCCGGTGTGAACCTGCAGAGACGCATTAGTGCGTCTCTGCAGATCTGCCCGGGGGCAGGCTTCCAGCTGGCGCGCTGCCCTGATTGGCGGAGCGCCGCCGGAAGCCGCCAGCCGCCATTTTGGGCGCCGCCGAACGCCGCCGAACGCCGCCGAAATTCGGCGGCGTGTGGAGCGGCGGAGCCGCGCTCCCCGCAGGGACGGAGCAGGGGCGGAGAAAACCGCACGCAGGTAATCTCCGCCCCTGTGTGCACCGCCCCGTTTGGGCTCCCCGCGTGTGAAAAGGGCCTAACTCTCTTTATCTTCTGGTGCCACCATAGACACTGTATTTGAACCCAGTCCTTATACCAGAGGCCAAATGCATATGATACACCAAAACAATACTTTATTAGCAGAAGTTGAACAAAACTGATTAATAATTTAATATATTTAAAGCAAATATTTACTCTCAGTCACACTCTTCTCTTAAACTCCAGTCATTAATTCCTACATCTGACTGACTTAACTTTAATCCTCACTCATTCATCCCACATACTGCATCAGTCTCTTTCAATTCTCAACTCAATTGCCAGACTGTCAGCCACTATTCTTATTCAAAACCCTTCAAGCACTCCACCAATCACCACTCATTCTCAACATTCTATTTGCTTATGCTCTCCTACAATCTCCTTATATGATTACCTCTGTTGTTCCATACATACAAAATCAAATTACCTTAACATAAAACATTTTCTGCAAAAAGTCCATAACATCACAGTCATCACTTTCAGCCAGGGCTTTTGCCTCATTTCATGATTCCCCTGAAACCATTGTCCTTGCCTCTGAAAATAGTCAGTTAATAGTAGCTGTTCCTGCTACAGCTCTGCTTCTTTTGTCCTTGCCAGTGAGCCATGTTACTTGTTATCTACTTTTAGGTTCATCTGACTGGAGACAGGTGTTTGGGGAGCGTGTGTTCTTTGTGTGTTTGGGCAGTTGGTGTGATTGACATGTATACCGTATAGCATGGAAGCTTTCTCGGTTCACTTCTGGCAGGAGACCTAAACAAATAATTGTAGTTAGTGCTGATTGGGGGGGGGGCAGTTCAGTTTGGTGTGAACCAACAATGACACAATGCAGGGGTTTATCAAAAGTATGAATTTACAGCGGAGTACTGTGCTATCTCCATTGGTGGAAAAAGAAGCAACCCTGGGCTTAGAGAAATAAAGTCAGTGTAGTCTTCAGTGGGGGATATCACACAGAGCCACAAAAATTAAAACTTCTCTTGAATCCCTGAAGTCAAGAATCAGTTGGAGCATTGCAAAGTGCTGCAATCGTGTGCTTTTTTCCACCTGCTAAAATGGGCAGGAGCTCCATATAGCATGCTGTCAGGGGTTGAAATGGTGTGACAACACATGTTTCAGCCACATTTTTAAAAACTTATATAAAGCAGTATATTTTCACTAGTAGAAGCTTTCACGGATGACTGAAAGTGTGTTAAGGAGTGCTGGCACGGAGAAATGCCATAATTGCACACTTCGGACACATACTTTTTTAAAAAGAAAAGTGATTTTAGTATGTACTTACGTTTTCCTAGTAGGGCAAAGAGGCTGGACGAAAAATGGTATGGGTTCAATTGGAAGTGCACTTCCAGGAAAGAATGGCACAGTGAATGGGTAAAATGTGAGATTCCGCAGTCTTTCTGTGTCGGAGGAGAAGGTGTAAAAAGTGCAATACTGTTGCTGGAATGAACCTGGAAAATAACAAACAAATCCAGTTCCAAACTGACAAAAACAATGTGAAAAAGCTCTGTTGGTGACTGTTTAAAAACAATGCATATCAGTAGAGAGTGCTCAGCAGCAGTCTTTAAAAAGACTTTGTGCTAATTCACTACAACTGCCATCTTGGTAAAATTATCTTTTAATGTCAGAACTGATTTTAAAATTAGGTTTTTGAATGTTCACGTTTGACAGGATGGAAGGGGGAATATGAGTAACTTACACCAGCTCATATCAGTGTAGGCATGGTGGACAGAGTACAACCAACACCCTTCTCATTTTTTCCCCAGGTGACACAAGAACAGCAGTAGACTGGGCCCATAGAGGCTGATACAGACACATATAAGACTGTGAAAGCACAATTTTACATAAAAATGGCTAATAAGTTTTATTTGATGTGTGTGTGTGTGTGTGTGTCAGAGACAAATTACTGTTTGGACATAAAGGCTGACTTCCAAAAGCCTTACTCAAATTGAAGAAATGAAAAGAAAAATAATCTTAGGGAATTTTGTTGGACTTGAATCAGCACACATCTGAATGAATCACCACAGAAAATAACTTTTTATCAGTGTTATTATAATTAGATCCATTAATCTTGTGTATTTCTCCAGCTCAATAATAAAAGATTTTATATTAAAATGAACTGACACTATGCTCTCTTTTTTTTCATTTCTTAGCTGCAAAGCCCAAAGAAATTTGAATTCATTTTTTGCCATTGTTATGGGTCTAAATACTGCATCAGTCAGCCGACTTTCTCAGACATGGGAGGTAATAAGAGTATCTCATTATTGTTTTTAATTGGTCTATATGTTTTTTGGTAATTTTGCATTGGATCCACACTTAATCATCTGCTGAAAAGATCCACTGAAATCATTGGAACTTGATAATCATGGCTTTCTTAGTTTAAGTTAAGACTAGGTAGCATGGCTAAATCTGGATCCAAACCACTGTCTTTACGGTGTCTGAGACCTGGGCAGGGAGAGTATACAGTGGCCCCTCGACTTTTGCAAAGGTTCGGAGCACAGAACCCTCATGAATGTCAAAAAATCATGAATAACTCCCCAGCCACCCAAGTAAGCGCTCTCCATCCCTTTCCCTTCCAGGGCTTCTCCCAGCTATCACTTGCATTTTGCCTAGGCACGCTTCCTTCCAGGCTCATGGGCAATAGCCAAGTGACTAGGAGGAGGTGGCAGCTGTACATGTGCTTCCCCCCCCATTCACTTGTGTTTCACCCAGGTGTGCTGCCTTCCATGTACCCAGGCGATAGGCAAGCGAATGGGAAGGAGCAGCGTCACAACAAGAGAAGGCGTGCACACAGAGCAGCCCCCTTACGTTCGCTTGCATTTTGCCAGGTCTGTGGAAGAAAGACATGCACACCTGAGCAAAAGGTAGGGGGATGAGAGGGGGAGAAGGGGCAGAGGCAAGCGGGTGCTTCATGAATAATCAAGTTCGCAAAGGTCAAACCCACAAATGTGGAGGAAGGACTGAATATTTAAACTGAAGGCATAGGTCATGTATAGGTAAAAGTTTCTCATTAAAATATTGTTAAGGATAAAATAATTGAAGGCCTGAACAATCATAGTACTAATTACAATTAAGAAAGTTTAGCCTTGGCCGGTGTTGAATGTAATAAAATGCAATTATGACAGTCATGAATTAGCTAGTGCTTTTTACCTGATAGATAGCAATATCCTTCTAGTGTGTTAAACCCTGAAGAACCAGTTTCCATACAGTGGCCTCTTATTTGAAAGGTACCACACTTTTCCTGTTATTGTTTGCTCTCCCACCTGATTACTAAAAAGCCCATTTCCATTGATGATGATGGCAATTGTCATTATTATCATCATCAGACAGGCATTCTACAGCCAACAACCACCACCACCAGTGTAGAATAAAAAAAAAGAGAGAGAGAGAGAGCAAGAGAGAGAAAAGAAAAGCAGAACACAGGTACTGTACTGTAGAGAGAATGAAGGATTTACAGAGGCTCTCTTGGGACTGTGCAAGTGCTGCTTGCAAAGTCTCTCAGCCAGCTTAGTGCCTTTTGTACCTTCTCAGCTCACTTTGCAAGCAGTGCATGTCTGTGAGTGGTTCCAAGCAAGCCTCCGTTAACAAGAAGGATGGATTAAAGAGCAGACCCCCTGTAAAACTGATGGAAATTGCCCTTAATTTGGGAGCTTCAAAAGAGCAATCATGAGATGTAGGGATGTCGAAAGGTGGGGGTTTCCTGTATTTCATCTGAAACCTCACTTTTACCTCTGCTTCAAGGACATTGTCCTACTAGTGCAGAGTTCGGTTAACACTAGCACTTCTTTTAAAAAGCAATTCTAAAGATGCAACCATCAGGACAGATCTTAAGACAAATGACACAGTGAGTAAAGAAGCTGAATGCAGATATCATGAAACAATTGTCATAGAAGCATTATGAATGGCGGAATCCCAAAAGACAAAAAAGCTTATATCACTCTTAAACATTATTCATAATTGGGAATTGGAGTTCTAAGAGGAAAACAGGCACTGCTAGAGGAAGTGGCATCTTGATTTTATTTTTTATTTGATGTGCCACATATGAGTCACTGAAAGAAATATTAAATATTTTTTGCATACTTGATTTCCTCCCCCTTTCACATTTCTTTGATTTACCCTTCTGTATTACAGAGAATCCCTGGAAAGTTTAAGAAGCTCTTCACTGAACTTGAAAGTCTGACAGTAAGTAGTCTTTCTGTGGAAAAAGATCTTCATTTTCCTACTGTGCCTTCATATTGCTTAATGGAAACATCATCTACAGTTGAAGTTTCCTACCTTCACGTTATCTCAAATGATGTGTGGCTGGTATCCCAGAACTCAGTGAATGCACCTTAGTCCTTTTTCCTCATTTGCTTCGTTTTCCAAGGAAACTTTCTATATTTAAATTATTTTAAGCTTATGGATACATCAAATTGTTAAAAATGCCCTTCTTAAAAAGTGTACTGTTTTCTTTCATTCCTTTCATTGTAATCAAATTCTTTTGGCAGGATCCTTCTTTGAATCACAAAGCCTACAGGGATACATTCAAAAAAATGAAGTCTCCAAAAATTCCCTTCATGCCTTTACTCCTTAAAGGTAATACTACATATCCATATTAACTCCTTATATGCAAGTACAGCTCAAGTGCTATGCCCATGTTTATTCAGAACTAAGTCTCCCTGGAAATTTTTAGAACTCCCTTATTATACTTATATTCCACCTATTCTTCGGGAATTCATAGACATGCATAGGATTTTAATGAGGTCTCCTGTAGATGCATTCATTAGTGGAGACTACAGCCTGTTGTTGTTGTTTTTGTGTCTTCAAGTCATTTCTGACTTATGGCAACCCTAAGGTGAACCTATCATGGGGTGTTCTGGGGCTGAAAGTGTGTGACATGCCAAAAGTCACCCAGCAGGTTTCCACGGCCAAGGTGGGAACTGAACCCTGATCTGCAGGCTCGTAGTTCAGTGTTCAAACCACTCCACCATGTTGGATCTCAGCCTGTATTATTTATGGAAAGACTCAGTCTACCACTGAGTCCCTTCCATGGTTCATGCCTGGGTATTCCAAAGAACCCTGGCATGGAGAAAGAAGAAAAAGTAACACCTGCTAAGTATAAATAAGTAATACAGGCTTCCAAAGGAAATATGAAATAAAGCCTTTTAACCACAATGTCCTCTTTAAGGTTACAAAATTTCTACAGCAAATCTTGCTGTTTTACAAATGCTGCTTTTGAAAGTCTGGCTGATTTTTCAAATATTTAATAAAACACTGTTTTGTTCATACAGCGTAGCTGATATGCAATTTTCTGCTCCACTGAATTTACCTTGGTTCATAGTTGTCAGCAGTGAAGGAAATTTATTTCCTTCTTCCCTCTCTCCCATTTCTCCCATCCTGAAATGCTTGCAAGGCTCTCATAGCTATCGTAAAAGAGAGAGAGAGAGAAAACCCTGCCCAGGCTTTTCAGTAGAAAACACTCTTTATTAGTACTGACAGTAACAATTTCAACTCCTTCATTTGCTTTAGTGATGGGGTAGGTAATAAGAGTGTAGAAGATCCATTGCAATAGGGGTACATTATATGAAATGATTCTAGGAATGAAAGCTGGAGAAAGCCCACCAAATTAGGAAGGAGGGAGAGAAGTGAGCTGAGTCTAGGCATCCAATTTTGGGGGGCCAGCTGTAAAAGAGTTTGAGACAGCAAAAGCTTTTAGGAGTGTACTAATAGTCTATACAGTGGACTCTTCATATATGTGACCTCTGGATCTGGAAATTCCAGCAATCACAGAATGGCAGTGACATAAATGCAGACGTGCTGAAGAGTTCATGTGCAGATTGCCATCATTTAATAATATGGAATGTGAGCATTTGCATTTTTCACCATTCACAGCAGGCCCTGGAATGGAACCCCCACAGATATGGCGGGTCCACTGTATAAGATGGCCTAGCCTGATATGCTAATACTGGGAGCATGAGATGAGAAGGCAGGCATAAAGTCTAATACAAAGGCATTTTCCAGAGGTTCAGCATTTACATTGAACTAGAAGCAAACTTTGGAAATGTTACCCTTTTGACTGTTATTGTTATTGTGTGTCTTAAAGGCGTTTCCAATTTATGGCAACCCTAAAATGAACCTGTCACCTGTTTTCTTGGGAAGATTTGATCAGAGGGAGTATGCCTTGGCCTTCTTCAGAGGCTGAGAGAGTGTGACTTACTCAGGGTCACCCAGTGGGTTTCCATGGCTGAGCAGGGACTTGAACCCTAGTATTAAGTCATAATCCAGTGTTCAACCCATTACACCATGCTAGTTCTCATCTAATTCCCAACCTCTGTCAGCCAGTGGATATGCTGGGTGCAGGATGCTGGGAATTGTAGTCCAGTAAAGGTACTTAAAATCTGGCCAGAGGGATGCTGCCATATATGTATGTTTTCAGGGTCCAGATCAAGAACCAGATGGTCATGTAGAGAAAGGAGTGGCAGCTCTTATTGACAAAGCTGTTATTACCTTTGTAACTCTGCTCTATTAATCAGCTGGCAAATGGCAACCTAAACTGACTTAATTTAGTGGCTCTGATTTTGCTGATGAGCTTCCAGTTGCTGATCTGTCTGTCCTAACTATGTTTTTAGGACACTGCAGGCACAACTAGTTTTAGCTCTTGTAATACTTAGTCAAGGGGAAAAGTACCATACTTCATACACATATGCCATGGATTCCTCTCATTTATGAATAGTTCTGTTGGGGACTGCTCTTCTGTTGGATTTTGTTTTAATTTGTAAGCTCTGCCTGGAGTTCTGGTTTGGTTAAAAAGGCAGGATGTGAATAAAACTAATAAAGATGAAATGAAGAACAGTAGGAGGATGTAAGATATTCATCTTCTCATAATACTGTGACTGTCCATCTTCTAAAGGATCTGAACTATGTGAGGACAGGAGAAGCTATCTGACGAGAAATAATCAGGAGTTCATAAATTGTGAGTTTCAGTGAGAAATTTTTAACAAGTGATGTAATAACAAATACAACAATCATATTTATTGAGGTGAAGCATTTAAAGTGTACACAGTTAACATCATTTTACAAACAATAGACATCTACATTTGCATTCCAGTTCCTCCTCCCACTTTATTTCTTTAAAAGATGAGGCTTTTCCATTTCTTATAGTTTTATGTAGACAAGTTTCTTTCACATAGAAGGAAAAGGACAGAAGACCTAACAAATTTAATGTGTTTTATTATCGTCATCATTGTAATCCTACCAGAGCATCAAAGCAGGAAAATGTGACTTAAAATATTTATTTGCTTTTTAGATGTAACATTTATACATGAAGGAAATAAAACATTTCTGGACAACCTGGTTAACTTTGAAAAACTGGTATGTAAAATTTTCGGTTTTAAATACACTATATCAATAGAGGGGGAAACTATTGCTACATTGTCACTGATCCTACTTCCTTTCTTGTTCCTATGATTCTATTTCTTCTTCTTCATGAAAGGTGTGGCTTATTCCTCATGTGATTCCAAAGTCCAGTGAGTTTCATTAAGATTCACTATTAGCAGGCTCGTTGTTGTTTTGTGCCTTGAGTCATTTAAAACTTCTGGTGACCCTAGGGTGACCCTGTCATGGGGTTTACTTGGCAAGATTTGTTCAGAAGTGGGTTGCCTTTGTCTTCTGTCGAGGCTGAGAGAGTGTGACTTGCCCAAGATCACCCAGTGGGTTCCATGGCTGAGTGGGGCTTCAAACCCTGGTCTCCTAGAGTCCTTGTCCAGAGTCTTAGTTCATCACACTGACCACTGCACCACACTGGTTCTCTAGGAGAATCATTAGCTTTAACCAAATAATCAGACTTGAGATACTTGTCACTTAACTGCCTTTACAACTTTTCATAAGGTATTAATCCAGTGATAAAAAAAATATACATAAATAAATCACAATATAAATTGGGGTTATTTGATTTTTCTCCAGAAATGTCATATGGTAATCTCTCCTGTTGATTTTTGTTCCCTGCTGATCAGCATAGCACCCCATTATTCCCAACACAAAATGGCTGTTCTGTCAGTGCTGGACTACAACTCCAAACTCTCTGTCATAGAGCAGGTAACTCACATTCCAAGAACACACTCTGAGGCTAACACTAGTTTATTCATTGGATTAACATGAGTATCAACGATACACTTCTCCAGAAGTTGCTGAAACTAGTTAGTATAGGGATCATACACCTTTTATATGTTGTTATTACAAATTCACATGTGCAAAGCTTCCATTGGTTAGTACGGCATGGCTCATTCCCCTGTTCTTTTCCCAGGCTGGTGCCTGCCTTGGCTGTCTTGTCTATGACCAATTGTTGACCCATCTCTAAGCCTTTTCCAGCTATCTCCATGCCTCCCCATTGTGACAGAGCCTGGGGGTGTGACTAGCAGAGCAGCCCTAGTAACAGAGGGTGAATATAATTAAATTTGCTCTGTTTGAGAAAAACCCAGCCCTAGTAAGTAGGTGGGGCTGTGGATGAGACAGCAGAAAGCATATACAGTAGAGTCTCAATTATCCGTCCTGCGGTAATCCGGCATTCCGGATTATCCGACGTCGCGGCTGCTTGGGGGCATGGCTGTAGGCATTTCCTCGCCCCAAAACATGGCCCCAAGCCTTCCGGATTTCAGGCGGAGGGCGCAAGTCGTTGGGTCTCAGGGAGTTCCAGCACTCTCGCCCTGCTGCAGCCCTTTCCTCTTCCCAAGCTGCCTCTTTCCCTCAAAGTCCCTTGAGTCTGTGGGGAGGAGGGGGAAGCACACACTTACTCTCCGCCACCCACAACCGGCACCCTCCCCCCCACCTGCCCGACTTTGCTGTTTGACCCACACCCAGAGGCTGCCCCCTCTTGCATCACGTGCCCCTCGGTGGCCAATCTGGGCCAACCAGGAGGTACTGTATTCAGGAATTGCTCTGGCAGGCAGAGGACTCGAGGAATCGGGCATGTTGCCTTCCGGCCGTGGAGGCGGAGGTGGGAGATGGAGGTGTTGCAGCGGCGGCGGCTCCTTTCAGCAGCTGAGGCTACCATGGACTAAACGCCTCTGAGTCTCCCTTCGGCTGCCACCGCTGCCCTCTGGGGTCTTGTGTTTTACCTGTTGCTTCCTCTGACGCCGGCTGCCTGCTCCTCTCGGTCTCTTTCTCCTGGTCGCTGGAAGCGCTGTGGCCCTTTGCCCTCACCTGAAGCATCCTTCCCGTCACTTGGGCCCCAAACCTGCTCTTTCGTGGTCCGGCTCGGGACCCGGGGGTGCTCTTGCCTGGCTCCTGCCTTCCTAGCCCAGCTTCCTCAGTCTTTCTCCCCCTCTCTCTGCTCTTCCCCCCCGCCTTGTGCCTCTTGCTCCTTCTGCCTACCTGCCTGCCTGCCTGCCGTTCAGCCTCCATGCATTTTCTCGTCCTCTCTTCCTGTCCCCCTACTCCCCGTGCCACCCCACATTTCTCTTTTTTTGTTTCTCCTTCCACTTATAACTCACCCCTTGACCCCATAGACCTTTTTTCCATTTAATTCTGCTGCAGCCAGACTTTTCCACTTCCTCTTTGCTTGTGTCCTGTGCAACGTTCCCCTGTATCCCCCAGGCTTACCTCTCTGGATTATCTGACACTTTTGCCTATCCGACTATCAGCCCGCCCGTTTATGTCGGATAATTGAGATTCTACTGTATACCAGGAACATGGTTTAGAATCTGGCTTCTTTAGTGAGATGCACAGAGAAAACTCTAAGAATGTCCAGTAAACCAAAAGAGGGTTTTTCTGGGAGATGATTATCTTCTCACTGCCTAGTGTGGAGGCAGAGAAGTAACCAAGCCACTTCTGAAAGGGTCAGAGACTGGAACCCTGGATGGAGAAACAACCCAAAGGTCTGTATGCCTCGATAGAGTATTTTCTTCAGTTTTATTTTTAATAACATGCTACCACATGTTATGTGGTATCCATTCCTTTTTGGAGTAAACATTTATCCACAAAGATGCTGGGTTTTAGGGAAAGCAGAATTGTGATTAAATGTGGGGTTGTGAGTAAAAAGGGGTGCTGCTATCTCAGTGAGGAGGGAAAGAAAGCAGGCTTGGTTTGTCTGTGCCCTGGGCTAACCCAAGCAAGTCTTCCTCAGTCTGCCTTCCTTTACTTTTGTACCCTCTCCTCCCACCACACACCCATCTGTGATACCCATTTTCGTAACATCCTTGCATCAAATATTTCCTGCTTTCACTTTCCAGCCTTGACACTTTTCCCTCAACCATCAGATACAATGTAACGGTAGATAATCTATTAGATACAATGTAGTAGCAGTTGGCAGAGTATCATATGGGATACATAGTAGCAATTAGTGATGATTACATACATCCAGACAGTTTCAAAGAATACACATTCAAATGCACATTCAGTTATCAGGTAACCATCCCTCCTGAACCTAGCTGTCACCATGGCAAGGATGCCTTGTGACCTGAGGCCATCCCTAGCCACCAGTCTCTAGTAGCTGGAGATGCTATGATCTGTAGTCAATTGCATCTGGATGCACCAGTTTGGAACAACTGTTCTTAGTAATTTTGGCTTGTGTGTGTGTGTATGCTTGGAAGGGATGAGGACTTTTTTAAAAAAAACTTTTATTTAACGTTTTTAAAACAATATAAATGCTGCCACTGAAATTTGTTCTGAAGCTATAAAGGTGCATATATATGTTCATTAAATTAAATACTTCCCTGCCCAAATTGATTTCACTCTGACATTTAGGTGTTGTGCAAAAGATTGTATTAATATTTTCAAATAACTCTTTAAGGTATGTCAGATTAACATATAAAGTGACCTTTAATGCACTGTTTATTGTGACACTATTCCCACACTGTCCTGTTGGCCTTTTTGGTATTTTTGCTGATGCATTAAGATTTCAGCATGCTTTGTAATTTTTCTTCTGTTTTCCTGTTTAACTTAGAAATTAGAAATCTCAGCTTGACAATGGAACTAAAATACATTGCTATTGTGGACATTTTGTTTTAAAAATCAATTTGAACATATTTTTTATAAAAGTAGGTGTCAGATTTTACATTAAATTGAAGTCAGATGTTTAAGCATTATTTGCACTAGAGAAATCTAACATTACCACGGAGATTTGAGCTATTTCATCCAACAGCACTTTTGTAATTCATGTTTCTATAGAATAAGCTATATCATATTATGACCAGCAAAGTTTTCTAATCAGTTGTCTTTTTTATATATATATATATCACGCAGTGCTTTCTCCCTCCTCATCCTTTTATATTGCCTGTGTAGTCATGGCTAATTGCAGATATGTTGCTTCAGTTTAGTTACTCTGCCACATTGAATTGTTTTGGTCCAATTGATTGTGTCCTCTGCTTAGGTTGCAACTGTGATCAAATAATAATTGCAGAAAAACATTACACCAAGCCCTCAACTGGAGTAAATCAATATAGTTCCATGGATCTGTGCCAGTTCAAATCAGCCTGAGATCTGGCCATACATTTCCAGTGAAATTGAAAAGGCTTCCCTCTTTCTCTAATCGGTGCAGCCATCTGTGACCTATATTGCCTAGGAAAAGAACAGCATAGGAAGGAAATCTTTTCTCAGCAGCTATTTATACTAAGCCACTGCAATTCCTAAGGCATAGCAGATAGAATGTTTTCTCTGACTTTAAGAATTCTTTGGCTTTTAATGTTCTATATCTGTTCCACATTAAATGGAAGCTTCATTCATCTGAATGGCAGGTTTACTTTTAAAAAAAAGCATACAAAGGCCATATTGTCAGTCACTGTTTAAAAAAATACTTATGGTACACATGCACATAATGTTATCGCTTATCTTTCATCTTCAAAGCACATGATTGCAGATACGGTCCGATCACTGAGACACTGCAGGCGCAACCAGTTTGGTGAGTAAAATGCATTTATGTCATCTCCAACCTTTGAGGAAAATATATATATGTATGTATGTGTATATATATGTATGTATGTATGTATATATGCTGCCTTCCTTCAGGTGTAGAACCTGAGGCTGCTTCTAAACAATAAAACAAAATTACCTAAGAACATAACAATAAAATTAAAGGATGAAATATAAGCTGCTTCCTTCTTTCTAGTTGATCAGAGAAACTTCTTAAAAATAAAGCATATTTTTACCCAAAGCAAGTGAATCTTATGTGAGGCACCCTAAATGCATGTACTCACATAGAAATGCAAGAGATTTAGCATGCTGTTTTTTTTCTCCAATATTTACCAGTTTGAAAGCATTTGTGTCCTTCCTGGTACTTTGGCCTAAATGTAATCCTATCTAGAGTAGATCTGTTGGGTCAGTGGGACTTGGTAAGTCAATACTTGAGAGCCAGAATGGTGTAATGATTTGAGCATTGGACTGTGACCCTGGAAACCAGGATTCCATTCCCGATTCAATCGTAGAAATTCACTGGGTGACCTTGAGTGCCTCACACACTCTCAGCCCCAGAAGACTCCTTGATAGGTTTGCCTTAGGGTCCACCACAAGTCAGAAACATCCTGAAGGCACACAACGATCACAAGTCAATGCTTGCTAAAGTCTATAGATTTAGTAGGTCTGATCTAGAATTTAAAGCTCTTAAACATACATCCTCTCAGCATAGTGTAAGTATTTGTGACATATAGCATCCCCAATATAGTGTAAAGTCCAAAATCCATCTTGCACAGCCATTCCATGCTGCATGGCAAGCAGGCCGGATTAGTGAAACATCTGGCTTCTTCCCCACAGCCATAGACACAATGATTATAGAAGCACTGAGACTCTGAGAGGACTACTGTGGATCTCAGTGCTGATGACATCATTGTCTGCTTGGCGGGAGAAACCAGAGGCTTCTCTGATCCTTCCTGCTTACCATAAAGCAGGAATGGTCATCTAAGGAGGTGTCAGGGCTGAGTTGGTGCTGCCCAGGGAGGAAGAGAATAGCAATCCCTACAGGGCATTTATACACATAAGGAACACTTAGTTGTGTGGATGTTCCTAACTGAAATTCTGGCCACCAAGTTTTGAATTCATTGTTGCTGTGTACGTTCAAGTCATTTCCAATCTATGACAATGCTAAGGTGAATCTGTCATAGAGTTTTCTTGCCACAATTTGTTCAGAGGGGAGTTGCATTTCCCTTTCTCTGAGGCTGAGAGAGTGTGACTTACCCAAGGTCACCCAGTGGGTTTCCATGGTCCAGCAGGGATTGAAACCCTTATCTCCAGAGTCATAGTCCAATGCTCAAATCACTGCACTGTGCATTAAAGTTCTAATTAATTCTCTGAGTCTAGTGTAGTTGGAATGATTGGGTTTAGGCTGTTATTTTTAAAAATTAGGCAGGGGAATTTCAGGGTGATGGCAGTGCTTCCCTGGCCCACCAGGGACTATCCTCTTCCACCATTGCCAGCTTTGATCTTATGCTGCTGAATTTTGACATTTTGGAAACTACAGCATAACATCCCATTTTCACTTCAAAAACAAATCACACATGAAGTATCTTGTTTCTAGGCTGATTTGTTCTTCAAGGAGCTTTCATTAAAATTAAAAAAAATAAAAGTAAAAGGATTTCTGTTGAAAAGGCTGAGAGATCAACTCATGTTTTTATTTTACTTTTTGTAAAAATTCAGTTCATATTAAAAGCTTCATGTCTACAGGCATAACTGAAAAGAATGATGTTTATTTTACCCATCTCAGAAGAGTCTTCATTGTGCATATATGTATAACAGGTTATACATATTACATAGAAGTCATTGTTGCTTGAAATGAAAGCTATATAGTTTTGGAATGTTCCAGTTTATGGTTGATAGCATTTGAGGTATGAGTTCCAGGAGGAAAAAAATGCACATTGCTGCTGTTTTATTAATTTTTCTGTTCTCAAACTTCAGGAAATGAAGTGCCCACAAAAGAGCATCAGGAGCTGAAGTCCTATGTCCATCACTTGCACATCATCGATAACCAGCAGATGTTATTTGAGCTTTCTCATAGGATAGAGCCTCGTGTGTGAATGCAGGCAGACTCTCATAACTGCAGCACTTTCAATTAAGTGAATGTTTATGCCAAGCATGTTGCTTCCCTAGGAGAGAGATGATTTACTGAGTTTTATCAGTAGCTGATGCCACAACGTACATGCATCTCTTAGAAAGTTAAGAAGAGGAGCTGTTTGAAGCAGCCTTCCAGGAGGAAGAAATGCCAAATCCATTCAACAGAGAACAGGGAAGAAAGGAACAGCAGTCTCCACTTTCAGATGCTTGACTTCTTTGGAAATATATCTTGGTCCAGAGTAGCTTTCAGTCCAGATTCTGTCAGTGTTAAATTGAAAAGAAAATGTCATACCACTATGAAGGAACTTTTCAGCAAGCAGCACTGCGCAAGAAAGGTGCAGATGATTTTCTCCATATAGATGTACACCTCACTAATTGTTAAGCTGTTAAAAGTATTGACTGTTGCCAAAAATAAATAATGGGGGTGGGAGGGGTGGCTTCTGAGCAGTCTTCCTTGGACAGATGTGTATCAACCACTGAAAAAGAATGACTTGTAAGAGATCAGCTTACTAACAGAATTCAAACAAATTGTAAAATTACAGCCAAGCACCAGCTGATAATTTATTTTAGCATGCCTTACACTTCAGAATATACTTTATAGCAAACTTTTCATGGTATAGTTTGTGGTAATAAGTGCATTGCTTTTACACTGGATTAAGTATCACATCAAACAGTGCTTTCAGCATTTTTCATAGCTAGTGCTATTTAAATTACAGAATCATCTCTTTTCACTTCTTTGCTCAGTTATTCTAAATCAGTTTCCACTTCAGTTCACTGTCACATTCTAAAGCCATTTCCACACTAGACTGTTATAGCACTATTATTCCACTTTCAACATCCGATGGGATCTGGGGTTTGCAGTTGAGGGATGGGCCAGCCGGCCCCTCCGTCAACTGCAAACCCCAGGATTCCATAGGATGTTGAAAGTGGAATAATAGCACTATAACAGTCTACTGCAGAAACGGCCTAAGATGTCACAACATGACTCAGGAGTTAATGTTGTTAAAAATAAATGCAGTAGGTTTTGCTCCTTGGTTGCTGTATGATTAGGCAGCTCCTGCAGTCAGCTTTACATAGTTACCGTCTTATTTCAGAACAGTGGCTAACTAGACAAGCAAGGATCTACCAGGAGGTTAACAACAGAATTGTAATGGCAGGAAATAACAGAAACCTTTAGGTTGTGATTTCACAAAAGAAAAATGTCTGTACCTCAGTGCTGGAGAGTGTTCAATAATATTTAACCTATGCCTTACCCTTCATGGGTATACACGGAATGAACACCTGAAACTAGTTCACTGTAAAAGCCTCATGGCAGTCCCTTAAAAAATCACGTCTGTACAAAACTGGAGTATGCAGTTACTATATGACAGTTAAGCTACTCTGTAGTATACTTAACAGCCACTGAAACTGATCATGGTAATATTTTACTGTGTTACATTTTACATACTGAATCTAACCTTCTGTGCATGTATTCTTCCATTTTGAAATACCAAATAAGACCTAAGAGATTATCTAAGCACTTAGTTGAAACCTCAACCCTATTGCTTCTTAATTTTCATGGGGCAGTCCTACCACTTCCTCTTCAGAGCTGAAGGAGATAGTGTTGCCATGCTTGGGGGAGTAGCTGTGGTGCTTCATTCTCCTTAACTGAAAGCTGCATGTGGAATCCAGCATACCAAATGTGAAGTGTTCAGATTACAAAAATGGAAAATCTCACTGGAATTAAACTGGGACTACTTTCAAGTTAAAGTCTTGGGAAGATCTTGGGACCTCTCGCATAGTAAAGCCCTAGGACTACTCTCAGTGTAAAGTCTTTGTCAGTTTTCTCTCATCAGGGTGCAGCTCAGTGATTTAGGCATAATTTGAATGACTGCTGGAGTTAACCTGAGGGGAGAGAGGATTTCATTCTGTCATGAGAGTGGTTGGCATCTTTTAGAAAGATGAGTGTTCCCCTTAAAACCACAATATGATACAATGTGGAAGGAGGGACACGTATGATTTCATGGGTACTATCAGCAGGTTTTGGGCACTTACATAAGTTCTGTTTCAGCCAGCATGCTCTTTCCATTTGGGAAAACATGGTAATTCCTAAAGCAAAAGACCTTTGAGACATCTGGGTCCCATGCAACAAATGTCAAATCCTTGCCCAGACGCTTGTGTCAGAAGGTCAGTCCTGTGATATCAAAACATAACTCAGAAGTGAACATTTCCATCTAAATCATTCTCCTTCTGCAACACCTATTTGCAGTTTTATAGATCAAAGCAACATTACTGTTCCCTGAAACCATGTGTGTAATTTCCATTTTAATAGAGGATGTCTTCATTGCCATGGCAGTAAGTTTTGCACAGAATGATTGGTAAATATAGTGCAAGGCAATGTATTTCACTGTCAAAACCTATTTATATGTAGCTTTGTACATAACTCCTTTATGGAAGCAGTGGGTATATATTGCTTTGAAAGAGAAGAGAAGATCTGAGTAAAAATGCAAATCTATTGAAGCATTTAAACTTTTTCCCCTTGTTTGTGGTTGTTAGGGCATCATCTTAAGAAACTTTTTTCTCCACAAGATCATTCAAGGGGATTAAGTCCCATTAGAAGAAGCTTTTAGTGGTTGGGGGTAGAGGACTTTTTTGTGAGTGTGTGTCTTTTTTTTTTTATTTGAGGGCAGTGGGGTGAAGATTCTTTCCAATACATCATGGTTTCACCAATATGAAAATTGTGAAAATACTGTACAGTTGTAATGTAAAGATAACATATGTTTCAGAATTGTAATTTATTGTACATTATATAATGGATATATTATATTATTTCTCTGAACAGCTTTTATTACCCAGTAAAAAAAGGGAGAAAAACGGTAAAGGAATAAATATGTTCTGTTGTTTAGAGGGTTGCACATGTTGGTAACAAGCCAGATAAATTATTCAAGCATATGAAATGGAGCTTTCTGTAGCAACCTAGCTGAAGAGGCAAGATAACTTTTAACTGAATTGATATCACATCTCCTCAGCAGTGAAGGAACTAGAAATGTTAGCTGTATGCATGATTTTTGCCCACACACATAAACAGATTTGTTTGTTTGTTTTTTAAAAAAACTCAGCTTTTTTTAAATCACCCTTTTAAAAAGTATGCAAGCAAATCAGACCTTCAAAAAGTGGAATTAAATATTACAAAAGAAGAGATTGCAAACATAATGTCAAAAATTACATGTAGAGTAATTTTTGCAGGGAAGAATTATGCCAATTTCTTAACCTGCACATTATTGCAAGCCAATTTTAAGAAAGTTTTTCAAGAAAGTAGAAATCTAAAAAATAAAAACAAACAATTTTTTTAAAAATGTATTCCTCTCTCACTTGGACTCAGAGTTCATATGCTCAGTTATGGAGGGAAATGGACTGGGAGATCACTGATGAACAGATATACAAAAGAACAGGGAAACATGTATTAATTCTCACCTGTAAGTGCTTTCTCACCCATGCATGTACATTAAGTGGTACATGTTTGCTGGTAAAATGTGTAGTTTCTTCCAGTATGGAGATAATGTCAGTCAGCACTGGGTTTCCTGATTAATTGTGTTCTGAATTCCATCAAAAATAGTATTCAGTTATTTTTGGACCATTTTCTAATTCTTTCAAAATTTACTAGTTTCCCATGTACTCCGTAGAAATTCCATCAATTTTCTTCTGTTTGGTGAAGCAGTGGATAATCTCAAAGATAATGCAGGAACCACTTGGTCAGTGCTTGGCCAAAAGCGTAGCCAAAATTAAATTAGGAGCCAAATTATCTTATGATGTCAGAAACAGACTAGTGTTATAGCTTTGACTTAGCCAATGCAAGAGATTATGATGTTTGGCTGGTATATGGATAATACAACTATTCTACGAAGAGATTTGGCAGTGCAGTATCAACCACTTCAGTTGAGACAGGATCAGCAGCACTTATGCCATTTTTAATTCCTTGAAAATAGCATTGATATGCTAGGCAGTGTTAAACTATCATAAATGAGACCACTACCTTCAGTTATCACCTTACTGCTAAAGAACCAAATAGTGGTACTTTCTGTGGAAATAGACTGTGTTCTGTTAAACTCGAAAAAAATTATCTGGGGTTTTGCTCAGGAAAACCTAGTTTTGCAAGTTTGCAGCAGAAACCAGATGTGCGTGGACTGACTGGCAGCTGTCTATGCCCAATTCTCTGTGATTCCCAAAGCAGTCCTGTGACTTTTAAACATTGTGACTTAAAGAAACTCTACACGTACACATCAAATGATTGCTTAAATGAATTAACAGTATGCGAAGGTTACAAATAAAACAAAAGGTGGGGTGCCCTCCAGAAGCATGAAGAAAGAATAAAAACTAATGACTGAACCAGTATTTTGGTAGTTGCTATGCCCACCTTTTATTTATATTATGAAGCAGGGAAGTCCCAGGAGGTGGGGATGAAGTCTCACTGGTTTCAGAAAAGGAATTTGAATGCCTACTTTAGTTTCCCATTAAGAGCAATGGCAGGTACAACTGCAATCCTGTGCATTATAATCTAGGAGCTATTGAACATAATGGGATTTGCTTCTGAGTAAACATAAGATTGCACTATAACTTTGGCTGGATTTAGCCTCCTGTTCATATCTGTTGACCCTTTAACAGCTGTTAAGAGACTTAGTGATTAAAGTGGAGGAAAGGGAAATAACTTTGTAGCAGTATTTGTACATACAGTCACTATCAGTTTAATATGTGCTGGGCCCTAACGAGCAAAGAAAAAGACAACATATTCAATAACATGCAGACATAAACATGCATCAATAAATAATGTTGGGCTCTAAAAATGCAAGCAAAGTGAGCTGTAAATATTAACCTTTTTTAGCAGAATTAAATTAACTATTTATTTCAATAGTGTATTTATGGTATTCTTCTTCTTAAACTGTTAAATACTGAGCACTGTCAACAAACAGGGGGAATGTCATTTGTCCTGTTCATTCTGGTCTCTCTGCAGTGCCATCATGCTGTCAACTTGCATTAATGATAATAGATTGCCCAAGCCAAGGTTATTTGCCTAACTTCTCAGGGACCACACTGCGTACTTACCCACCATTATTTGAACTGGTATGTATAGAATGCTCTGATTTACCAGGAACATGGTTGCCAATGTATTCCTTTACATATGTCATGCTTGTTGGCCTCTGTATATATATATATATATCTTTGTGTTGTGTATTTATGAAAGCTAGTAAGCAATAATTTATATGTCAAAATGGCCAAGCAATATGAAGACAAAACTTGTAAAAGCAAATGTTATGTTTAAACTTTTTTAATATTGCTTTTCAAAATACAAACTGTATTAATTAAATCTGTCTCTCTGGGTCTGTGTTGCTCTGAAACCCTGGTGGCACAGTGGTTAAATGCCAATACTGCAGCCACAAGGTTGTGAGTTTGATCCTGCCAGGCTCCAGGTTGACTCAGCCTTCCATCCTTCCGCAGGTCAGTAAAATAAGTACCCAGCTTGTTGGAGTCAACTAGCTAACACATTGTAAACTGCTTAGAGAAAGCACTTAGCTGATAAGCGGTATAGAAATACACATGCTATTGCTATTGCTAAACTGATCTAACACATGCTTCCCTGTTTGTTGCAGTATTTTATCATTTAGGTTTACAGAGATGGTTATACTAGCTCGCCTACTTACAGGGCTAGTATGAAAAATATTAGAAAGATTACTTTGATCATTACTGAAAACTTTGTGGGCAGGATCCAGTGGAACTGGCAGGAGGGTGACTCCCTTCCCCACTGCAGCCTCCTGAGCACCTGCAAAACCACTTACAGAAGGGAGGGGAAGAAAGTTTGATTGTGAGTGCCAGAGAAATGTTGGACTTCTATCAACATGGACTCATGCCCAGTAGCATTCTCAGTCACCTCTGCCTGCACAACTCTTTGAACTCATTTATTAGGAAGATATGCAGGATACAAGTTACATCCAGTCACAGCAGTAGCATAACCTGGACACACAACAGCTTAAATTAGAGTTTTGTATAAATCAAAAATATAAGACCCCTCCAAATCTTTTATGTCTGAAGCGGCCACATTTTAGGAGGAAATGTCTGCTCTGTGCACCTGATGCTTCCTCTGGTATGCTACTTCAGGCTTGCTCTAGACAGAAGGGCCTATAGAGTAATAGAAGACAGTTCTGCAGTGGAGCAATGACAGACTTTGGAGAATCAATTTATTTTTCAGACACCAATTCTCTATGTCTTTTCCTCAGCTGATAAGCACACCCAAGTCACCCTTTCTCTGGCTCATTTTCACTTGAAGGCTCAAAACACACAGAAACGTTGCCTCATATAGAATTCCTTTCATCCATCTCCAACTTTGCCTAACTTTAAATCCTTGTAAGGCAGCCCTGGATTTTCCCTTTGGCAAGCTGGGTTTTTCTTTTCTTTTCCTTTGGACTAGTTATGACATCATCTCCCTCTGCACCTTTGCTGTAGCCCAAATGTCTGAAAGATATCTTGGTTTAGATTCTGGCCTCTATACTGACTTTGCCACTGAATTGACTTTCCTGTGGATCCACCTCAGCATACCCTCCAAATCTGGTCTCAGTTGAGGACACTGTCAGGAATCAAAACAGTTTGACTCTGTAGGTTCCAAGTATAGGAGATGGCCAGCATGGTGTACTGATTTGAATATTGGAGTAAGATGCTGGGAGATCAGGGTTCTAATCCCCACTCCACTATGGAAACCTATGGAGTCACACTTTCTCAGCCTCAGAGGATGGCATAAGCAAACCATCTCTGAATAAATCTTGCCATGAAAACCCTAGGATATGGTGCCCATAAGTCAACTTGAAGTAACATAACAACAAACAAGTATAGGATGGCAGTGCTGCAACCACTTCTTCCTTCCCAATAGAAATGGTCACACTGATATTGATTGGATGGACCACTTATCTGAGCAGGTTCTGCTTTTTTCACATGCTTTAAATTATGCCAAATTATTATCAGACTGGTACAGATTAACTGAGTAAGTAAGAAATGCCCCCCAACTGTGACAGAATGTGAGCTCAATAGACAGTGAGTGTCCCACCCTGTGATTTACAGATGTAAGATGGGATAGAAATAAAGATTTTTTTCCTGTTGAAAACACTCTCCCAAGATGCATTCACCACACTGTGCAGTGGTTATTTGTGTGTGTGTGTGTGTGTGTGTGTGTGTGTGTGCGTGCTGCTGTGAGAGCACCAGCAGCTATGGGAAGGTGATTTGGACTAGGAAAATAGCAGGTGGGAAAAAGGTCTCTTAGCTGAGTCTTAACCCCCAAATCTCATCTGAATTAATGTTTAAAGGTAGGGGGAGGAAAGCTCATGTATCTCTTGTTACATTAAATCTTTATATTTATTCCTGATTGACTTTAAATTCACAAGAACAAGTACAGGACTTCTCACTGGCACCTCTTGTATCCAAGTATGTCAAAATGACCCATTAGCACAAACTGGAGCAATGCAGAGATGCAGAATGGGTGCCGGGGAGGTTTCCATCTCCAGCTTTAAACAATCTCTGATCCTTGGAAAACTGATATAAGAATGAACAAATAAAATGAATGAATACAAATATGGAAGATGTATTTCCCCACCAAATTAACAATTGTGTTGCTCTTCTTACAGACTGATATTCTATATTGTCTGTCCTATTTGTGAAGGTTAAAAACCAACCTTCAGTTTATCCATCAAAGATGTCTTAGTCCTACAACTCTGAACAAATATATTCAACTGAAACTGGCTATTATGTTTACCCACTGATAGTCAACTAGAACTAGTAGCTGTGGTTGAGAGTTTCTCTTTCTTCTGGTCAAGCTTATAGAAACGAAACTTCCAAAGTTTGCAAAGGGAGTTCCTCTTAATTTACATACCTTTTCTTTATGTAAATCTTCACATTGTGACTGCAATACCACAGACATCACTGCCCTCTAGTGTCTGAAAATAGGAAACTTTTTGGCTGTTTCGGCTGTGATTATTGTGAATTCCCAGGAGGGGAAGATTCTGTGGTCCACTGGCTTGAATGTGTTACATTTGTCTGAGTTTATATTGCTCCAGCAGAGGGCTGATGGAGCTTATCTGCTGAGCTTTTTTCCTGCATAGCTTTCAAAAGGTTAAGCTTTCAGTCTTATGATAAAGAAGCTAATAGGAACAGTGTATGGCATTTTGATATGTCACTCAGTCACTAGTCAGTATCTCAGTTGAGGTTTGATGCACTGTGAGCAGTTTGCTCTGTGCCAGGCCTTCTCATTAATGTGCAGTATCCAGTGGCAGCTCCTAAATTCCATGTCGGTGGAGTAGTGAATCTGCTCTAGGTTTTAATCTGAACTTTAGGAGCTATCCAAGGTGCTGAACCTATTTTAGATCTAAAGTTCTATACCTTGGAGAGATCTGTTAACATTCAGATTAAAATCTTAAGTGGAGCCAGTGACATGGATGACAACAATTACCACTGGTTGTATCCATGAGAATTTCCAAAGACATTTATAGTGTTTAATCTATAAGAGTAAAAGAGAATGTATTATTGTGTGTCATGGCCGTAGCTCTAAGACAATGGTTCCCAGCCATGTACCAGGACATTTAGAAGTATATGAAAAAATGGTGGGAAATACGACCTCACCACACATGCTCACACCATATTCACTTCTATGTTTGCTGAGAAAGAAGCTGCCATTCCGACTCCTGGTACCCAGTCAGTATGCTCCTCTTACTGGTGTGTATGCCCATCACTGGGGACTGGTGTGCCAATGGGATAAACCAGAGGTTGTCTGCCACTTTTCCAACAGTGCAAGAAGGAGAGGAGAGGCTCATTTTATTCATTGTGCAACACAAATTGCTGCAGCCAACTGAGGCAGCGAGTCAGGCTGTACACAACAAAGATAGTGGCAGTGGAATAGCCTAGACCAAGTGTTCCAGGTGGATAATCCTGAAATGCAACAGGAGTTGAAGTGGAACTAAAGTGGTGGCGAAGTCCAGAAACAGTGTGTGTGGGGGTCCTGTTTGCAAAAAGGGAATGAGGTGGGAAGACAGTGTGTATTACTGGATTGTTGGGGCGGATGGGTTTCCGTTTCTCCCCACTGGGGGAGGTTGTTGTCATTTTAATCGTGTGTAGCTTTTTTGCCTCCTCTGCGTGAGCTACGTGCAATCCATACGGAATGTCTCAGCTCTTGTGAGTGTATCCTTCCTTCCTTCCTTCCTTCCTTCCTTCCTTCCTTCCTCCCCCCTCTCCCTTCCCTTCCCTTCCTTCTTTTGTGCACACTGAGGGTTAGCAGTGGAGAGAGAGTTCAAAAAAGCATTAAGGTTGGTTCTTGGAGTTTATCTTGAAGGAAGAATGAAGGGAGCTGACTTGGCAGAGAAATTGCTGCTGCAGAAGTGTGGTGGGCCTGCATAATTCAAGAGCTCAGCATTTGTGAATTCAACCTTACATGAGGTGTGAGGTGAAAAGAGAAATGTGTATTCATTATTTTTAAAATTGTTCATGGGCAACCAGAATTGGATTCAATCCCTCAACCATGGCAGAGCAGGCAACAACTCTGGGAGCTGGAGGTGTGGTGGAAGCAGAGGGAAAAGAGGGGGAATTTTGAAATGGCGTGAGGTGGACATTCCTGCCATTTTGCAGATCCTCTTGCTTCCCAAAAAACACTCATTATGGAATGAGCCCACTGAGCAGAATGGAGCTTGCTTGTTAGTCAACCTGAATAGAGTTGGATTGAATTGCAAGTGAATGACTGGCTAGGTATGATGCCATTGCTAGCTGCCAACCATCAGAGGGTGAGGTGTACTTCCTCCCCAAGATACTGCTCTGCAGTGCTTGTGAGCAATTTTTAAAGACTTTAAAATATTTCTATCTTTTTATCCTTAGATCTCGTTCAAGATTGAATTCATGAATGCTGAGCTTGCAAATAACACAGGCCTACTGTAAGAGGGGTACAATTTATCAAAATGGGCAGCCAAGAGGTGGATAAGTGAAAAAAGGCTGAGAACCACTGCTCTAAAACAATGAGACCTAGACAACAGAAACTTAGTATGCATTCAAAAGGAATCCTAGGATATGTGTGTGGGCACACCTTCAAGTCACTTGTTGACTTACAGCAGCCCCATGAATTTCATAGTATTTTCTTAGGCAAGGAATATTCAGAGGTAGTTTTGCCAGTTCCTTCCTCTGAAATATAGCCAGCAGCTCCTGGTATTTCTTGATGGTTTCCCATTCAAATACTAACAGGGCTACTTAGCTTCTAAGATCAGATGGAACTCAGTGCTTTTAAGGCATTTAGGCACTAGGATGTGTGCACCTAGTGGTTATTTGGTTTTTAAAACAATATATTCATTTTAATTAGCAGTGTCCATGAAATCCTACCTTTAGTCACTAAGGCCATTTCTGCACAAGACTGTTATAGTGCTATTACTCCACTTTCAACATCCTATGGAATCCTGGGGTTTGCAGTTTAGGGAGGGGGCCTAACCCTAATCCTCCCTAAACTGCAAACCCCAGGATTCCATAGGATGTTGAAAGTGGAATCATAGCACTATAACTGTCTAGTGTGGAAATGGCCTAGGTAGCAAATATATCTAACAGTTACAAAGCTTCGCAAGTCAATACAGTTTGAAGTTCAAAGAAGAGTTATAAAGCTGACCTTCTCCACCCCTCCACTATCATTGTCTCACCATGACAAGGTCACGTAGAAATGCAATTTGCCACAACATCAGTCATATGGTTGTGGTGTCCAAATCTGGCAACTGTGTAAATTTACTTCAGTTTAGAAAAAATGTGGGGAAGGATATTGTATGTCAAGAAGCCCTGAGTATAACAACCATAGAAGTAGAGACAATTAACTACTGTGAAAATGTCTATCCTAATCAGGGGAACATGGGTAGCATACCTCAGGTGTCAGGGATGATAGGATTATTCACAGCTGGTGGAGGAAAGGGATATTTGCTTAAAGGCTTTGGCATGTGCAAGTAAAGGCAACAGAAGATTCTGTAGGTAAAGTAAACCTTTTGATGCATGACATGTAAGTAAGGGCTTGAGATAACTTCATGTCTTAGAGGCTGTTTAGAGTTGTGCAATGGGCAAGACAACTCCAGTAAACAATGGAGTCTGGGGCTACAAGAGGCTTCCATTTTAGTGCAGTGGTAAATCTATCCTGGACTTTATTGCAGATTTTAAAAGAGCTAGCCAAGGTGTTGAATCTGGTTTGGGTGTAGGATTCAACATATTACATATATCCATCAATAAAAGTCTGGATTCAGTGAACCCTGACATAGAAGCCACTAGTCACTCCTATGGGGTCATCCATGTAGATGACTGAGGATACAATAGAGCTTCATTGCACCTCCCCAGGACAAGATGGTGCTGACATTCTTGTTGTGAACAATATATACACTTAGAAATGGTGTTGCAACTCCGGGTCAGCTGCCTTCAGATTATTCCTAAGACACAAAGACCACAAGATGCACTTCCTGATCCCAGGTTAGGCTGACGAAGGCTACCATGTTCAGTAGTAACAACTAAGGCATGGAAATACCAACCCCAAAGAAATGGTCTGCTACAGATTTTTTTATGCCACCTAGAATTTTTGTACAATGTCTCTTCCACAATGAAGCAATGGTAATGAACTCATAAACGGAATTATGATAGAGACCCTCCCCCCCCAAAAAAAAGAAAGAAAAAGAAAAGAACATCTCCTTAAAAACATGTAAGAAAGTGATCCCATAAGAGAAGTCTTCTGTTCCAAACATGTAATGACCAAATTCCCCTCCAAAATTGAGCCTGCCCCAACACAGTCTTTTCCATGTTGTGGGAGAGTGGGGTGCTTTTCAGCTATTTTCCTATAGCTGGGCATTTGGCAAGGGCATCATCTGTAGCAATGTCTCCAGGAATACCAGACGTTTCTGTAGAAGTCTGTTGCAGTGCACTTCCAGCCACACCCCACACACAACTCTCTGACAACATGGAAATTGCCATGTTGAGGGGTTACACCGCTCACAAGCTGCATTTCTGAGGGTAACATCAGGAGATGTAGCTAAGTAATAGATTCAAGTTTTCCAATGCAGTATCTTGCCCAGAATGTCAGTGAATGTGGTGTCATAGTCTTCTTGGATATTCTACATGGTTTGTCATTTACCTTCTTCTACCTTCTGTGGAATGGCTGCCATCACAAAGGCGTCACTGGACATAGTTGCATGCTGGGAACAGAAGAGAGAAAAGCTCACTGTGTTAGAACTTAGAGAATCCAGTTCCTCAACTGCATCAATATAAGTAACTTGACTAATCCTGTGCCTAAGGCAGGATTTTATTTTATTTTAAAACCATGCACAAGGGATCCCAAGGCTCACCCACGTGTCATCTTATGGATAAGCAATACGCTACAATAAATGCCACCATGAGAATTCTCAGTGCTGTCTTCATGTCAAGAAACATGTTATTTATATCATTATTTATTGAAAGAAAGAAGAAAGAAAGAAAGAAAGAAAGAAAGAAAGAAAGAAAGAAAGAAAGAAAGAAAGAAAGACAAGCATGAACGAATATAAATGTCAAGCATAAGTGGAAAATCTTGAAAGAGAGCAATGATGTAATTGGGTTTAGATGCCTCTGGGAAGGCCAGGGTACCAATGAACCTTTCCAGATTCCATTCAGATATCTGGATATCAGATGAGTTCCCATTTTATAGCTGGCATAAAAATCAGATTGAACTGCAAGTCTCTTTTAGGTTGTCTCACTGATGGCAAATTTAAGAGTATACAAGCACCAATAGAGCAAAAACATTAAGTTGCTTTGCTAAAGGGATTCTCAGAGCTTGAAAACATTACTTTTTGACTACAATTATAATAATCTTCTAGCCAGCATGGGGGATTCTGGGAGTAGCAGTCCAAAAAAAAGTAACATTTCCAGGTTCTGAGATGAATAAACAAAAATAATCAACTATCCTTTCTTTAGTGATGGATGGTGCTTGTCTCCTCCCATTCTTCCTTGACATCCCAAGATAACAAAACAAACTAGGAAACAAACATGCTGTCCTAAAGATAAAGTGACAGATGCCACATGGAAGAGCACCGGTTGATGCTTCTCACTGTCTGCATGGCACTGCTTGGCTTCTGTATTTTCAGACAATGGCTCCCTTTTCTCTGCAGCACAAAGACCTGATCGCTTGGTCACTTGCATCTGTCAAAAGACCTGGCTTGGGTTTGCTTGCTTTAATCTCAATTCTCTGGATTACAATTGGCCTTTATAAATCTTTCTTTCTTTCTTTCTTTCTTTCTTTCTTTCTTTCTTTCTTTCTTTCTTTCTTTCTTTCTTTCGGTGATGGAATTGAACTTTCAGTAACTAGATTATCAGTTATGATTCAGTTGTTTTATATTTCACCATTTTCATTCTTGAAAAGAGGATAGAGATGCAGCCACACACTAATCAGTGACTGATGACTAGGCAGATAGATCTTACTAGAAATTATAAAAATTAATCTTGAATTAATCTTCATGATGGCTGGGAAGAGATTGGAAGTTGGAGTCAAGAATGAATATTTCCATACTCTAGAAAGAAGTTCTGGCAGCTGCTAGGACCCACAGTGTCACTGATAGATATACTTGCCAGCTGCTGGGAGCAAATCCACTCTAATATCTCTGATGCAGCCTTATTCTGAGACAACACTACACTAAGACCACTGAACAGGAATTAAAATGGCAGCTCACACCTTATGGCTGCCAAGGTGCTTTCCAGGCTGGAGAGTAAGTAGCAGAGCTTGGAAGACTTAATTTTTCAGACATCTCCCAGAATCCCTCAGCCCTTCCCAAGTTCCAGCAAGGCACACATGTGGGCAGAGTGTATGAAAAATTTCACCAACACATTTTGTCTCTTTTCGGTAGTGAAAGGTTATGAGGTTTGTAATTATACAAGAAATCGGTGTAGTGGTTTGAGTGTTGGGCTAAGATTCTGGAAGAGCATGGTCCAAATACCCCACTTGGCCATGGAAACTCATTGGATGACCTTGAGCAAGTCACACTCTCTCAGCCTCAGAAGGCAACAATGGCAAACCCTCTCTGAACAAATCTTGCAGAGGAAGCCCCGTGACAAGTTCTCCTTAGGGTTCCCATAAGTTGGAATCAACTCGAAGGCACACAGCAACAAATTGTATAAAATGGCTTCACCTGTTTATATCTGGGTTTTTTTCTCATTTTCATGGTGAACCCACACAAGCTGCCTTTTTAAAAACTTCTGTTTAAAGATCCAGTGAAAAACTGTTATGAAGCCATCATTTCATAGTGTGTTAAATCATTTCAAGTGCAAAAGATTTGGAAAATGGTGGTTGTGCAAATCAGATGGCAAGGTTTCCAGACATTGTATCTGGGCTACTTGTAGATGAGTCCTTGAAATACAACCTCCCTGCCTAAGTCATAAAATTTCAGTGTGAGGGTGATGTCCAGACAATGTTGACTTCTACTAGAAACTCTCCTATGTTTTCCCATTGCTTTGTTCATCTCTCTCCCATCAGCTCGAAATATTTAAAAATGAAAACAAAATAAAAATCCATCAGGGACATAAGGATGGGACACTGGTGCAGTGACCATGTGACAGGAATCACAGGCACTATCCATCAGAAAGCACCCACTTTCTCATTTTACAAAGTTAACAACGAGCATCGTATTCTTAAACCACAATCTATTATCTAGAGCACATGAGTGTGTGGGAGTCTTTCCCACCTGGGACTTAACATGAGACTTCAGTGAAGGACCGCAAATGCACTTATAATTCTGTTTGATTTGTTTCCACTTTTGTTTTGCTAAGGTTCAAGGGTCGTTAATAGTTTCATTTTTCCAATAGGAAGCCTCCAGCACCATCTAGTGGTTTTTCAAGCCATTTATTCTTCTGTTACAGCACAGATGTTTCAGCTGATGCACAAGAATTTTAATTGCAAGAGTGATGAAGGCCTTCTAGGGAGGAAATTCTAGTAAATCTTACTGAGTTTTAATTGATCAACTAAGTTTGCACACATTTGCATATGCAAAAATATTGTGAGAAGCATTCAATTTTCGTTGAATGATATAAATGGGCATTGTTTCAAAAGGAATTTCAACCTCCTCTCCTTTACAGAAAATCATTCCATTCCAACCACAGCACTTGCACTTGCTTATAAAAATTAATTTGGATGTTAAAAATCTACCTCTATGTAAACCTGTCCATGTCAGTCAATTAAATGTTTTTAAATGTTTTTAAATGTTTTTAAATGTTTTTAAATGTTTCATCTAGCCAATTTATTGCATTTCCATTTTTATGGGCAGCATATAATCCATTTATGTGGAGGGAAATCCCTACCTTAAAGAGTTTACTGTTAAATGCTTTAATTTCTCAAACAATGCATTATCATTAATGCATAGTTTATCAAAACAGAATACCAAATCCCATAACAAAAAAACAAAAAGACAGGGATGGGGAGGGACAGGAACCAATCATAAAGAAGATGGAAAAGACTAACTTTTTACAGCAGCTACCAAGGATTTCTAGTAGAGCCCTGTCTTAGTGGGGCACGTGAGGTTAATAACAACACATCCATTCCAATACAAAGTATACATTCAGGATAATAAGTAATGAACAGTCAATGATAAATAACTATATGCAGTCAGAAAAAGATATAGCATCCAATTAGTCAAATATATCTGCCATATCAATAAAAGGCACCTGACCACACATGTATATCCAACTCAAGATGCATGCCTGTTAAACGAAATACTAAAACCAATGCTCAGGAACATGTTATTACTTCAGATCCTTTCTGCCTTCTTTCGAAACATGCCTTTGCATCAGCAATGGCTGAAAACAACAGCTGTTAAGAAATTTGGTTATATCTCTACCGTTCATGAGCTTCCTTTACATTCTACTCAGTAGTTCTTTGTCTTTTGGATGCCTTAATGTGGTGCCGAAGGGTGCGTTTATAATGACAATGTGTAGGATTTTTCCTTGTTGCGAACGCACCAGCTGTGCTGGTGTAATATATTGAGAAGCAAATACCCAACACTCTGCAGCTTTGTAGAGAGTGGGAGGGAGAGCTGTTGTTATAATGCAACTCATGTACCAGACAATCTCAGCAGGTGTCACTATAGTAGGCGAAGTATGGCTTCATTAGACTGCAGTCAATAGCTACAGCTGCAAGATAATGGAGAAACAAAGCTACGAAGAACCCACAAAAATGCCAATGTAACTGAAATTTTAAAATGACCAAACAGCAAATATTTCAGATTATGGTGAGGCCTTCTTCTGGTCTTTTATTGCTACAGCTTGCGTTATTTGTGCAGATTCCCAATACTCAAGAGCTGTCAAAAAGTGACTGTGAAACATAAATGAAACAAAGTTCACAAAAGGCCATTTCTGTACTACACTGTTATAGTGCTGTTATTCCACTTTCAACATGCTGTAGAATCCTGTGGTTTGCAGTTTAGGGAGTTCTTAGAATTTTCAGCCAGAGAACTCTTTGGCTTCAGTAAACTACAAACCCCAGAATTCCACAGGATGTTGAAAGGGGAATAATAGTGCTATAACAATGTAGGGCAGAAATCGCCATAGAGTTAATACCTATTTCAACCAAAGGACATTTCCTCGACTTTTTAATATTTATGCTTCCTGTTTTAAAACACTCATCCAATTGTTTTAAAATGCAAATTTTACATGTGTCTCTGATATAACAAAGCAGTATTCCCTAGGACTTCTAGATCTCAGGGCTTGGTCCTGGTTCTCTAGTTTGAGGGTCATCTCTATGGAAGAAGTAGAGGTGCAAATCCTCCAGTTTTGCTGAGCTCAGCTCCAGGCAAAAGGAAAGGGCTAGGTTGTGTGTAAATCTCCAGATCAGTTTGTGGCCCAGCATCTTGCTACAGTTTGAAAGACTTAATTGATCTGTTGCTGCAACTGGGAAAGACAAGTGTGGAGGGAGACAGTCTAGGTAGACTTCTCCTTCTCTCCCAGTAGTTAATGGCACCAGACCTCACCCTTTATTCTGCTCTGTGTCCACTTTCTGATTAGAAGCAAGTAGGTTGGATTTAATGTTTTTCATGCCATCTCTCCAAATAGGTGAGAGGGTATAATTGGCTCTTTTAACCTTGAACTGGGAACAGTACCTTTAGCTAAGATTTCTGCCTTTATTTCCAAACTGGAAAACACTGTGGACTATCCACTTTCATGAGGGTTTGGGATGCAGAACTCCCCAAAAAGGGGAGAAAAACTGTGAATAACTCCCTCCTCCACAATCTCCCTTCCATTGTCTTCCCTTTTGCCCTGGTGTGTGAGCCTTTCTTCTCAGCACCAGCGCCAGAGCTAAGGGGAATGGGAGGAGAGGGAAACAAGGAACAAATGCAACTTGCCCCCATTCCCTTGCCTTTTGCCTTGGCACAACTTCTCAGCAGTGGGACCAGAGGCAAGGGAATGGGAGGGAATGGGAGGGGGGAGATCTGGAGGGGAAAAGGAAGGTGTGCACATGCCTCCCCCTGCATTCCTTTGCCTTTTGCCCAAGTGTGCTTGCCTTCCTTCTCCATACTTGGTAAAATGCAAGGGAATGCTTGACCAAGAGGTGGAGAAAATACAGGCACGCCTTGCAAATAATTAAATTTGCAAAGGTCAAAGCCAAGAATGTGGAGGAAGGCCTATATGTTCATTCTCTCTCTCTTTGTTTGATTGATAAGCTATGAGCAACTATGGTTGGTACTTAAGAAACAATACTTAATAACATCAGTGCGGACAGTTGAGTTTTAGGTTGTAGCCTGGAAACCTCAGGGCTCAGGCAATCATGAATTGACAACCCTACTCTTCTCAGAAATGTGATACTTTGTACACAATTTTATTGCATTTATTGCATTTTTTGAGTCTGAGATAATGTGGAGCCTGACTACTTGAATGCTAAGAGCAGAATATGCTTTTTTAAGTCTATGGAGAGGCCCTTATAAAGTCATCATTAGCCAACAGCCCTGTGTCCCAAAGACTCTGGAAAGCTGGTAGAGGGATCAGCTTCTGCATCATAGGCATGCTTTTACTGTTCTGTCTTATTCAGGAGCTGAGCCACTACAATGAGATAATATGTATTAGAAATTAAGCATCCATGAAAGATTGGAGCAACAATCGACTGGCAGTCAAGTAGTTTTAACAGATTGGTCAGTTGACTGCCTAACCTAGTTTTTGATTTAATAAAAAATACTGCTAAATATTCTATACAGTTAAGAAAATGCCTAAATAAGTCGCAAGTTTACTTCCTGCCCTTTTGCATTACGCTGCGATTTGAGGAAAATGGCAGGTATGAAATTTCCTTGCTTCTGGACTATTTGAAATCAGAGTTGTCCATTAAACTTTCTCACAAGATTTTAGTCTTCTGCTTATGCTACTGGCCATGTCTGATAACTGTTGGCCTTTCCCAAAAGGCACACAAAGAAATATGTGCACACATCCACCTACATCAAAAATACACTGACTTTTCCTGATCTGGAAAAATTTCACCTTTTAAGATAGCTGCTAGATCAGTGGTTCTCAACCTGGGGGTCGGGACCCCTTTGGGGGTCGAACGACCATTTCACAGGGGTCACTGCTCCTCAATCCTGCCCCCCTTTTAAAAGAAGATGGCTTCACAGCCAATGGAAGCAGTGCTTCTGAGACCCCTGCGCTGGGAGGAGGGGAGAGGAGGCATGCTGGGCGTTTCTCTGTCTTTCCCTGCCTGGTGGGAAAGCACTGAAGGAGCCGGAGGTGGAGGTGCGGAGAGTGGGAGGAGAGAGCTGGAGTCTGAATGTTAAGGCGGAGGTGAGGACACTGAGAGGAGAGAGCTGGAGCCGGAGCATTAAGGCGAAGATGAGGAGAGGAGACCCCAAGCAGGTGCTGCTTGGACGCTCGCGTCTGCACCACACACACACATGGAGGGCTTCCCCTTCAGTGTTCCCTTTCCCCTTCATGCCGGCTTGCAGAGTCAGAGTTGCTTGCTGGGGCAAGTGAGCAGCCGGGCACTGCTTGGACGCTCGCGCCCGCACCACACACACACACACACACACACAGGGAAGGCTTCCCCTTCAGTGTTCCTTTCCCCTTCATGCCGGCTTGCAGAGTCAGAGTTGCTTGCCGGGGCGAGTGAGCAGCTGGGCGCTGCTTGAACGCTCAGGCCCGCAACCCCCCCACACACAGAGGGCTTCCCATTCAGGGTTTATGGCACTGCAGCGGGACGTCTGGGAAGTAAGACCCCGTCCCCTCACCCTCTTCGCCTCATGCTCATTCATGCCGGTGAACAGAGTTGCTTGTACGGGCAAGTGAGCAGCTGGGCTTTGCTTGCTTCCCAAAGTGGCGGGGCTGCAGCAGCGGCGATCGCCCGGTCGCCCACTCATTCTGGGCATGCCACTCCGTGGGAGTTGTCAGTGTGGCTGTCGCCTTTGGTCCGGCAGGCAAAGGGGGAAACTTTCCTGCGGTGGATCTGCCATCTGACGGGGAAGATTGGTCCCTCCGAGACCGAGAACTCGGTCGGGAAAGGAACAGGGGGCGTCAGCCAAGGGCTTCAGTTTGTGTAGCAAGAGCCCCCGAGGCTCCTTGGTTGTTGTTGTTTTTTTTTTGGTTTTTTGACCCAAAAGCGCTGCTCTGATCTGTCCTGTGGACTTTGGCCATTTCCACATTCCAGTGTTATAGCGCTATGATTCCACTTTCACCATCCTATGGAATCCTGGGGTTTGCAGTTCAAACTGCAAACCCCAGGATTCCATAGGATGGTGAAAGTAGAATAATAGCGCTATAACAGTCTAGTGCAGAAATAGCCAGGATGACTTTCTCCTCTCGCTTTTGTTGTGCGTGGATCCTTGGCGCTTGCCACACACACGTGTTGTGTTCTTCGCCCTGACTGTCTTGCATTCCTCACTTTTTGTATATTCAGCATCCGCACTCCCTTTTAGGGATGGAGGGAGTGAAACAAAATGCGTCTGCTTAGGCCGCTGCCATCTTTCCTCTCTCCCTGTCCTTTCCTCCCTGCGCCTTGTGTAAAATGTGGGCTGTTTCGGCATTGCCTTTGGGAGTGACTGGCTTTTTGAACTGTGGAAACCCAACATTCAGAACTAGAACTACTGCCTTAATTCTGGCATTGATGGACGCTTTCTGTGCTTAAAAAAGGGGGGAGGGTTACCAGTTTTTAGGCATTAGAAGTCTATCCAGAGCAGTGATTTAGGGCAGTGTTTCCAATCTATTTGATGTTGGAAATAACTAACTAAATAATAAATAAATAATAACGAAAATGATTTTATGGTTGGGGGTCACCACAACATGAGGAACTGTATTAAGAGGTCGCGGCATTAGGAAGGTTGAGAACCACTGTGCTAGATGAAAGGACATGAATATTCCAGTTCCATTGTTGTTTGTTGTTGTGTGTCTTCAAGTTGTTCCTGACTTATAGTGACCCTAAGGTGAACCTATCATGGGGTTTCCTGGGCAAGATTTGTTCAGAGGCATTTTTTTTTTTGCCATTGCTTTCCTCTGAGGCTGAGAGAGTGTGACCATCCCAAAATCATACAGTGGGTTTCCACGGCTGAATGAGGATTCAAACCCTGGTTCCCCACAGTTTTAATCCAAAACTCAAACCACTGACTCTATTCTAGTCCCACCCAAATAGATATACTATATTTTATGCCATTATGTTTCCATGCATGTAGGTACATTGAGAGTTGGGGAAGGAATCTGCTTCAGAGCACATGCATGCAGAAGCCGGTTGATATCTCCTTATATAAGAACATGGTAGCTGGTGTTGGGAAAGAAATCTGCCAGATCAGAAGTCCTTTCTTCTTTGTCCCGGTCATCAGCAGTGACAGAAACAATCAGATTGCTTGCAAGATTGATCTCTTCAATTCCCCACTTTTCCATCTCACTTACTAAAAAAGGGACATACCAGGAGGCTTTCTGGTGCAGGGGTTAGTAGAATGAACTGCAGTTCTTGTCTAGCAGTAAAGGGGTGTGCTAGTGTGGGTTGGTGAAAAGATCAGGTGTGGGCAGATAATGGCACCATGGGCTGGGACTGTCACAGAGAATGCTAACAGTTAAAGCAATGCTGTATTCTAGAACAGGCATTTTCAAACCCATCATATACTTGCTGTTTCCCAATATTCTATTCTTTTCTTTGCTGATATTTCTCCATAAATCACAGTTCACAGACCTTATCATAGTAACCACACACACACACACACACAAACACTGTTATCAGAAAATTGAACGCACAGTGGTCCTAAGGAAATTAAAAAAAAAGACTCAAAGTGAATGTAAGTGTTAAACCTGGACTGTCTGAGTGCAGCTTTTTATACCAAAGAAGAATTTGATTTTGCAATTGCACTGTGGGACAAGAAGTTGTATGCATGTGTGTGAAACTCAGAAATCTTAGTTTTTCAGGTTCTGATTTTTCACTTTGATTAGTGCACAAGGGTTTGAAACAGTGGATAATTACTATCAAAATCAAAATTAAAATAGATAAAGAATTGAGAATATTTGCTAATTTATTTTAATTTACAAGTCATGCATCAAAGGATGCACCAAGACAAACCAATTAAGTTGTAGCAATAAGTCCATCTGAAAGGCCTATTTTTGCAACAACAAAAGTCTTCCAATAGAAATATCCCAAAGTGGTTTGACTGTATTTTGTACAATCACTCAGCATTTTTCTCCCTGCAGCTCACCAGAAAAGTTCTACAAATTAACAGGATTTGGCTCCCTCTGACATCAGCCAAGTCTACAATCTTTTTTCTCTCATTTTTGCACAAAACGATTGTTCTTGGTCAAACAGTTCATTCATGCAGCTGTAGCATACTGTTCTAGTATTTTGGTATTCTGCTCGTTATTCATGGGTGATAATATAATCAATGGCTACTAAAATGTGGGCTAGACAATGCTACTATTGGGTGGATTTGTAACTGGTTGACCGGCCAAACCCAAAGGGTGCTCACCAATGATTCTTCTTCATCGTGGAGAGAAGTGACCAGCTGGCTAGATCTTGTGTGCAGGGTAGAGTAGGCTGATGAGCTGTTCAGCTTTGGTCTAGGGCATTAGTTACTCTGCTTGTGAGATCTACTATAGTCAAAGATTCTTTGCTCCTCTCCCAATTTAGTGTGGTATTGTGGTTATTTACAACTTGGGAGGCCATGTTCTATTTCCTACTTATTTATTAAACTGGTGGAGTGACCTTGAGCTAGCCCCCCCCCCATCTCTCTCTTATGCACACACATTTTCAACTAGCTCATAAGTTTGACGTGAATAATGTAGAGGGAAAGAGAGCCATTTATGTTGTCTTGAGGGTGGGTGTATGCATGCATTATCTACATGCCTGAGAACAAATAGATGGAGTGACTGTGTGCAGGTACTGGTGCTGTTTAGTGTTGTGGAATACATGGTGGGTTAGTGTAGTTTAGTCATATGGAGAATGTTAGACTTTTTCAAGCTGAGTGTTGCTGGAAAGCTTCTTTCAAACACCAAGTTACAGTTCTTATAAGGTCTGTGGTCTTTTCTGCCAGAAAAGAACCCAGTGTGAGAGGCACCCTACACTTGTAAACCAAGGTAAGATGCTAGGTTTCCATGTAGTTAAATGTGCATGATGTAGTGGTTTCAGTGTTGGATGAGGACTCTAGAAGACTAGGGCTTGAAATCTAACTTGACCATGGAAACCTACTGGATGACCTTGGGCAAGTCACACTCTCTCAGCCTCAGACAAAGGCAGTGGCAAACTTCCTCTGAACAAATCTTGCCAAGAAAATCTCTGGATAGATTTGCCTTAGGATCACCAAACATTGAAAACAATTTGAAGGCAAATAACAACAACAACGGAAGGAAGCTGGGTAATGAATTAGACAGAGTTGGCTCAGCCTCTGCCTCCAACTCAGAAGGAAGAAATCACAGGATTCCATATTTCATAGTGTATTAATAAGAAAATGGATGGGAAATTGGTCATTAATCATGGAAGACCATGAGGCTTGCTCATCGAAAAATGAGGACAGCTATTCACTGACTCCTTTAGATTTAACACCTACATTGTTGGGGTCTGTAATTTACTCTTTCCAAAATCTTGCCTCTATGTTAAAAGTCATATCGATCCTGTTCACAAGTGTTTTATTAGAGAATATGACAAACAGTGTGGCAGTCTTGACATCACTTTGCAAAGCGTCATAAGCATCCTTAGAAAGGCAGACTATTGATATTTAAATAACTGAAGAAACAAAAATAGATTTTTGGGCCCTACTATTATGACACCTCCACTTGTCCAGAATAGAGAATATCCCAGTATTGTGCTGTGGTGCGTTTTCCTGGTCTTGCTGACCATGTCTGCTACTGTCAATGAAAAGGGTCAACAAAAGATTTCACTGATACTCCTTGCAGCAACTCTGTCTTCTGTCTTGCACTCGCCTCCATCCTCACCCCCAGCATCTCCAGCTGATCTGTTTGCTTGGCCAGAAGCTCTTGCCAAACACCCACCTGGCCCAGCTGTGTCTTTCAGCAACAGTTGCTGGCTGCCAAAACAGCTTTTAATCTTTCACTTTTCAATGAGAACTAAAGTAGCAGTTTTTAATTATTCTTCCTTACTTTGGCTACTTAAACAGCAGTAGATTGCCTAACAAAGCTCAGCTGCCAACAGATCACAGGTTTGATTCTGTTCCCAGTGAAATATATGGCAGTGCTATTTCCTTCTGTGCTATCAAATGGGTGGACCAACACAAATAATTCTCAGTCACTCCCACTTCTAGACTGGCAAGTTGAATCTCTCTTGGTTGCTGTTGCTCTAGGGTTTGGGGCCAGGATATCGTGATGGGGAGCAGCAAATGAAGGCATTGCTGCCTCCCCTCAAAAGTACTCTGTCTCCCTAAATGATAGATATCTTTATTACAGTCGCTGACCAGTACATCCCTAAATGAAATTTTCCTTCAGTCCACAAATTTCTGGCATTGCAGAAAAACATGTATATTTTGACACGTGCTGAGAGCATGCCTCATATTTCATGCTCCAGTGCTTTATCAGAGAAAATCCACTTTAGTAATCTTGGCTTTTGAAGGTGACATATTTGAAGCAAATTTCAAGTGGACAGTTTCTCCACAAGTTTGCAGAGAAATAATAGTGCAATAGACTTTACAACTAGTGTATATACCTGGTGTTGGTCAGGATTTTATTTTCTCATAGGTAATACTTGTTAGAAAGATTTGAGATACTGTGTCTCTAATTCCCCAAATTGTCTTATCCAGTACCTGTAACTTTTCTCCATATTCCCTAATCCAATCTGTATTCAGAGTTGTTAACATGCAGAGGTTCAGTTTCTGAGGAAATACACTTTTCTCCTCCTTGCTGCTAGGCCTCATCTCCATAGCAACCAGCCAGGCCCAAGAGCTCTGGTTGAGAATTCTAAAGGTCCCTCCCTAAACTGCAAACCCTGGGATTCCATAGAATCTTCTCAGGCAGCCAATCACATGAGGTCTTCTTGCCTGACACAGCCAATCATATGATGTCTAGTCTGCCTGACATGGACAAACAGATGAACTTTGACCTTTATATATTAGATTAGCATCATTATAATAGGGTGCTGTTGTTGTGTGCCTTTGGGTCATTTCTGAGGCCATTTCCACACTAGCCTGTTATAGCGCTACAATTCCACCTTCAACACCCTATGGAATCCTGGGGTTTGCAGTTTTGGGAGAGGTCCGCCGGCCCCTCCCAAAACTGCAAACCCCAGGATTCCATAGCATGTTGAAAGTGGAACCGTAGCGCTATAACAGGGTAGTGCGGAAATGGCCTGAATTTTGGTGACCCTGAAGTGAAGCTATCACAGAGGTTTCTTGGCAAGATTTGTTAAGAGGGTATTCAACTTTACCTTTCTCTGGGGCTGAGAGAATGTGACCTTCCTAGGGTCACCTAATGGGTTTCCATGGCTGAGCGAGCATTCAAACCCTGGTATCCCAGTGTCCTAGTTCAACACTCAAACCACATCACACTGGCTGTTCTTGAACAATATGCATTTAACTTTCCAGACCCTGATATTCAGTTTACACTACTCTATTGTATGTGGAAAATATTCTATTTTAAACTGACTTGCTGTTTTTGGAAGCTTCAAAACATACTTTCTAACTGAAAAGTATTAAATTGTTTTTGTTGTTACTTACAAAAACTTTTCCCTCGCAGAAACCTGGATGGCCTCAATCAAGGTCACGGCCCTAAGTCTGCAAGAGCTGAGCAGGGCTATTGATAATAGAGTAGATCTCTCATTCATAGGGTCACCATAAATCAAAATCAACATGACCACAGTTAACAACAACAATGGTCTAGAGGAGAGGAAACCCAAGGGAAGGTAATAAAACCAAGTTACAGTAACATAGAAAAATTCCTTCCCAACCCCTGATGGTGATCAGCACAGACCTCGGCCATTTCCGCACGAGACTGTTATACTGCTATTACTCCACTTTCAACATCCTATGGAATACTGGGGTTTGCAGTTTGCAGTCTTGTGCGGAAATGGCCCTGGAGAATTGCGAGACCTCAGGCAAGATCTGGCTCTGTATTCTCACACTGAAGTCCCATCGTGGTTGTAATCTTGCAGCCATGGCAAGATTTCAGCTCAGTCTTAGACCAAATCGCTGCTGGGCCAGGACGGAATACTATGGTGCTATCTGGGAGGCTCAGCACAACATGCCCTTATTTGCAAAGGTACTGGAGGTTAGCTTTTTGTTTGGTGGAGGAAGTACATCAGACAGTTCAAGTGCTGGCTGGTGCTATGCCTTGTTGCTCCTGTCTCTCAAACCCTATCATGGGCCATGAGGGTATTGTGGGTATCGAGGCAGAAATGAGATAGACATAGAGAGAGTAGTTATTTTGCACTACAGGCCAACAGCCTGTGGCATTTGGATATCTTTTTTATAAAGGTGACTAAAAGTCATTGTAGTTACTTTAGTTATTAATCACTTCATTTACCAGTTACTAAAAACCATGAGAAATGAGGAGGCGAAGAATTACTTTTTAAAAACTGCATCTATAGCTATACTTCAGTTAATGAAGTTGATGTTCTTCTTTAACAGAAACTTTGGTAACAGAGGCAGAAATGATACTGAAAGAATAGGGAGAAATTCCCGAGCCACCAGAAGAGCGGTTCAACAAATTTTTTCAGCATTTTTTTTCTTCAAAACACTATGCAGTATGTGAAATGAAACAACCAAGCCAGGGCAACCTTGCATAGGTAGACAAAAATATGTCGAACCTTCTAGAGACCACTTGAAAGCTTCATCCAAAATGCCTCCAGGGATAATTCTTTCACTAGCCTCCATTTTTCTTATGATTTCAAGTTTGATGGGCAGACTTGGAAATCTGTGCTTTTTTAACTTGCTGGCAGGAGCTGGTGAAGCAGGCTTATCTGCTCTGCCTTTTTCTTTCTGTTTTGCTGTTCAAGCATGTTGAGAAATGGATTCTGGAGACAGCTGCTCCTTCTTTGCCTGTTGTCCCCATTACTGAAGATTCAAAAGCTTTAAAAGGAAGAATCTTTCTTCCTCAAGCCTGTTGCCTGACACATTTGCTGTTCCACTGTGAGAAATGCGCCCTGCACTCTGGGGGCGAGTCTTGTCTTTTGCTCTTAGGAAACATTTTAGAAGGCTCCTCTGATATGCAGCGGGAACAGGCTGCTGAGCAGACCTCAAGCCTTCCTGAAGCCTTTTGCCTAACCTGTTCCCCTCTGAGAAATGCACCCACACTTTGGGCTTGAGACAGATTGTCATGTGACCAGTGGGCAAAAAGAGATAGAAGCGTTGTTCAAAGTTATACGCTTTCTAGATGAATATGTTATATTACTAAACCAAGGACATCAAGTCAGTCATTAAAAATATACAAGTCTCGATTTGAGTTGAGCCAGTGCATCACTTATGGCCGAGTCGAGTCACTGAAGTGACTTAAGTCCAACTTAAATCCGAGTCTATCAACTTGAGTCTACATCACCGCAGATGGCAATGCCAGGATCTGCCAAAGTAGAATCTCACTGTTTCCCTGGTGACATTTGATTGCGTTGCTAAACAGGGGACACAATGTTGTAAATCAACACTGAAAGTCTGTGTTTCTACACTCCTTTGCTACCAATCTCCCAGTACTGATGCTGCTAAAACACTTTTAGCCAGACAGAGGATGAGGAGGAAAAGAGGAGCTGGGCGGCCACAAAAAAAAAAAAAAAAACTTAGTTAGAAGGAGCTTCTTTGTCAGAGGCTTTGTCAACTGAACTGTGGGTATATATTGGTAATTCGCTCCTAGAACTATAACAATACAGTTGGCCCTCCACATTTGTGAGTTTGACTTTCACAGATTTGATTACTGGCAAATTTTCTAAATCCACCCTCTCACCTCAGGGACTTCTTTTCTGGGGAAGCCTTCCCTTTAGGCAGCTCCAATCAGGGCACATAGCCCTTTAACCCCCCCCCCAATTGTCATAGAATCACAGAGTTGGACGAGACCTCAGGAGCCATCCAGTCCAACCCCCTGCCATGCAGGAACCCACATCAAAGCACTCCTGACAGGTGGCCATCCAGCCTCTGCTTAAAAACCTCCAAAGAAAGAGACTCCACCACACTCCGAGGCAGCATATTCCACTGTCGGACAGCTCTGACCATCAGGAAGTTCTTCCTGAGGTTCAGGTGGACAATAGGGCCACCATACAGGGCCACTATGATGACCCACCCCTGACCCTCTCCTTTCCTTGGCCTGGTTTGGATCCTGGATGCCCATTCCTTCCAACATGCCTCAGTCCCCTTCCCATGGACACAGACACACATTTTGATATTTGCAATTTTTCCACTTTTGTGAGGGTCCTGCCCTAACTAATATGGAGGGCCAACTGTATACTGTAAAGCTAACTTTCACAATTTTATGACTACTGCTGGTAGATTCCAAAATATTGCTCCTATCAGTCTCTTCAGCTCCCTGGTTACATTTTAGAAGATTAGCAGATATTGCTTCAAACAGGTGCACGTTCTTTATTTCTCTGCCTATGGCAGCTCCCCATCTCCCTTCCCCCATGTACGCAGCCAAGGCAAACTCAGATCTCTTTTTTATTCTGATAAAGAAAGGGTGTTCTATTCATAGGAAAATAGTTGGGTCAGGCTCTCTGTGGCTTTTTGTTTGTGCTCCACAGGGTGCCTAATAGCTCTGCAGGGGTAGGAATCCAGTCACGCAAGCAACCTACAGTACACACTGCCAACTACCCCAAAAAAGTGTTAATTAAAGGGTGTCAGATTTGAGAAGAGGCAGAAGTGGTTTGAGGAAGGGGTGAGGAGACACATTTCCCATACAGAAAGAGGTATAGAAGAGATGTCTTTTCACCAACATTTATTTATATTTCCATTTTGCAATGCATGTCATTTTGGTGAATTTGCTTTGTGACTGTATATACACCAGCCTAGTAGTTATGACAGGTACACACCACATCCTTGTTATTTATTTTCATTGTTTAATACTGATAAATATCATTAAACTTTCACAATACATTCCACTGGGAGAGAAATAGTTTTATCTCAATAAAGACTGCTTTTCAGGATTTTGTGAGAAGTGTGTATTTATGCCAAAACGTGTCTTTTGAATCCCTCACACAATATTTGACATACCAAAACTGTAGTTTTCAGTTTGTATTTCAAAGCACTGTGCAATTAGTTATAAAAGGTATAAAACAAGCAAATAAATGTGTCTGAATATCTGTTTGTGCCACGTAAATCAGGCTGGTACATAAATGGTGGTAAGTCTTTAAAGAAATTTAAATTTCTTCTAAAATCAATGGATTGAAATTGTTGGGGTTAATTTCTTTCCTTAATGAAGTCTTGGTGGAAGAGGAAAATAATAATACAATCACTCAGCAACTAATATTATATTACCTCAGTATAAAATATGTAACATTTTTGTAACAGTGCATACAATAGTGTAATGTGTTATATATATTTTTTCATGGACAGAAACCAGGACATGCGCTCACAGTAACATAAGGAATTGTTAACTGAATGGCAGGAACAGCATTCCTTATCATGTGACAGTCAGGGTGCACACTGCATTCAGCAGCTGCTTTATATCTGAAAGACTGCATTTCTGAGTATGAATCTGCCTGACTTTAAGATCCTTGGAGGTAGGCTCTCTCGTGGCCCTACCACCATCACTGGCACACTTGGTGAGGACATGAGAGAGAAGTCCTTTGCACTGGATGACAGCATCCTGGTATGGGGATGTGAGAAGAGTGGGACTGTGACGATGCTTTCGCGTGACGTCATTGCAATCCCACCCTTCTCCCGTCACCAGCTGATGTGCTTCCTCTTCCCACTGTAAGGGAAGAAGACTGACTGCAGTCCGGAAGGATGGAGCATGTCCCTTGTGCACCCTTCCGCAGGCAGCCAGTCTCACGTGGAGAGGACTGCTGGGGACACGCTTCTATCCTGGCAGAGGTACTGCCAAGATTGTGATGGGGCAACATGCGAGAGCGTTATCCCATGGAAAGGGCCAGAGTCTGATAGCCATGTTTAAATATTTGAAGGGATGCCATGTAGAGGAGGGAGAGGGCTTGTTTTCTGCTGCTCCAGAGACCAGGACAAGGAGCAATGGATTCAAGCTGCAGGAAAGGAGATTCCACCTGAACCTCAGGAAGAACTTCCTGACAGTCAGGGCTGTCCGGCAGTGGAATCTGCTGCCTCGGAGCGTAGTGGAGTCTCCTTCCTTGGAGGTTTTTAAGCAGAGGCTTGATGGCCATCTGTTGGGAGTGCTTTGAGGGTGTTCCTGCATGGCAGGAGGTTGGACTGGATGGCCCATGTGGTCTCTTCCAACTCTACATTTCTATGATTCTATGATTCTATGATTTCTCCTATTCTGTGGAATTTCCTCCCAGGGGAATTTGGGTTGGCATCTTCTCTGTGTTCCCACAAGATGTTCTTGTGAGGGCGGTAGGAACAGAAAGAAGGGCCTTTCCAGATCTCAAAACACGGGCAAGGTTCATATAAAGCACCATACAGTTCAGTTCCAGGTTGTCTGAACGACTGTATTCTGTGATCCTTTGGACAACTTAGAACTGAACTGGATAGTGCTTTTTAGGTCATAACCAGCCATTTGAATTGTGCCTGGAAACAAACTGGCAGCCAGCAGAGCTGCTACAAGAAGGGAGTTGTGTTTAAAAGTAGGGCTGCAGTTCTTTGGCTAGAGCAAACTTGAAGTTACAAAACACTTTTCAAAGACAGCCTTGGTACAGCATAATTTTTGTATTATCCATTGTTTTAACTCCGTTTTGTTTTATCTTACACTGGGAGGTCTCATATTGTGAGTAAGGCAGGATATAAATTATAAATAAATAAATGATAGACAGATGACCAGACAGGCAGATAGACCTGAAGCATATAGCCATTATTTTCCAAGGGAGAGTCAGAAATAAGGAAGGGTAGTGGAAATTACCCAAGTCCCACCTTCTCGTGCTGGGGATGACATTTTGAGGAGAGCTTCTATTTGTGTTCAAGTTAACAAAAGTATAGATGCAGAGACTAGAAAAGTTATTTTTTCAGAGTACAAGTCTTTAGATCCCAGTGAACATGGTACCTGAGAACTTCTGGGAGTTGTAGGCCCCAAAAGATCTTTCCCAAGCTCTGAGTATCATCTTGTTATCATACTACTTTGCTATAGCACTACAATCTACTTTAACTGCCATGGCAACATCCTGTAAAATTTTGGGGTTTGTAGTTTAGTGAGGCCCAAGAGCAATCTGACTGAGAATTCTAAATGCTATTCCCTAAACTGAAAGTCCTAAGATTTCATAGGATGTTGCCATGGCAGTTATAGTGGAATATAGTACTATAGCATTGGAGCTTTTCGCACGCATTTTTTTTGCGCGAGCACCCCTTGAGCGTCACATGAATGGGAGCATCGGTCCGTACGATGCACTCCCACTCACGCAACGCTCAGGAGGCTAAAGCGGGTGCGTGCGCATTTTCTTATTTTTGGCTCTAAGCCGAAAATACTGCGCCCTCGCGCATTTACCTGCGTGTGGTGCATCGGCGAGCTGGGGCGGTCGCGCTTCCTTCCCCCAGCGCAGCCTACAGCTCCCAAACTGTGCTGTGGAAAGAAGGGGTGGGGCGCGAGTGCGACGGTCGCGCTACCAGGATTCGACCTGCGGGACGAAGGAGCAGGGAAGTGGCAGCGTTTCAGATGAGGCTTCTCGCGCGAGATGCCCCCCCCAGCTGCGCAAACGGGTAACGTGCGAAAAGGGCCATAGTAATGTGATAAGGGACTAAGGGCCTTTCTGCACTATACTGGTCTCGTGCTATTATTCCACTTTCAACATCCTATGGAATCCTGGGGTTTGCAGTTTAGGGAGAGGCCTTTAGAATTCTCAGCCAGAGAGCAATTTGGCCTCAGGAAACTACAAACCCCAGAATTCCACAGGATGTTGAAAGTGGAATAATAGCACTAGAACAATGTAGTGCAGAAAGGCCCTAAGTCTCTTTCAGAACTCTGCTTTCAGCATAAGAAGATCAAGGATAAAATAGGTAGGGACAATGCGGGCAGGGCTTCCATAAATGACCATGGCCCCTATCCACCTTGCAAAAGCAGGTTGGATGGTTATATTAGAGCTTGAATTTATCCTACAATATGATGCTAACACTTCCTCAGATCCATTAGATAACAGGGCCTGAAATAAAGCCTTATCTTTTGAGGGTGGAGTGGTAAAGAATATTTGGGGAATATGAAGAAATCATTAGCGTTCGCGCACACACACAATTTATGCAGAATCTTGTTCAATTTGAAGTTTTAATGTGTTTTATGTGTTTTTCCCTTTTGTCGCATCAGATGACTTATTTGTCTTAAGCCTCTCCATGCAGAAATGGGATTGCTAACCCTGTTGTTGTTGTGTGCCTTCAAGTTGTTTCCAACTTTCAGTGACCCTAAGATGAACAGCACCTGGTATATCGCTGATACAAATGAGCTTGTGGAGCTAGGTATCATTGTACCACTATCAGTGTGGGTATACTCTGAAGTATTTGTTTGAGGTCTTTTTAAAGATTGCACTTGGCTGTCAGGACAGCTGGTCTTGCATCGAGTGAGGGAAACATCTTTGGGCATCTGAAGGAGGAGGGAGTGGAAACAGATGCTGATGAGAGAGAGAACAGGAGGATAGAGAGATAGAAAAGGCTTAACTTATACTTTAAAATAGGTTTTTGTAACCAAAGCTGTTATATTTAGGACTATAGTAAAAGTTTAACACAGCAGGGTTATTCCTTTGGACAAAAGGGGGAAAGATGTTATTTTTAACCAGCTGATGAATCTTCAAGCTCCTGTTGCTAAGATACACTTGGATGCTTTTTCAAAACATCAAGCATTTATTGTTTCTTTTCAAAGTAACAGGTTTGAGTAGCAGAAATTCTCCTGCTTAACAACTGTGGCCATTTCCGCACAAGACTGTTATAGCACTATGATTTCGCTTTCAACATCCTAATGAATCCTGGGGTTTGCAGTCTAGAGAGGGACCAGCTGGCCCTTCCCGAAACTGCAAACCCCAGGATTCCATAGGATGTTGAAAGTGGAATCATAGTGCTATAACAGTCTTATGTGGAAATGGTCAAAGTAATGTGTTAGAAAGTGAGGAATTCTGCGACCTAAGAACTTTGTAGCTGCACTGTCATATGTGCCGGGTAACAAGAGACTCTAGCCTCACCCAGACTGGCAATCTTGTATTGCACAGTGCTACACCATTGCTTCTTGATGTTTCTTGTCAGTTGTTGAAATACTGTCCAGATGTTTTAAAGAATGTTAAAAGCCTCAAAATAATGTAAAAATGGGTGGTTTTGTTAATTGCTTTGTAAATACATAATAAGAACAATGTTTAGTATTTCATCCTACATGTTGCTTTAGGACTCATTTGGGAGGAATTTTAGTGTTATTTATATCTGTACTTTTCTTTTTAAAATTCAAAAGTAACGGAAGAGTAATGCAAGCAGCTCTTCAAACAATAAGTAATGGCAACAACTCTTTAAAAGTAACAATGTGGCAGTAACAGGGAAGACAAGTAACGAATTATTTTAAACAAATAATGCTCCAAGCTCTGGTTTTCATACATTCATCATCTCCGTGAAATCCCTAAAAGCATTATACACGTTGCACGTGGTACTTCAACACATAGTAGGATCTTAATATTTTATGTAGCAATATGTTTCAAAGAAAAAAAGGAGCATGTTTTATGTGGCTTTGGTCATACGTCAAAACAAATATAACATTTTCTTTTTGTTGAGCTCTCAGTTTATCAACTTTCTAACCTTAATTCCATGTGAATATACATAACCACTTACGGGGGATCATTTTATATGTGGGTAATAAAAGTGGCAATCTGTGTCTATTCAGTACACCTTTTGGTAGGTACTGATTTGCAAGGTCTCTACCAGCCAAACTCTCTTCAGCACTAGAGGTCAGTACAGCAGAAAACTCTATTAATATCACATGTGACACATGACATCTAAGGCCATTTCCGCACTACACTCTTATAGTGCGATTATTCCACTTTCAACATCCTATGGAATCCTGGGGTTTGCAGTTTCGGGAGGGGCCGGCCAGAAATGGCCTTCATCTTTGAAAGAACCACAAAAGGACATAGAGCAGTGTTAAGACAGATATGTAAAGTTAAGTAAGTTCAAACTGGTAATGTCAGAAATATAGCTAGAATTTTTCTTAACATATAAGGGATAAAACATGATGGAGCTAAAATAAGAGGCCACAATGAGATTCCCAGCCCAAAAGAAAAAAACCAGTGTCTAAAATACTAGGACAAAATACACTAGACACAGTGATAAGTACTCAGTTATGAGACAAAAAAGAGCTTAGAAAAGTTACTACAACATTCCAAATTCGTCAGACAACTAGGAAACTCTGGGAGTTCTAGAAAAAAAAGCAAATTTCCAGAGCTCTGGGCCAAAGAGACAAATGTATCAAAATAAAACTGAGGCTGTCAGAGAAGTATCATAACGCGCACACACACACACACACACACATACCTAACAAATTACTACATGATGGAAGTGCAGTGGCATAGCTTGGAGTGTGTGGAGGACGGGGTGGGTTAAGGGGCCGGGGTGGGGCTATGACATGTGGGGGCGGGGCTATGGCGGATGAAGCTGGGCTGTGGTGTGGGGGGGTGGGGCTACACATGTGGGGGGGCTGCAGCAGGCAGGGGCAGGGCTAAGGCACACAGGGGTGGGGCTATGGCAGATGGGGCAGGACAGGGTAGGCGAGGAGCGGCAGTACCCCCAAAAAGTTGCCAACGGGGGCCTCCATTGCCCCCCATCCCTACACCACTGTGGAAGTGGCCGTGACAGAACCAATGGAAGCCAACTGCACAGGAACTAGTCTTTAGATGCAAGGAAAACTCTATCTTGTTCTAATGGCCTTTTGGTATTTGAATGTTGGCACATTTATTACCAGTTTGAACTTACTGACATTACCAGTTTGAACTTACTTAACATTTATTGTTAGGTATAGTTTAGTTTTGATTGTATTCTGGCTGTGGAAGTACAATACCATATCTATTATTTATATGGCTCTGCTTTTTTATTTACCATGCTGTTATCTGACTGCTCTTGTACCTTTTGGAGTTGCTTTCTTGCATTGCATTTTTGTGACATTTTATTATTTGTTAAGCCATCTTGGCTGCAATTTGCCAAAGGGCAGCACACATGCTTCAACAATAGTAGCATGATAAAAGGCACTGTTTTGCAGGGATAGCCAGATGGATGAGAGGAATGTAGAGCAGATACCTGTGCTTACTGAAGTATACACAGTGGCTTTATCGGAATCAGCATTCAAAAACGAAGGAAGAGGACTAGAAAATAGTAAAAGAAGCTGTGTAATAATCTAGTACAGATGTTACAAAAACCTGGGGTGTTTCTTAGGCAAGGAATTAGGGATGGGACGAATCCAGAATTTTCTGAATCCAGATCGGAATCCAAATCCCTGGAAGGTTCTGCAAATCCAAGAATCTCACAAATCTTGAATCTTTCGGCTTCTTTTTTTAAAAAGGGTTTTTAAAGTGAGGGAAAGAAAGCACTTCTACTGAAAAGTGTTTTGAAGCAGAATTTGACATCTTTCTATAACGAAAAACAAATTATAGTTTTCACTTTCAGGAAAATGTAGCCATATATTTCTTATTAAGAATTACATGTAATTTGGAAGTAGTTCCAGATGTTGAAGGATGTTCAAGATGATGCCATCTCCTGGGTTGACTATTACAAAACAAAAAGCAAGGATAATCTTGGGCAAGACACACTCTCCCAGCCTTAGCAAAAGCCTAGGCAAAGGCAAACCTCCCTCTGAAGAAATCTAGCCAGGATAATTGTCAAAGTTTTGCCTCAGGATATCCGCAGATTGAAAATGACATGAAGGCCCTTTCTGCACAGGCAGGAAAATGTGGATAACTAATCCCACATTTTCCTGCCTGTGTAAACAGGGCCTTGTACTACAGTACAGAGATAATCCAGGTCAAAACTGGATTTTCTTTGCATAGCTCCTTCTGGCATCCTGAGGTTTGTAGATTGATGATGCACCAGCACACTTTGGCAGGGAAGGCTCTGACACCTTGTAAAACTACAAACCTCAGAATTGTGTCTGAAAGAGCTTTGCAAGGGAGATATGCAAAGGAATCTTTCAGCTTTCTTGAAATCTCAAGAAGACTGTACCTTCCAGTCAAGTCTCCTGCAATGAAGAAGGCACTTAAAAAGAAAAGCACCAGCCTCTAGTCCAGTCTCAATTCTCTACCCCAGAGCTTTCTAAACTTTTCATGTTGGTGACACACTTTTTGGACATGCATCATATTGCGACACAGTAATTCAGTTTTACTAGCAAACTGGAGGTTAAACAGCAGGAAAGGCAGCCCCCCCCAATCCTGGCTCACTGCTATTGCTCTTACTGAGGAAAGACCCTAGTGAGTGCAACAGCAACAAGAAAGGCAGTCCCTCTACCTGTTCCTGGGTCGCTGCTGTTGCTCTCACTGAGGAAAGACCTTGGTGAGGGCAGAAGCAACAAGAAAGGCAGTCCCTTGACCTGATCCTGGGCTGCAGCGGCGGTGGCAGCAGTGGGAGAGGCTTGGGTGGGGGAAGTCTTTCTCAGCCTGGAGAAGCCACACACCTACAGACTTCAGGCAACACACTAATGCAAGGCTTTCCAAACGATGTGTCGTGACACATTAGTTTGTTGCCTGAAGAGTTCAGGTGTGTTGCCTTCCCGGAGCTGAGAAAGAACCCCCATGGTGGGCGGCACTTTGGGGAGGAAGCCTGAAGCCAAATCCTAGGGTTCCTCAGGGACTTCCTGGCTTCTCCAACTGCTACCTCCCATGCTTCCTGCTAAGAATTTACATATACTTGAAATGACCACAGCAGTCCCTCCATTCCTCGGAGAAGGAGGGTAGTGCCAAAGGGCCTGATCTCTCCCTCCTTCCCTCAACTCCAGAGAGGCCCCGATCTGGCTCACCGCTTTCCCCATCCATGCCCATGGGAGGGGAAGATGTGGCGGTGACATTCAAGCAGCATAAGTTCCCCGATGAAGGCACTCCCCCACCGCCGGTGCTGCGCCTCAGCTTGATGGCCTTGAGGAGGAGCTGGGCTGGTGCCAGAGATGCTGTGGGGGTTTGCTGGAGCCAGGGCCAGGGAGAAATTCAAGGTGGTCTACTTGGAGGGGCGCTGGAGTGGAGACACAAAGGCAGAGGCGGATTAGAGGCCATACTATCCAGCTCCCTTGTGCCCAGGGTGCACAAGGAGATGCCACCACTTCTGCAGCCGAAGGTCCCCAGCCTGGCTGACGAGGCGCATGGACCCAAGTCCTGGGGCTCTTCAGGGATTTCCTGGTCTCTCCAAGCCCCGCTTCTGCTGCCCTGCTGCTGCTGCCTCCTCTCTGGCATTGAGGCCACACAGAGGGCAGCAGCAACAAGAAAGGCAGTCCTCTACTTGATTCTGGGCTGCGGCAGCAGAGCGAGAGGCTTGGGTGAGGGAGGTCTTTGGGCTGCGGTGGCAGTGGCAGCGGGAGAGGCTCGGGTTGGAGAAGTCTTTCTCAGCCTGCAGAGGCAACACACTTAAGGACTTCAGGCAACACACTCACATGTCGCAACATAGAAAGCCCTGCTCTACCCTGGTGTCCAGTCTCAAGTCAAAAGAATAGAGAAGAAGAGAATAATTACCTTGCAGAGAGAGGCAGCACAAGCAGCTGCAGGCAGACAGCCCGAGAAGGCACAGGCAGGCAGCCCGAACGAGTGAGCTCACAGCCTGAGCAAGGGGGCGAGCACACAGCACGAACGGGCAGGGGAGCACACAGCATGAACGAATGGGTGAGCACACAGCATGAATGACCACAGGCAGCCTCTGGTGCACACAAGTGGCTTAATGCCGTGAGTTTCGCGCACCCAGAGGCCCACCAGCCAATAAAGTTTTTGGCAGGCTCTGGAGGCACCAGTTGTGAAAAGAAACAACCAGACTTGATTGGTGGATTTGAAAGATTTGATTTGCTGTTTTGGCGCTGGGATTCGGATTCCCGAATCTCGAATCCTTGTCCAGGATTTGAGGATTCAAGGATTTGGTTGGCCCATTCCTACAAGAACTACTCAGAGGTGGCTTTGCCAGTTCTTCCCTCTGAAATATAGCCTACAGCACCTGGTATTCGTTGGCAATCTCCCATCCAAGTACTAACCAAGACTGACTCTGTTTAGCTTCCAGAATCAGACATCTGGTGTCTTCAGGGTGTTTAGTTGGATCTGTACTAAAGTAGAATTCATAGAATTCACTAAATAGGATAATTGCAGATGGGGGTGGGCGGGCAGTGGGATATAGTTTTTTCAGTAAAGCAGATAAAATTGCTTAAAGATTATGCACAAACAGCCCTCTGTTCTGATACCTCAGAAGTGGGGGGCAGAGTGGTGCCCCAAGGCTATTTTAATGGTCCTTGACTATCCAGAAGCCCTGACCATCCTTTGTCTTTGCCCCAGAAATGGGGAACTGCCTCTCACAGAAGCTCCAAGGCCAGCAACCAACCTTTCAAATAGGTTGCAGAGCATGCCCTGGGTGTTTTTGTGGTGCTCAACACCTCCAGAATCCCAAGTGACCTTTTTCTTGCCAAAAAAGAAAGAAAAATAACTACAAATTGCTACTGCTGGGAGCAGATTTACTTTTGAAATACGTTTTAAGGCCTCCCAGTACCATTTAACACCCCCCCAAATGAGAACCAAAAGGGGACTTCTGGATTTTTTGTTTTAGTTTTTGGTAGTCCATGGGTACTGGAATGTAAAAGTGGCCCTCACACCTACTGCAATTGCCTACCCTGGTTTAACATTAAAAAAGCCTATTTGTTTTTCAAATCCTGATGTGGACTTCCAGTCATTTGAGGGCGGTACTTTGGGCACTCTTGAGGACCCCAGGAGGATAAAACTGGTCCCCAGACCCTCTGCAATCCCATTCTGCCTGAAACCATATGAAGAGATTTGTAGCAGCCATTGTTCCATAACCACAATGTGTCCTCATTCTCAAAAAGAGACTGGGTAAGATTTCACCATATATGAAGTGGTGATGATTAAAAAGTGACCAGGCCAGTGACTGAGATAAGCAGAAGTGATGATGGGACAGTAGAAATTCCTGGAAAGACTACAGGATAATTCCAAATATCACCAAACTACAGAGCATTGAAGTTGCAGGTCTGGGGAGTGGCAAGTAAGCTGCACAGTTAGTTGGAGGGCATGGGATGGAAGCTAATGTGCTAAGTGGCTCTGTTTGTCCTTTTAAACATACAAACCAGCTCTACTCCACTGGTATCCTTAGCACTATTCCAAAGTCAGTTAAAGTTGATCAAATGTGAGCAAACCTGTCCGAAGCTGGCACATATGCTATATAATCACTTTAAAACTATTTACACAGGACTTTCACCCATGCATACAAAACATAAAAAGGACTATATGCAACTCTGAGATCTTGCATATGCCTGCTTCTCATTTCTCAGAAGAAAATGGTGTCAAGTCTTAGCATGTAGTAAATACTTGTGGTTCAGGATATCTACTTTTGGAGGACTCTAAGCATGCTCTTTTAAGAATACAGTCAAAAGTCTTGCTCACTTTCCTCTTTTCTCCTTCCATGCTGACTGCTGTATGTTTGTGGTTTGCTAATACAACAGTCATTTCTGAGAGGCATCCAAACAGAAACCACATCAATAAGATACTAAACCTTTAATTACAGTAATGTATGTACTGAAGATTCCTCCTCCTTCTCCCCTGCATCTCCATTTCCCCTCCACCCTTAGCCTTTCTTCATTCCCTTGGGCACAATCTCCAAACTGCAGCATCTCAAACCCATCACAGCGCGTGCACTTAAAACGGCTGCAGGAAATTTGTTTTACAAGGCTGGTTTTAACTGAACTACCTGCTGTGCGCCACATTGCTACTGTTTGGGAAATGAATGATGGGAAAAGCAAGTCTGTGATTTCATTTGTTCAGACCGATTAGTCACACGTTGCATACGGTATCATTTGCTTGTCACTTAATGACTGACCAGCCTGCCTGAATCATTAGTGCCGTAGTGCAATGAAAGGAAGACATAAGCATAATGAGGAGCTGAAGGAAAGTGGAGTGCTGTTTTACCTAAAAGAAATGGTGCGCAGAAATCCAGCACAGCTGCAGGTGTTCCAATGACAATGTGGGAAGCAGTTAGCTTCCAATTTAGCAGAAAATTAAGAGCGAAAAAACTGTTATTTGTGTGAGAAGATACTCATGGCAAGCAATCATCCATGCTCTATATCCACAAGATGAGCATTCAGCTGTCTTTGTCGTGACTTAAAACAATTGGTATCTTGGGCAGCATTCAACACCAGATTGTTGCTTATTATCTGCAGTTTATTCTTTCTTGGGATATTTTGTTTTTCTCTCCCCCCTCCCCATTTTATGGTTAATTTGCTTGCATGAATGTAAAGCCATTTAAGCTGAAAAATCTGGATTGTGGTTTATCATTGTGCTCTGAGCTGTGTGATGCAACATAATTGGCAATTTTCAGATTCATAATTCATTTTGATTCATGCAGCCCTCATGCAAAGCCCACTTCTCAAACTGGTAACAAGCTAGATTAGAGCCTGTAGATTCCTTTAGTCAAATAGCATAAGTCAGAGACATACTCTTTGTGTAGTCAAACTATAAATTTTGGCAAGATGCATAAGTTCTACTTCCTAAGTCCAAACAGGCACAGGAAATCTAGGGAAGAAATTTTGTGTGTAATCTTTGCAAGGGACATGCTGGCCTGATATTTAGATGTCCTGCTTAGATGTCCTCTTGTTTCTCATTTCCTTGTGCAGTAGTGGACAAGTAAATTAACTCTCATCCAGGAAGATTTTTAAAAAGTGGTTGTTTACACTTTCTTTTTTTCAAGTGAAAATACTTCCACGGCTGGCACCAGATTTTAAACTCCTTTTGGTAAAGGGCATTTTATGGATGGCTTCCAATCTGTTAAATTTTCTTGAGTTGATTACTGGCATTGCTTTCAAATTTTGTTTTAAAAAAATTCCATGCTTAGCGCTGTATGTTTGTGGTTTGCTAATCCAACAGTTGATTTCATTAGCCTTAAACATGTTTAAGTCATTGTTGGATACATGCCTCAGCAAATTATTTACTATAAGTAAAATAATTTATTTAACCTTAAATATTCAGAAATCCTTAGTGTCTTAAAAGTATAGCTTTTAAAATCTTTATGCCTATGATCTATGATTTCTGTATAACTGGCAGCTGCTATGACTTCAATCAAATGAACACCTTGTATTCATGTAGTCCATGAAGTTCATTGGGTCTTTTAAAGCTTGTTTTACTGAACTCTGCTTTAAGGTACTCAAATACTGGTGATAGAAATGTAGGCTAAACCCGATATTCCGCTGTGAAAATCTTTGGCACTTTCTTCCCCTCCACTATACAGCTCTGTGTACCACCTAAAAATGAGCTCTAAAGAGTTCTCAATTCTACAGAGACAATTTTGGGGGTGAACAGAGACACTGCAATGCAGAAGGGTGATTGCCCCTCCCAATTCTGCTGGATTCTATAGAACCCCACCATTAAATCCTGGTGCTCAAAAGTGGAAGTATAAAAGCAGTTTGTGGTGGGTGGAACATATTGTGGTAAATCTAGCCATATGTGTTAATCATTTGGCACATTATTCCTACCCTGTGAGATATCAGAACACATACTCCAGCTAGAGAGCTAGAGAGAGAGAGACAATTCACTGTTAACATATTTTTAAGAGTTTGATACATTCTCCAGAACAGACATGTGCTTATTAACATTTAATCCATTGATCTGTTTTACTTTTGGTCCTCTTTTTTTACACAGCTCTGATCTTAGACCCTGCCTTTTCATGAACCCTCCAGAACTATTCTCTGTCCGTGACACTATTGGTTCCAGATTTTTAAAGCACACTTATTCTATGTAATCTTTATGACTTATTTACACCTAATGTATCCGTCTTCTACCTTGTGCTCTTTATTATAGCCCTGTGCAGTGGGCACTCAATTTGTATTGGAGCCTGATACAACAATTTGGATCCAATTTAGTTTGGATGAGTATGGGCCCAATCCAATCCAGTCTCTAAATCCAAACTGAGATTCAGGAATCTGCATTGCTGGTGAGTTGTACTAGGAAATCAAGGAGGCTATAATCCTTTTCTCCCCCACATATCTGAATAAAATTTGGAGACATGGTAGACTCAGTCAAATTTAGATGTTTTTGTGCTAGACACCTGTAAATTTTGCTGCTTATAATTTTTTTTTCAAAAGCTGTTGACTGTTCACTTTTGACTATTCAAACTATATCCTGGCATTGTCCCCTGGTATTAGGACACCTCCTAAGAACAGCTAAAGAATCTTTACCCATTACAGTTGAAGAACTGCACTAGAGATCAAAGGCAGTGGAGCACAAGGGCTGCAGATAGCAGTGCTTGGTGGAAAGGGGCCAGCAGATGGCAAAGAAGCAGGCAGAGAGATGGAAGATCAGTCTTAAGATGGAGTCAGGATGGCAAGAACAGCCTCAGTCAGTTAAGTCCCCAGTTATTTTTCATCTCCAGATCAGTCCAAATCACTTTTACATTGTTCCACTCTGGAACTAAATTAGGCCAATCTGATTCAATATAGTGCTGATACAAATGAACCTGATTTAGCTGGCTTTGCTTTGGGAACCAGTAGAATTATTTGCACAGGCCAACTTTATTGGTACCTTTTCTTCTCTTCTCTCTTCTTGCATACAGAAAAGTTGGTGATTTTTTTGGCTGACAACTTCTAGACTTACCCAGCCAGTCACATCATACCTTGACCACCATTGCCTCTGCATGTATAAATGGAGCTTTATGTTCTGCCAGTGATAAACAGGTTCTTGGTCTTAATTTCCAGTGCTCACTGGCTCATCTTCTGTCTCCCAAAACGAAACTCTGTAATACTGCCACTGGAACAACTGGAGAAGTAGAAGACACAAAATGGTTTATTAAACCTCAGCTGAAAAGAGATGGGTAAGTAGAATATGAAAGCAAATGAGAGAGATATAACTGATACATTTTTTCATTTCTACCATCAATCTACTTGTTACGTGATATCCTCTTGACCAGCTCTATTATCTCAATCCCACATTCCCTCAGTGTAACATAATGACCTACTTTACACTGACCCACATGTCCTCCCTCGATTTACACTGACCCACATATCCTCCCTCAACCATACCACATGTCCACTGCATGCTTTGTAGTGAGCAGGCAGGCTCAAAGAAACATCCGACTGTGATTTACAACAGTGCTGAGACCCCTAAAGGACCCCAGTGGATCTCAGCATCATTTTGCATTGGGCTATGGCGGATGTAGTCAGATGCTTCTCTGAGCCTACCCAGCCACCAAGAAAAACAGAATGGCCTTGTGGGGCAGCATCAAGGCTTTATCAATATGTGGGGGGGGGAGCTTTGGGTACTGTGCAGGAAAGAATACCACCTCCCAGGTCAGAAGAAGAACACCCAAATATATAAGTGAAATATCATATGGTAGGTGCAGCAAACTTTTTTTCTGCTGCTTCGGAGACTAGGATATGGAACAATGATTTCAAACTTCAGGAAGAGATGAGAATATTGAGAACTTCCTGACAGTAGGAACAGTTCAACAGTGGAATACGCTATCTTAGAGTGTGATGGAGTCTCCTTTGGAAGTTTTTAAACAGAGGCTGGATGACCATCTGTTGGGAATGCTTTGTCATTCCTGCATGGCAGGAGGTTGGACTCAATGGCCCTTGTGGTCTCTTCCAGCTCTATGATTCTATGTATGCATACAAATGTTTCTAACAGAATTCTGGCCTATAAAATTATGTAAAATTATGATTATAGCACCCTGAACTTGTATAATCACAGCAGTTTATACTATTTAGGTTTCTCCAGAATATTTACCATGGCTTGCTTTTTAAAATATTATTTTATAACATCCTTTTATACACTGTCTGTTCTCACCAGCTGGTCAGGGAAAATGTTCAGCTACACCCTATTTCCTTTTGCCTAACAGACACACTGTCCCATTCTGCCAACTTTGTGCATAATAATACCTTTTCCCCTATATTCATTTCCAACACACTGGTCAGCTCTCAGCAGCTACTTCATTATCTGCGGTTTATTAAGGATATTTTATGAGCTGAGGTCAAAAAGGTTTTTGTTCATTCTGTACATTCTCATACAATATTCCTAGATGTCTGTGCACAGTTTTATAACTTTGTCATTTCACCAAGTATAAAACTATGCACAAATGTTTCTTGGTTCTAGGCTTTTATCTTTTTTATTATTTTATCTAGGCTTTTATTTTTGACATGGGCATGAATTGCAACCTGCCAAGTTTGACAGGCTTCCAGTAAAGCAAAAGATTGCTATTAAAGTTGCAGCTTGACTTGCCCTATCAATGTTAGATGTTGACTTATTCAAATGTATAGTATTCTATGGGCCCCTAATACAGGGAGGTACAGGGGTGGCAACTCCAGTAATTTTATCTTCTTCTGTGGAGGCTCTGAGTTGTATAGGAGCTCTGCCAGTACTGAACGGCTGAAGAGACAGGTTCTAGCACTGGGAGAGCTCCTGTACAAACTGAACAGCAGTGGGAAGAGTGGTGGTAAAATCAATAGTGGATCTCTTACCTCTACCAGGTATCTCTGAGGAGATGTCGAGATACTACTAATTTAGATCTTCCTAGAATGTACAGTGGGGAGAGAGTGAGAAAATTATGTTTGTGTTTCTTGGTACCAATGGAAGGTAGGGGCCCTAATGCTATGCTGCCAGAACAGACATGTTCACCCAAGAATCTTGGGTTATTGTTTATGGGTTGAACTGGAAATAACATTTTCCTTTATTCATTTCCCAGCTGAAAATGGTTTCACAACATTCAGAAAATCAGATCATGAGAAATAACATGTAGGTGAGAATTTTGTGTACTTTTTGCCTGGTGGTATTTTGGGAAATTATTCAGAAATGCAGGTGGGCTTTTTTGTGCAAAATCGTGGCTTTTGTGCAAAAAGCATCAAAGCTACAGAGAAGTCCAGTGTAAGATTCAAAAGTAGTTTTTGCACAAAAATAGCTTTGTGCAACCCACCCAACCCCCTTTTCCAAAAAAAAAGAAAAAAGAAAAAAGAAAAAGAAAAAAAATGCATGTTTTTGGCCAAAATTTGCAGGGGGTTGTACAGAAAAAAGCCATGTGTGTTACTGGGAACAGTGACCAAGATCTTTTATCAGTAGGCATAGGTATGATGACAGAGCTCTGTCATTGTAGCTACTATTCTCTATGCCATTCCAAAAAACCCAGGAAGCACGCTGGTGAGAATTTCTGAAATGATGCAGATCAAGGTGTTGGAAAATGATGAATGAAATGTTCTCCTTTTTTGCAGTGCACATAGTGACAAGCAACTGTGGCAGGACGCCAAGGCCTCTTTCCAGCTGCCCATCTCAATGTGCCCTGTAACCATGACAGCATTGTAAATGTCATTTCCCAGCCCCCCTGATTTGCAGTACCTGATAAAGTCTTTGGGTGGGACACTGTAAGGCTTAAGAAGTAGTTTTTTTTGAATTCATGTTCAGTCATTAACAATTGTAAATGTAAATCCCAAAAGTTAGGGATGAAGTCTAGCTTACAAATTCATAAATACTGAACTCCCAAGTATCAGCTAGAAGCCTGATAGTTAGTTCTAGCTAGAGTAGATCCAGTCAATGAATTGTTGAATGGTAAGTCAACACATAGGTAAATCCCATTGATTCAATGGGTCTACCTTAGGAAGACTAGAAACAAAATACAAAAGCTGGATAAGTGGGAGACATTATGGAAAAATTATAGAAAATATACAAGATCATATATGCTTCAAGAAAATGTTGTTCAGATGGCACCTTTCACCAATGAGAATTGCAGGTATGTTTAAAAGTGTTAAGAATCATTGTTGGAAATGTGAAAAGGAAATGGGTTCTTATATACACCAGTGGTGGAGGTGTAATCAAGCAAAGAAGTTTTGGTATATGATCCGATCGATAATGCAAAAGGTGCTGGATATAAGAATTGAGTTAAAACCTGAAATTTTTCTACTGGGCATGTTCAATTTGGACAGAAATTTGGAATGTAGATTAGGTAGACTTATGTGGCATATGGTAACATCACCCAGATTGGTCTACGCTTGGTATTGGAAAAGTAGTATGATTCCAACAGAAGAAGAATGGTAGGAAAAATTGGGAAAAATTAATAGAAGTTGTGGAAATTGATAGATTAATACACATGTTAGGCAATAAATCTGATGACCAGTATTCAAAGGTATGGCAGCCATTACAAGATATCTTAAAAGCAGAGTTTAGGATATCAAGAGTAGCAGAGGAATTACTGAAAAATCATAATAGAAGTATAAAACTTTGAGAATCAAAAAATGTGCGCTAGTATGACTTTATCCACAAAGATGAAAATTTCCATTAAGTTATGAGTGGAGAGATTTATAGCATTACCTTTTGATTGTAAACAAGTCATAATAGAAGATTCTCAGAAGATTCTGATTGATTCAAAATTTGTTTGTTATATATGCTATACTTGTTATTTACAAACTTTTCTCATCTTATATATGAGGGTGTTGAAGCAATAATATTAAGAAAAAAAATCTCCTCCTCCTGGGGGGAGTTTTTTGTGTAGGTGTGATTTGTTTTTGAGGATGTGAGATGCTGTATTCACTAAGATATGATGTGATAAGAATGTGATATGATGTATGTATAGTGGTATGATATGATGTGATATGATGTATGTACAGTTTTTTTTAATTAAAAAACAAACAAACCAAGAAGCTAGTAAAACGCAGGCTGGACAGGGCTACTGTTAGGTGGATTTGTAACTGGTTGACCAACCAAACCCAAAGGGTGATCACCAATGGCTGCTTTTCATCCTGGAGAGAAGTGACTAGCGGGGTGCCACAGGGTTCTGTCCTGGGCCCAGTGCTGTTCAATATTTTTATCAACGACTTGGATGAAGGAGTAGAGGGCATGCTGATTAAATTTGCAGTTGACACCAAATTGGGATGGGTTGCTAATACCCCAGAGAACAGGATCACATTTCAAAATGACCTTGACAGATTGGAGAGCTGGGCCAAAGTTAACAAAATGAATTTCAACAGAGAGAAATGTACACTTAGGCAGAAAAAATGGAATGCACAAATATAGGATGGGGAATGCATGGCTGGATAGCAGTACGTGCGAAACGGATCTAGGAGTCTTGGTAGATCACAAGCTGAACACGAGTGAGCAGTGTGATGCGGCAACCAAGAAAGCCAACGCGATTCTTGGTTGCATCAATAGGAGTATGGTGTCTAGATTGAGGGAGGTAATGGTACCACTCTATTCTGCATTGGTTAGGCCTCATTCGGAATACTGTGTCCAGTTCTGGGCACCTCAATTCAGGAAGAATATTGACAAGCTGGAAAGTGTCCAGAGGAGGGCGGTCAAAACGGTGAAGGGACTGGAAGTCATGCCCTAAGGGAGCTGGGTATGTTTAGTCTGCAGAAGAGAAGGTTAAGAGGGGAAGTGATAGCCATGTTTAAATATTTGAAGGGATGTCATGTCAAAGAGGGAGCAGGCTTGCTTTCTGCTGCTCCAGAGACTAGGACAAGGGGCAATGGATTCAAGTTGCAAGAAAGGAGATTCCAGTTGAACCTCAGGAAGAACTTCCAGACAGTCAGAGCTATCCAGCAGTGGAATATGCTGTCTCAGAATGTGGTGGAGTCTCCTTCTTTGGAGGTTTTTAAGCAGAGACTGGATGGCCATCTCTTGGGAGTGCTATGATGGGTGTTCCTGAATAGCAGGAAGTTGGACTGGATGGCCCCTAGGGTCTATGATTCTATTACTCTATGTGGTTTTATTAGCAATATTTGTTCAGAGGGCATTTGCCTTTGCTTTTGATTGAGGCTGAGAGAGTGTGGCTTGCCCATGGTCACCCAGTGGGTTTCCATGGCTGAGCGATGATTTGAACCCTGGTCTCCAGACTCACAGTATAATGCTCAAACCACTACACCATATTAGCTCTCTTTATTTAAATATATTAAACATATATATATATATATATATATTTAAAATACATTGAGTACTGAACCTATTATATATTAAAGATTCAAAGATTTACATCTCTATGGATCACAGGCATGTGTGCTACTACCTACTTCCAAATCTTTTTTGTTTCATTGTTCCTCCAAGCAAGACCAGCAAATCTAAACAGGAACTTATTAGGATGAAGAAAATTTTTTGTTCTTTCCAAACTGTAGCTCCTGGCTTGTCTCTCTTTTGACGAGGCAGTATTTGATGTCAGTATTGAAAGCTCGCATCTGGATCCAAGCTTCTTTGTAGAGTGAGAAACCGGAATCCAGTTACAGATATAACACTTAGCTTTTCCATCCTTGTTCAAATGTAATGCTTAAGTTCTCAATCCTTGGCCCTTTCCACACGCAGAGGAAGAAACAGGCGAAAACACGCTAAAATGGAGCTTACCTGCAACTGGGTAAGTCCGTCGCCACGTGGAGCAGCGCAAGTTTGCTGCTCCACACTCATCAGCGTCCCGCGGCGCCCTGCGGTGTCCAAAATGGCAGCTCCCGGCTGGTGGAGGCTATCCACCAACCGGAGAAGCTTGCCAGCTGGAAGCCCGTCCCCTGGCAAGTCTGCAGGCGCGCACTGGTGTGCGGCTGCAAATCTACACCGGGCGCTGCAATGGGGCTGCATGGGGCTGCACCCCCTGTGCTTTTTAAAAACCTCATGAAAAGTGGTTTTTAAAAAGCATGCGCCAGCACCACTTCCGTTGCTCCTGCGCGGATTGGGGTGTGGAACTACGCAAAAGTAGTCCACTCCAATCCACTTTACAGTGTAGATGACCTCTGTCAGAGGTCGCTCTACACCGTTTTTTAACCCCCGTGTGGAAAGGGCCCTTGTCTTCAACAACACAACATTAGTTTGGTAGGGGGGAGCAGATAGAGAGGAGATGCTAAGGCATTGTTTGGACCTTAGTCACAGACGGTGACACAATGGCTTGTTCAGGGTTCTAAAATGGTCACAGTTTGATAGCCCCACAACACTATTTGTTGATGTTACATAGGAGACGAGTTTTTAAAACAGTTTTTATGGTGTGCCTGTGTGAGTATCTAAAAGCACAGAGTGAGGCATCAACCATCAATATGGCTCTGCCCAGCAAGATGAAGAGTCTGAGGTGGCAAGAGGACATGGCAATGCTCGAACTGAAGGAAAAATAAGTGAAGTGTGCTGTCGATGCTGAGCATGGGTTGGAGGAAGGGATTGGAGAATGCAGGAGTCGGGCTGGGATTCTAGAAGGCAGCAGGAACTTACAAAAGGAGACGAGGTCAGCATGGAGGGAGGAGGAGAATAAGGTGGGTGAAAAAAGCTGGAGGAATGATGCTAGAAGAGGGTAATGTGTGGAGGAGGGAGGAGAAGAAATCTGTGAGGAGAATGGAAGGAATGAGGGACGTTCTAGGACTGTGGGAGCAGAGGACTGGGGGAAAGAGACTTACAGGTTGTTGAGGGAAGGCAGCTGGGGGAGCAGGGTTGGAGACAGGACCAGGCAATTGAAGAGTAACAGAAATGAGTAAGAGGGTCTATGGGGCTTGGAGAGGCTTGGAGGTCAGAAGGTGGGGTAGGAAGACTGGGGCAAAGGGAAGCTACCACAGCAAAGCACTGGACATGTGGGAGAGGGTTTCACATTGCCAGTGAAAGAAAGGTATGGGAAAATAGCTAACCAGAAAGGGAAGGAGGAGTCAGGTAGGGAGTGTAGGGCATAGCAAACACTGGGGCCTTAACTTGTCCTTGGCAGGGAGCAAAAAAGGAGAGGTTTGGTTCCTGATCCCCTTGGAGAACCAGGCTTGGGGCCTACTTGTAGAGAGGGAATGAAAGCTGAATGGACAAACCTGGTTAGTGCCAGCCAATCAGAGTTCAAGGGATGCTCTGAAGGGAGGACTGGGGGGGGGGAAGAAATGATATAAAACTGAGGCTTATCAAGGCAGGTAGGGGGAAGATAACACAGAGAAGAGGGAAAAGATAGCCCAGAGACAGGAAAAAGCTAAGAGAGAGAGGACTGTTAGCCAGGAGGAAGAACCAAATAGGGTTTAGGAGAGCCATGGATGATTAAATACTTCAAGGGTTGATGTGTTATCTAAATGTGTCTTAATAAACATCTGTTTGTTCATTCCCCCCCCCCACAGCCATGTTTAGCTTTGATAGAGCGAGTCTGGTCACACTTATCACAGTGAATTCATGGAATAACACATCCGCTGGTCCACACAAGAGTCACCTAGAGGCCTAAGTACTTGATCCAGGGAGGGATTAAGACTGGGAAAGGGGAAGGTAAGTGACAGGAACCCAAGGGTTGGACTACAGGGCCAGCCTGGAGAGGGGACCTCTCACAGCTCCTACTTAGGCCATTTCCACACTACACTGTTATGGTGCTATTATTCCACTTTCAACAGCGTGTGTGTTACCCTGCTTGCTGGGGGTCCCTTAGGGGGATTCCCAATGCTTGTCAAAAATTATCACTTGTGGGGGAAATTATCTATGAACACTGGTGTAGCAATGCAAAGAGGGCAGGGTAATTAAGAGCCCAGCGTTTATGGAGCTGGATCACAGAAAATCAGGCTAACTGTTCAAATGTAAGTATTTTATTGAAATAGATGTTAAAATCCATACAATCACTCAGCTGCATTCACTCACACAATCATACAAGATGCTATAGAAATTAGAAAGAGGTGAAAATTAAGAGAAAGAGAGAGACATAGGGGTTTGGGTAACACTGTACCGATCCAGAAGTCTTCGGCTCGGAAAAGACAGGCAAAGAGCCCAACTCAGCCTCAGGGGGTAGGGCTGAGGGGAGCTTTCCACTGGCAGAGGCACTGTTTGCGAGTCTGGGAGAACTCCAAAATGGAGGAGAAAAAGGGTTCTAGTTATAGGCTGAACACGTCCTAGGGACCAGATGGCTGCATTTTTATGAAGATGGATCTTAGCTTTGTAGTTCAACGAAAATACAGCCAGACATCCTTGTAGTTCCCTGCAAGATGACTATCTCATCCGGGGATGCATACCTCCAAGGTGTCACATTCCTGGCTGTTTGAAATGTTAATTTGATCCCAGAGACCTCTTGTCTCCTGTTGGCACTATTATTGCTGAAAATCCATTCAAATAGTCTGTGAGAACCATTTTGAGATTCACCCAGGATGCATAACAGGAAACAGGGCTCCCCTTTGATCTATATCCATAGCTCTACTGCCTACGTGTCCTTCCAGTAGATCTCTATGGCTCACTATGTTTGATATAAAATAATTATGATCCTCAGGACATAGTATATAGGTGGGGTAACATGTGGAATTCTGAGGGTTGTCGTTTACTGAGGCCATAGAGCTCTGTGGCTGAGATTTCTAAATGCTCCTCCCTAAACTGCAAACCCCAGGATTCCATAGGATGTTGAAAGTGGAATAATAGCACAATAACAGTGTAGTGCAGAAAGGGCCTTAAAGTCTCCAACTTTGTCTCTGGGAGCCTAAAGACAGACATATGAAAGGGATATGGAACAATAACTAAGGCAGCTCCCTCCCCCAGGGGCAGGCAGAGCCACAGTATGCTATACTATCGTTAATGGCATGTTTTAAAAATGGTTTTACAACTTTCAAACTTAATGCTATTTTAATATTCCTGATTAACTGTGTTTTACTTTTTTGTCATCAGGTTTTTAGCTTTAACTTATTTTAGCCTTGTTGTAAGCTGCCTTGGGTCCTATGCTAGGAGAAAAGTGAGATAATAAATAAATAAATAGTTGCAGGGATTCAAACTCCTATTTTTGACAATTAGTGGTTTGGTTGTAGGGAATCCTAATTTACCCAGCACTCAAATTGCAATTTGCTAATGATGGGGAATGCAATTTTCCCACTATGTTTCCAAGTCTCCTTCAGACCCACATTCAGGTCCTCTCTCTACCTCCCCTTGTATTAATGACTATAATAGAGAAGAACTGGGGCTTATTAAGGGAGCCATTATCTAATTAAGTCTCAGGCTGAAAAAAAGATCTGAACTACATCTTAGTTTGCAGATGTCCATCTGACTGACCTTCTGAAATCCATGTTGCTTACAACAGCATAAGAGACTTAGCTTCTACTCTGGATGTCATCCATTTCTTCACCATAGCCCATCTGAAAACACTTTGCATAACTGTCTCCTCTACACTGCCACCTTATATAGAAATAACCTTGCTTTACAATTAATTGGCTAGATCCTCATCAGAACCATGCAAAGAAAACAACCATTGTAATGATTGTCAAAACAGGCCTACTGAATTAGGACACACCCCCAGGAGTAGATGGGAAAATGTTAGGAATTAAGAACATAAGAAGAGCCATACTAGATCAGCCTGAACACCTATTTAGTACAACATTCTGTTTATACCGAAGCCAATCAATTGGTTATCTGTGGGAAGCTTACCAGAGAAACTGAGTGCAACTTCACTCACACTCCCCAGCAACAGATATGCAGAGGAATATTCCCTCTGATACTAGAGGTGATACACAGTCATTCTGAGCTGTGGTCATTGTTGCCTTCACCTTCCATCCATTTACATCCACACAAGTTAGCAGCCGTAATTTCATTTGCTGGTCATGAGTTCCATTTCAACAATGCATTGCATGAAGAAATACTTCCTTTTATCGGCCCTGAACCTGCCAGCTTTAATAGTAGGAATAATGATCGGGCCTTCATTTATGACTAGAAAATGTAAATTTTTAAAAATAAAATTTCATTATGTAGACTCTATAAATGCTTTAAATACAAGACTTAATAACAGACTATATAATTTATGAATACAGTTTCTTTGACTGAATTTACGACTATGTGTTACAAACCTGTACGTGTTAAGGTTCCTCCAGTGTGCCTGTGATCTCAGTTCAACAGTTTGTTCTCACAGACCTTTTAAGACAAGTAGTAATCATAGTGATCAACAGCATAGTAGGAAAGGGAGTGGTGGGGAAATCTAGAAAATCCAGGCTTTGCTTCCTATCAAGCAGCTGAAGGATAAAGATAAATATCACACATATATACACACAGGGAGCAGGGGAGAGAGAGCTGAAACAATCTAGTGGTGCAAGTGTTAATTTACTAAAATTTGACCAATGTAAAAAGCTGCTTATGCATCATGTTCATTTCTGGTTTTCAGCTATACTTCAGTGTATTGATTTGTAAAATTTTGATGTGACGGTGAAATAAATGGGCAAAAACCTACTGGGCTGAATGAATGAAAGCAGCCTTTTATAATCTCCAAATTGATTACTTTCTCCCTTCCCTGCCTTCCCTCTCTACAAAACAGTCTTTACTCATGTGTACTCTGCAGCTTTCACAACCTAAATATGAAGAGGAAACACACACCCTCAAATGTTTTTAACCACCAACACATCCATTTAGGACCGTGAGTGATGATGACACTATTTCTTTTCCTAGGCCAAATTCATCTCTTACTTCTACTGGTAAGATGGCTTCAGTGTAAAGTGAGATAAAATCTCTTGCCCCTGCTGTGATAAAGATAAAATGGTCTCATAGAAAGCATGCTAGTGGTGTGTCAGGGGGTTTCCCACAGAGGAAATTGTCAAAATTGTATAAACCATTGTATTTGTCCCCAAGTTAGGTCCCCTCACTGTAGGTTTATGTTCCACTGAGTCATCCTAGATCAAAGCTTAATATAATCCACTATACTGTATTACACAGGCCAGACAAATACTTCTAAAGGTTCATAAACAGTATGTCCATTTCTGCATGGCACTGTTATAGTGCTATTATTCCACATTTAACATCCTGTAGATTTCTGGGGTTTGTAGTTTACTGAGGCCAAAGAGCAATCTGGCTGAGAATTCTAAATGTCCCTCCCTAAACTACAAACCCCAGGATTCCACAGAGTGTTGAAAGTGGAATAATAGCACTATAACAGTCTAGTGCAGAAATGGCCATAGAATCATAGAACTGGAAGAGACCACAGGGGCCATCCAGTCCAGCTCTCTGCTATGCACATCAAAGCACTCCCAAGAGACAGCCATCCAGTCTCTGCTTAAAAACCTCCAAAGAAGGAAACTTCACCACACTCTGAGGTAGCATGTTCCATTTTAAGTCATATCAAATGAGGTTGATGATCAGCATTTTTAATAGCTTTCATGTCTGATTGAAAATTTTGGGTTCATGTAGGGTTTTTTTCTCCCCTGTAGTTTGTCAGCTGGGTAATGGAATTCCTCAAGAGAAAATACCAGTAATTACTACCACCCTCTTTAATATGATGATTAATAATTTGCTTTCTGTTATTCCCAGTGGGATCATTGTCAGTTTTTACAAGGATGACTGTGCTTTATAAGTCTGAAGCAGATTATGTCTAGCTGCTAAACTGCAGCTTCACATGGCTTTGAATAAGTTTGAAGAATGGGAAGTCTTTTGGGAGCGTTTTTGTTTTAATTTGCTCCCTGGCTAAAAAAAGTTTTTTATATAAAGAAGACTAGAAAGTATTTATGAACAACTGTATACAGGAAAGATTCAACAGGTATCTACTTTCATGTTTTCAGTGTGATTTTTTTCCCCCATAGTCACCTTGCCTGGGCCCTTTTCGCATGCAGTTTTTTTTTGCACGAGGGCCCCTTGAGCGTCGCGTAAATGGGAACATCGGTCCGTACGATGCACTCCCATTCACGCGACGCTCAGGAGCCTAAAGCAGGAAGCACACGCATTTTCTTATTTTCGGCTCTAAGCCGCAAATACTGTGTAGTCACGCAATGCTCGCACAATGCTTGCGGGGCCCTCGCGCACTTACCTGCGTGCGGTGTGCCGAACAAGCCGGCCCGGTTGTGCTTCCTCCCCCAGTGCAGCCTACAGCTCCCAGACTGTGCTGCGGAAGGAAGGGGCGTGGTGCTAGTACGACGGTCATGCTACTAGGAATTGACCTGTGGGATGAAGGAGCGGGGAAGCGGCAGTGTTCCGGATGAGGCTTTTTGCGCGAGACGCCTTCCCCAGTCGCACAAACGGGTAATGTGCGAAAAGCCTGCTGGAAGCAACATCATGAACCCATGATAAAAATATAGGGATAAATATTTAATGAGCAATTCAGAGAAAAATATATATATCCCACTGAAGAAGACCTTAAGAACACCCACTGGCTGAAACTCATCAGGTTTTTAAACTAATAAACCTAAGAGATTCATAGCATTTTAGGATTATCTCTTGTGCACTGGACACTCCCCTGTTTTTTTCTCTTTTTTTGAATATGTTAAAGACCATTTCTAGCAGTATATGGGGAAGTGATAGGTTGTTTTATTGTGTTTGTTAGATCTTTAATTGACTGTGATTGATGGATTAAAGCTTTGTCTTCTTGCATCTTGTGACATCAGGTTAATGCCCTTCAGGTCACAGCTCTGAGAATCATTAGTGGGGCTTTTGTTAATTTCCGCTTTCAATATTTGCAAGATCTCATAGAGAATCGCTGCATGGCTTCAGGTATGATTTATCAGATCTAATGTTGTGGGACAAACATCAATAAGGGCCCTAGGTGTGATCACGTACGGTTCCTGGGAAATCTCTGGGCCTTCTCACACAATGCAGGTTAATCATGATTGCGTTTGGATAACAGTGCCTTCACCTGAGGCTTCCCACACAACATAGTCTCTCTTCAGTTGTTGCTTTGTAGGAGATCATTTTAAAAGCCACTCTTCTTAAAATCACAAAAAAATCTATTACTGACCTCCTCTCTGATTTCTTTTTTTTAAAATAATCTTTATTAGTTTAAAAATTAAGATGCAGTTATAATACAATATACAAATACAAATATTTAAATATTTGTGTATGCTTTTTTCTTACTTTTAGATGTAAAAAAAATTGTGTATAAGATTCCACAAGGTGATGCTTTGATACAGAACAATATAAGGTTATCAATATTTGTATTATATAAGTTATATAGATATCTGTATTATACAAGGAATCTTTGTTCTGGTAAAAATATACAGAAAAAAAGAAAAACATAGAAAAAAAAGGAGAGAAAGAAGAGAAAAAAAGAAAAA
>CAOLHI010000208.1:600000-917649 GCA_948474755.1 Ctenosaura bakeri
TAACCATTAAAGGTCCTGTCAACAGCAGTGGCAGTGAAAGGAGACAGTGGCACCTCCACAGGGCCTGCAGACCATGTTTTCACCTTTCTTGCAATGTGAAGTTGCAGGGCTGCTCCACCAATAGTGGGTTGAGTTGCACTAGTAAGCTTTCCCCTCACTTGCCCAGTATGTGTGCATTTGTTCTCATTTTGGCAATTTGCTTACTCATGCATGTCCTGCTAGGGTTGCCACAGTGAGAATTAGAGAGGGCTCCTATACCTTTAATGGCTGTAGGAAAGAAGAAAATTCAGCAAGCATTGCCTGTTAATTGGCTGTGTGACAAGCAACGCCTACAAAAGTTCCCTCTTCTGCACAATTACTGAAGGTACGGGAGCCCTCTCCAGTTTTCAGTCTGGTAACCCTACTCCCTGGTCCCCCTTATTGGAGTGACATGAAAACACATCTCCTACACACATACAAGTTCTGCCAACAGGCATGCATAAGAAAAACAGGTCAACAAAGGTCCTCTGAAACGTGAGAAGAGAGTTTTGTTCATCCATTTCATATATCCTAGACTCTGCCAGACTTGCAAACTGAGGTTTTTAAAAATGTAATCAAAAGTAATTATGCAAAATCAAAAACATTTCCCTTGATTCGCCCCAGTAATTTTGATTAAATAATTCAGATATTTTATAATGGTTGTAGGTTAGAAGGTTATATCTACTGCAGAATGTTACTCCCTCTTTACTACTTATATGGACTGTGCCTTTTATTTCAAAGAATTTCCTTTTATACAACAGACATTATTTTATGTGACTGGAAGACTTCCAAACGTGCACACCATATTCCTATGACTGTATGAATTCTTGATATATTTTCTAATCAATAGTGCATGCATCACTTTGTTCTAAAGTTAGGAACCTCTGAGCTGTATTTTCCAGTGTTTAATGTCACTGGTTCAAATTCTGTTCTCAGTTACACCACTGTAAATCTAGAAAGAAGATAGGCCACATACATATTACACTGACTGCAGATTAGCATATTCCATCTTTCTTAATAAGATGGTAACCACATGGAAACTGTGAGCATTGCTTAACTTCCCTTATTTCTTCCCCACACTTATTTTAGACTGAAAAACGTTCTAAAATTTAGAACAACAGGAAAACGACCTGAAATCCTAGCATATGATGTCTCAAGAGGAATGCTTCAAAACATACCACATATCTATCAAACTGATTCCTTGGGCTAAATTAAGTGATATATTATTTTTACTCACTGACTGTTACTCTCATCAACAACATTCAAATGCTAGATCAAATGTAATAGGTTTGCATTTCTTTAAATGTATCTTCTCAGCTACACTCAGGTGTTCTTTCTTTAATTACAATTACTTGCTTTTGGGTTTGTTCTGTTCAAATCCTGAGGAATAGGAGAGGGAGGCACATAACCAGGAGCACTCCCTACACACCTGTTGCTAAGTGACAGCTTGACAATAACTACAGATGTTAATATTTAACATTTTGATCACACTGACAAAATCTGAAATCCTGATCAGCTCCTACAACTTGGATATGCCACAAAACCTGAACCTCTGCAAGTGCTTGGATGGAGTCGTCTCTAGTTTAAATACTTGATTACATAGACATCACAGGGAGAAACACACAGTAGGCAGGGTCCAGATTTCAGTCATCCTTAGAGCAGCTCCAGTGCAATCAATGGGACTTTGGTTAGTTAGGATGACTAATTTGTCCCACTGATTTCAAGGGGTATCTTGTAAACATGACTAAGTCTTGGATTCACCTACCTGCAAATGGCAAACTGTACACTCAAGAGAAGTGACTCAGGCTTCAATCTAGCATCCTCATCCATGTACACAAGAGCAGACCTCCTATTAATCTCAATGCATGACAAAAGAGTCAGCCCACTGTGGCTATATCTGGAGCGAAGTTCCCAGGATTGGACCAGTTAAAGCGGTTTGCATTTTTGAAGTGTATTTGGTATGCAATTCTATTTATAACCTATCCTCCTCTCCTGAGTCTTCTCTTTTAGGGACTGCCTGTATTCACCTTCAGCCCCTTGCAAAAGAAGTGCATCCCAAGGCATCCCAAGTGCATCCCAAGGCACACTTCCATGAACAGGTCCAATCGTGCAGTGAGTACTCATGACATGCTCTAGAGAAATCTGTGCAACACCCTGCCCCTCACTCATGAGGGGTGCCCAGGATTTCTTCTCCCCACTTTATCAGGGGCACCCTTTCCCTGTTCCCGGGATGAGGTTTGTAAAAGGCTCGGCGGGGGGGGGCTGAGTGCCTCTCAATGTTGGAAACAAGGAACTTTGGCCCGGGTTTTATCGCTCGTCATGCGAAAGTAAGGCCATTTCCGCACGAGCCAGTTCTAGCGCGATGATTCCACTTGCAACCTCCTCTGGAATCCTGGGGTTTGCAGTTTCGGGAGGGGCCGGCCGGAGGATTCCAGAGGAGGTTGCAAGTGGAATCATCGCGCTAGAACAGGCTCGTGCGGAAATGGCCTAAAACGACATCAAACATGTCCTCCTCCCCTTTATCCGCAGCCATCCTGTTTGCAGTCTCTGCCCATTACCTTCGGGCAGGCAATGGCCCGAGGGGGGCAAGAGGAGGCAAACCGAAGGAGGGCGGGGAGGGAAAGGGGGTGGCGGGGAGGGAAAGGGGGTGGCGGGGCCGGGGTGGCTAAAGTAGATCCTACCCCGCGTTGCCTTCCATATCGTTTATGCACTTGGCCGCGTTCCTCCCGCTCCTCTGGCCGAAATGAAAGCACCATAAGGAAGGTCCACGGAAGAGGAAAGAGTTGAGCCCTGCTTTTCTCTCGAAGGGCATCGGGGAGCCGCCGCCGCGCTCCCTGATCAACCCCTTCGATGCCGCTCCCATCACCCACCGAAGGAGATCTTCCTCCCCCCCACCCGACCCGGTAAGCCCCGGAGGCAACACGGGACGCGGCGACCGGAGCCTTCCCGGCCGTCTTTCGGGGGCTGAACTTGATGGCGAGAGGCGGACCTCCTCCCCACCCGCAGCGCCAGGTGCTCGCGCCCAAGTCCCTGCCCAAAGGGCCACCCCCGCCCCCGGGCGTCCCTCAGAGGGCTGCAGGAACCCGGCAGGAGGAGAAGGGAGAGGCAGACAGGGAGGGCGAGGAAGGAAGGAAGGAAGAAAGAGGAATAAATTTCCTGCCGTTCCCGCCTCCCTCCGGTGGGTTAGCCTTCCCAATATGACAAGCCGAAGGGTCCGCGTCGGGGGCGCACAAAAGAGGCAAGCCGCAGAGCCCCGGCAGGGTCCCCCCCTCCCCACTCCGCTGGCCCGAAGGAGGGCGAGGGGCCCCGACACTCACCGGGGAGCCTCCGGAGGAGCGGCGGCGACAGCAATATGTCTCCCTGCACCTCTCCTTCCCCCCCTCTCTGCCTCAGTCGCCGTGTGAACTGGAACAAGTAGCCAGCCTGGGCATGGAGTCCCACAATGCACAGCGCAGCAGCTCGTCACATCCCCTCCTCCTCCTCCTCCTCCGCACCCGGGCCTGTCGGGTTGGGAGCGCGCGCCAGAGCCCGGCGGGCCGGCGGCGGCGGCGGCGGCGGCGGGCGCCCTTATTGCCGGCGCCGCTGCGGCTGGTGGAGGTTCAGGGAGCGGCCCTCCTGGCTCGTTGGTTCCTCTCCGGAATGGCCGCGTCGGGCGCAAGGCACCCAAGCTGAGCGCTGGCCGCCCGTCTCCGCTTCTGAGCCTCAAGCCTCTGTGGGCCCGGCGGCCGCTGGGAAGCCACCCACCCCGGGGCCCTGGTCGCTAAGGGGCAGCAGCCAGGAGCCGAGCTTGGAAAGCCCCGCCGACCGCAGCGAGCCAGGGCCCCCTCTCTCGTTGAGAGTGTTGGATAGGCTCTCTTCCCTCTCTCGGAGGGGAGGGGAAGCCTGTGGCCGGCAGCCCCCTCCCCCTGGGTCGGGCACAAGGGCTCAGAGGGATGCTTCTGGGCTCATCTGTGAGGGAGCCCAGGGACTGGCAGAGTGGAAAAGGCCCCTTTGCCTTTAATGGCTGGGTAGAAAAGGGGGTTTCAGCAGGTGTTGCTTATCACTTGGTTGCACGGACAAAAAGCTGAGGAAATGTTCTCTTAACAGAGGTGCAGGAGCCCTCTCCAGTTTTCAGTAGGGCAACCACAGCTACAGTGGGTTCTCGCCCTGTCCCTCCAGTCGGAAGTGAAGATAGTTTGGCCCTCCAAAGGGTCCCACAGCTCCCTCAAGTCCTTTCCCGCTGGCAGTGCTGAATACAAGCCGCTGATGGGAGTTGTAGGCCAAAAGGACGGGACAGCTAAGGTTTTTCCACCACTGCTCATTATTGGGAAGTTACCCTCATGTGGTCACTGGGCCAAATCAGGGAATAACAGGCTGTGCATCCTGGAGAAAAAGAGTGTAGGTGTCTAAGCCTCCTGGCCTTGGTGCTCACCTTGTTTTTACTTTGTTGCTGCTCATCCGTCTTCTCACCCCTGGCAAGAATGTCAAGAGAGCAGAGACTGCCACTACTTCTTACCCACCTGCATTCTCTGAGCAGTACAGCAATTGGGTGGAAGTGTTCTCTGGGTGGCATCAGGACAGCTTCTGACCGCATGAGCAGAGGGAGAGAACAATGACAGCTTGTCTTTGCTACTAGGCTGCTATGCTAGCTAAGTGGTACAAATGGTAGGACTGGGCACAGGAACTCCTATGCTCCCCGTGATCTCACACAGAAAAGGTGGCCAAGTGAGTGTCAACAGGACTGAGGAGCCACCACGTCTGCCCACTTGTGCATGCCTTACCTGTACAGCAGTTAGGGATGAGCACAAGAAGCCTTATCCTACCCACTGTACCATCCTGAGGAAGCATATGGAAAAGAGAATAGAAAAAAATTGTCATTGCCCCCTCTAGCCACCATCTTTCACTGATGCCTTTCACATTTCCATTCATTTGTGTCCCCTTCCCTCCCAGCAAATCTGCAAATATCTGCCAACTAAGGCCATGCTTACACATGTAATGAAGTGTGTTGCACATCACAAAACAAATTCACCACAATAACAAAATGCCAAATGACACTTGTTAGTATTCAAGGCACCCCAAGTCTCCCTGAGAGAAAGAGTGTACAGGTGAGCAAACTGAGCTGGCAGCCCTATACTCATTGCGATGGCTTCTTCTTGGCTTGTTTGTTTGCCTGTTGTCTTACTCTGATAGATACATAGCAGCAAAGATTGGACCCCCAAAATAGTTTTGTTGCCCAAAAGAAAGAGAGAGAGAGTGCAAAGATGATCAAGGAAGGAGAGCCTGTAACAGTTGCCTGTGCTCCCTTTTCTGGGAAGCAACAGCAGTGCCCAGAGAGAGTTGGGGGGGACCTCCCTTTTGCTGTACCATTCAGAGGGAGAGTACAGACAAATAAGCATCATGGGGCCTGCCTCTTGTAGCCCCATCTCCACTTCCTTGTGTAGGTGAATTGTGTTGGCACATCAAGGAAAAGTAGCTGCCTCCACCTTCTCACCTCTCTCTCTCTCTCTCTCTCTCTCCCCCTTCTCTTTCCTCTTCCATCTTCCTCTTTCTTGGAATCTTGTGATTTGGAGTTCACTGAGGCCCTATAGTTCTCTGGCTAGGAATTCTAAATACTAAATAAAGACACCAGATCTCCTCTGATCTTGGAAGCAAAGCAGGGTCAGCCTTGGTTAGTACTTGGATGGGAGACTGCCAAAGAATAGCAGGTGCTGTAGGCTATATTTGAGAGGGAGGAACTGGCAAAACTACTTCTTTGCCTAAGAAAATCCTGTGGGTTTTCATGGGGTCACCATAATCGACAGGCAACTTGAAGGCACATACACACATGGATCAAGCAACTTGTGGACTGCAGTATATATATATATATACATACATAACCCTGAGCCACTTTGAGAGAGAAATCTAATTTGTTACAGTAAATTGGCAATGGAAGGTGTCAAGGGAATGAAAAATGGCTCTTGTGGAACACTGTGTACAATAGTTCTTATGCTATGATATGTTCTGTTACATTGTGGCTTACTGTGGAAGACAAAACTGGTACATGGTCTGTGGATACAACCACTACCAGCAGAAGCAACTGATTGATTCCATAGTTTGTATACTGGTTTGACTCTCACCTGAGAAGTCTGAGAATAAAGTTAGAACAGACTATGGCTTGTCTAAGGAGTAAAGTGCCAAATTACTAGATTCAGACAATAAGTGGGAGTTTATACTTCATATTAGTGTTATCCAGTCTCATCTCTAACAAATCAGAATTCTAGAATATTCTAACCTGTCATTCTGAGTGAATGCCATAGCAACATATGCCCCTCACATGGCAAACAAAGGTATGTGCCTTATGTGCATCATTTAACCAAATTATAGATTTATTCACATCCAAATGAGGCAGTGGTGGCAACGCATTCTTTCAATATAAGAATTTTAATCTCCACTCAATCTCTTTGTTGCCTAAATTAATCAAAACTGTAATCAATTATAATTGATTGTGCGTTTAGTCTAATTTCTTTGTAAAGGCTGAAAACAACAGACTGCATTGGGTAATGCGCTTCCCTTGTGCAGCAGTTGTTTCTAGCTTTTTGCAAAACATGCGTTTGCACCTTCAAGTCATCTGGTGATCCCATACATTTCACAGGGTTTTCATAGGCAAGGAATACTCAACAGATGGGTTTTCCAGTTTGTTCCTTTGACATATAGCTCACCCCACCTGTTATTCAGTAGTGGTCTCTCATCCAAGTACTAAACAGGGCTGACCCTGCTTAGCTTACAAGATCAGACGGTGCCTTTAAGGTATTACACTTAAATATAGGTGCATGATTTTTCACACTGTAAGCAAAAAAGTGTAGTAACAAAATGTGTGTGTGTTTAAAAAAACATGTTGCCAGAATGGAACTGACTAGACAAATAACAATGAAGGAGCACTGAAATAAGCAAGTATGGTCTCATTTCCTCAAAATGACATTGTTCATGTAAAAATAAATAAATATTCACTCTCTTCCAAAGGATATAAAAATGGAGCTGTGGATATGATAACTAGGTTGCTATTTGTTCATTTCCAAAATAGCCAAGTTTTGGAAGTTTACCACAGTAGTGTGGAGAAACATAAAAAAACCCAATAATATTTGATGGTGATGAAGAAGAAAATGATGACATGTAGATGCTAAGGTAGAATAATGATTGGGCCAAATTGTTAATTCCACAGTAAGCATCTAGCACTGAAACATCTTTCTTTTCAGGAAACTTAACATGTGAAACTTTTAGCAGCTAAAGTTTTGCTGACAGCTAAAGCCTTGTCTATCTTTGACTGACGGTTCAATAAAATTAAATTATTTGCTACATCCTGCAATTCAGATTAAATTCTGTAGAGTTCAAGAGGTGCAGAACTGGATCCACAGGCAGCTTCTGTTACTCCTGCAAAATGTGCTAATTTGTAGGTAAATGTAAGGTAGGCATGGGTGATTAAGGACCAGTGACTTGTTAAAAACTGGGGTTTCAGCTAAGAATAAGCACTATGGAGTTGGCCAGCCCATAAGCACCTGCCTCAGGTGTTGTTACCCTGTATGTTGGGGGTCCCGGGAGGGGCGCCCAAATAACCAAATAAATGCACAAGATGGGGAAATTAAGCTCGAGCACTCTCTTAAGCTAGCGAGAGGCAGGGTAACTCTAGCTAGGATCTTTTACCCTATGTCTACAGCTTCAGGTCAGAGAGCGTAGCCAGACAAGGTTTTAAAGCAACAAACAATATTTTATTGAAGACAAGAAACACAAAAGACAAGACATACACTAACTAACTGAGAAATAGAAATGGAGAGCTTTGGGGAATGGGTAATACGACACCTGGTCTCGTAGTCCTGAGGGAAGATGGGGTTGCAGGGTAAGAAACTCAGCACGGTTCACTGAGGGGAGCTCACTGGACAAACCGACAGCAAGGCTGGATGAAACTCGGGAGCGATCCAAGGAGTCCAAAAGGGAGGCAGACTCAGTTATAGGGAACTGAGGGGAAAACTTCACTGGACAGAGCGGCAGCAAGGCTGGATGGGTGATCCAAAGTGTTCTGAAAAGTGGGGACTTTTTATAGGGTGAATTTTACCTACAGGCTATACCATGCTCGGTGAGAACAAAGGAAATTTGGAGCTGGACAAAGGAGTTGGGAAAAGGTCAGGTTTTGCATGATGAGCTTAGCGCTGGATGACAATAGTATGGCCTGTACACTGATGGCCCAACATAAAGGAATGGCTCGGCTCTTGGCCGTGTGGCTTTGTAAAGATACACACCGAGCAAAGCCGGTTTGCAAGGAGGTTTTCCCCTAAAGCATCAGAGAGGCTTAAGTTGCCTGCCTGAATGAGGTTTTGGAATGTACAACCATTAACGGCCTTACCCAATACGTGCTTGTCCGGTGGACCTCTGCAAACACGTGGAGTAGAGTGGCAGAGAAAGGTCAAGCAAAGGCCAAATCATATGATATCAAAAGGATATCTAGTGCTCTCACCAGACATATCATAACCGTGATAACAATGTCAGTTGCTATGGTGAGATATTGGACATCAGAGCTGTGTATGCCTATAACCACTGCTTGCTGCTGTCACTGTGGACCAAAGATGCTGTACTGTCACCAATGTTAAAGCAAGATTAATCTCTCTGTTCAGCAGCTTCCATATAGTGCACATGTGCACTCTCTTGTCCCTCCCCTTCAGCAGCAAAATGTTTTGGGCCAGCCTTGATATAGAGACAGCATCCCACCACTTCAAAAATCTGGCACCATGGATGTTCTGTGTTCTCTGTCTCTGACTGATTTTTCAAGCCTAATGCCTAGATTTGACTTTTTAGCAATCCCTAGTCCAACTGCAGGCCATTTTTCTCTGGTTCACAGAAGAGAAGCTTTAAAAGGAAGAAAGGGTGAAGGTGCTGAAGTAGAGAAAAGTGGGTGGGAAAGCTCCATTGCATGTGCAATCTTCTTGCTCAAGCAACAATTTGTACAACCTAATAATGATAGTAATAATAATAATAAATTATAATCACTGTAATCACCTTGAAGCCTATCAAAACAAACCACTGAAGAGAGCATGTGGAAATGGTTGCAGAATGGAACACTGAAAAAAGAATGGAGGGCCTTACATTTGCAGCTCAAGAATAGGCACTTCAGACTAATAGCATCAAGGAAAATGTAGAAAAAATAACTACAGAAAGTAAATGTTGTCAGTGTAAAGAAACTATGAAACTGTTGTCCTTTTTTTTTTAGTTTTTTAGCAAAATTACACAGATTGAATATAAGAACTGCTGTGATAAATTGGCTGCAGTGACACATTGTTTGTGTGTGTCTATTATTCACCATCTGCACAGAACTGGGGGGAACATAATCCTGAAAAAGTAAAAAATGGTGAAGCAAAAATGTTATGTAACCTTAGGATTCAAACTGATAAACAATTAGAATACAATATGCCAGGCATAGCTGTGACTGAGAAGAAAAAAAACCCTTGGATTGTAGATGTTCCAGTGCCAGGGGATGGAAGAACTGAAAAAAAGAGATGGAAAATGTTAGGAAATATTGAGACTTACAAATTGAGATTTAGAGCCTCTCAGAAAAGAAAAGAAGTGGTTCCAGTGGTGAGAGGTACTCTGGAAGAAATTCCAAAGAGACTGACTAACCATCTGGATGAAGCTGGCACAGACTGGAACATGTTACATTCTCTGATGAAATCATCAGCATCATAGATAATAAATTATTATTGTTATTATTTTTTGTATTTCCAGGAATGCTTGACACTGTAACAAATGGCATGCCACAGGAATATATAATGCCAGGACAAACAGCATGCAAACAAGGACAAGGCGAATGAACTATTTGTGTAAGTTCCTGTCAGGTACTGGATAACTCACAACCCAAGAATGCACTCTAGTAGTAGTTTATTCATGGGATTAATATGAACAACGTGAGCACACGTCCACAGAAGTTGCTGATACTAATTAGCATAGGAAGCATACATCTTTTATCAGTGTCGGAGCTTGGAGTGGGGGAGTGGGCAGAGGAGAGTGGAGGGGCGGAGGTGTGGCTACAGCACGCAGGGCTACAGCACGCAGAGGCGAGGCTATGGTGTGAGGGGCATAGCTACGGATCGTGGGGGAGGGCAAGCAAGGAGCCACGGCACCCTCAAAAAATTGCCACTGGGGGTGCACTGCTCCCATCACCCCCTCATCCCAAGCAATTGTCTTTTATTGGTTATCAATACAAATTTAAACACACATAGCTTTGATTGATTAATGCAGCCTGTCTTATAACATCCTTGTGTCAAGTATTTCTTGCTTTCACTTTCCAGCCTTTACTGTTCTCCCCACATTCATCAGATATAAAGTAGCAGCATGTGATCTATTAGATACATTATAGCAGCAATTAGCAGTTGCTTTCATATGAGTTACACAGTAGCCTTTAGCACTGGTTAAATGTATTCTAGCCAGTTTGCAGAGAGTACATATTTGAATACACATTCAGCCTATTGGTACCTTATTTTGTTATTCCTCTCTCTTTTTCAGCCATTACCATGGCAGGGATGCCTTGCGACCTGACAGTTCCAGAGGTAGAGTTTCTACTACCAACATTTCAATAACTCATATTTAATATTTAATAATTCATTGTCTGTCCTGGACACGCAGGAATCTAGGATTATGCCTTTTATACAAAGAGGTAGAGGGACACATTCTAGCAGGAACAGACCTTCTCTCAGGTCTAATTTACCAGAGAGCAAGAAAAAAAAATACATTAATACAAAAATACATTAAAATATACTTGTGTATGTTTTAGGCAATGATTGCTGTGCACATTCAAACAGGAGATGAAGCCACAAATTTACTGTGACTGGAGAATTAACTCAAGCAAATGGCAGTTCTACAGATGGTAAGATGAGACACCAAAAGCAAATTGATCAAAGTAAGGCAAAGAAGATGGTATGAGTAAAATCAGAAGGCCATCCTGTTCAGCCTAATAAGCTGTAAAACATGGGCTTTCCTACAGGCACAAATCTGAAACTCAGAAATGCAAAACTAGAAATTCAAGCTTGGTTCTATGAACTGATTGCCTTGCTAGGTCTTTGCTTGAGGTTTTTTTTTTTTAAGAAGAAAAAGACGTATGGAATTAATGCAGTACAGGGCTGTGATCTTGTGTATTACAAGTGGATTGTGATTGCTCTCCTAATTGCATTTCATCAACACAGGCTCACATTGAAAGCAGCAGAGAGTTGTGTGTAGACCCACTGGGAGCTTCAGAAGACATTGTGCCAGAGGACAACATCTGGAATCCATCTGCTGCTGTTATCCTTACCACCTGACAAAGGGACAAACATAGTAACTAAGATTATTCTCTCTTGGATAGATGAATCCCTGCAGTAAATTTTCCTTGTATTATTTTATTATTTATTTATTAAAATATTTATATACTGCCATTTATCTAAAGATCTTGAGGCAGCTTACAACAAATCAATTTAAAACAAAAATATTAAAAATACATTAAATAGTTTCTCAGTTAAAAACAATTTAAATTCAGTTAAAACAAACTTGAATGATATAACCATAAAACATGTCAGCCTGAATAAAATCACTTTGGTCCAAAGGCTTTTTATTAACTTGGTACCAAAATTGTTCTAACCTTGGCAGCAATTAGGTCAACACAGCCATGGTGCCGCTGCAAAAAAGGCCCTTTCCTTTTTTTTAATTGTTATTTTTATAAAAACTGAAAGTTTGTATACATCACATATTATTTACCTTATTTTATATTGTACATCATTCTTAGATAAGTTTTCAGTTAATTTTCAATACTTTCTGTACATTATTGAATATTCCTTAACGTTTTATTTAATCAATCCCTCTTCCTCCCTCCCTCTCTATCCTCCCCCCATCTTTAACAACACATTTTATATTAACCATATTTTCCTCATCAATTTTCCCTCCCCTTCCCTTCTTTTTTTATATTTACTCCCCCTTCCCCCCTTCTTCCTTTCCTTATTCTGTTTTCTCTCCTCCAATCTCTTTTCCCCCTTGTTCTAAACCTCCTTCTTGTGAAATCTCTTTTTGCTATTGTATTCTACCTTTTTTCTTTCTTTCTTCCCCCCACAATCTATATTCCCTCCTTAATATAAGTGTTACCCTTTCACTCCTTTCTTCCATTCTTTAGCTTCCTCTCACTTCTCCTTCACCCATCTAATAATTTTTTTCCATTGTCTTTCGAATTGTTGAATTGAATTACCTTTCATCATGTTGGACAATTTTTCCATTTCAATGATGTCCATCACTTTTATTTTCCATTCTTCTTGGGAGGGTTCTATTCCTTCTTTCCAGTGCTTTGTGTAAATCAGTCTTGCTGCTGTTATTAAATTTAATAATATTTTCTTTTTTGTCTTCAATTAGTTATTCTCTTTAACCATGTTTAATAAATATGTTTCCGGAGTCATCTCAAATTTCACATCCAATAGTTTAGTAATACTGTCGTGGATCTTTTTCCAATATTTTTTTGCTATAGGGCATAACCACCAAGTATGAAAATAAGTTCCCGTTGTTTTTCCACATTTCCAACATTATCTGTTCCCTTTTTGTGTTATCTTCATTAATTTCTGAGGGGTTATATACCACCAATACATTGACTTATAAAAATTTTTTTCTTAGACTCAGGCTTTGAATAAATGTTATGTCTTCACTCCATACTCTTTCCCATTTTTCTGACTCTATATTATGACCAATGTTTTGCACCCATTTTACCATGTAATCCTTGATCCTTTCCTGTTCTAATTCTCTTTCCAATAAGATTTTATAAATTTTTGAGAATTTTTTTTCTCATTTCTCATTAAGATTTCATCTAGTTTGTTCTCTTCTGATTCCAACTCTATAGTTTTTAAATCCATTTTGAACCTTTCTTTTATTTGTCGATATGGAAACCAATTCATTACAATGTTCTGCTCAAAAGAGGCCCTTTCCCATGTCTTCCCACAATGTACTTCTCCTACTTATGAGATGTGGAGGAGGGCCTCTCCAATAGATCTCAGTTCTCAGTCAGACAGATATATATATAGAGAGAGAAAGAGGTACTCCCTCAAGTACTGAGATCCCAGGCTATTTAAGGCTTTAAATGTTATTGCCAGCAGCTTGAATTTGGGACAGAAATGTATTGGAAGCCAGTGCAATTCCTTCAGAACAGATCTAATAAGGAATTCCAGTGAGCAGTTTAGCTGCTGCATTTAGCACTAGCTGTAGTTTCTGTGGCCATTTCCACACTACACTGTTACAGCGCTATTAATCCACTTTCAACATCCTGTGGAATTCTTGTGTTTGTATTTTACTGAAGCCAAAGAGCTCTCTGGCTGAGAATTCTAAGGGCCCCTCTCTAAACTGCAAACCCTAGGATTCCATAGGATGTGGAAAGTGGAATCATAGTGCTAGAACAGTCTCGTGTGGAAATGGCCTAAGTTACATCTGTCCAGGAAAATCTGTAGCTGGCAGATCAATTGAAACTGGTCCTGAGCACTCCCAAGCACTATTTAATTATCTGATTCATAGGTTGTGTTTCTGCTGGAAAAAACAGAACTCAAAGGAGCTTACAATTAAATAAATAAAATAAAATAAGCACAGCTAAAAATATAAATGACTAGATTTGTGTTTTTAAAAACAACAGTAAATCTGGGTTGCAGTCCAAGGGGCTTTTCTTTTGGTGAGTGTTGCATTATACTAACTTATATAGAGTGGGTCCTGTATTGCACCTATACAGCACCCAGTAAAAAAGCCCCTGCTCAAACTAGCAGGGTCACTTGTCAAAGGTCTGCTTGAGTAAAATGTTTTCACCTCTTTGTAGAAGGTCAGTAGCTTGAGAGACTGCCTAACCTTAGAAGAGAGTTCCAGGGTCTGAGGAACCAGTGAGGAAGGCACACAGTTTCTGTCTTGATTTTCACCTTAGATCAGGTCTCATTGACCTAAACCCTAGATAGTACATGTTGGAATCTTAAAATCATCAGCTATATATGACTATTGTAGCTCTATATATAAGACTACTGTTGAGTTCCCCAACCAGTGAGTAATAATTATTTTTACAGTATCCTTTCTTTCCCCCAAAGTTGAAATGGAAAGTGGTGAAGGAGATTTTTTTTTAATGCTTTAAGATTAATGAATGGAGTCTGATAGGAGATTGAACTTAGCAGTTTATTTAATGACACAATGCCAGGTGTCCTCTCCAAATAAGCAATTAAATCTTCTTACAAAACATGCAGTTGCAGCAACTGATGACATACAAACCTCACCATTAAGAAGCAAGCACTGTTTACAAACTGTGTACCTCAGATTTGCTCTTTCTGTCTTATTACAATGTTATCATATCAGAAGAATATGTTGAGATGTTTTGGGACATGGCTCAGAACATTTTCTACATGTTTTAACTTAATTTGAAATCACTATAATTTTAAGATATATTCTATTTTTAAGCAAACTATTTTAATCAACATGGCTCTAAGTCATTTAGACCTTGAAGTCATTTTCTGCCTTTTCTCTTTCAGTGACTTATCACATAATCAAATATCTAATAAAGCACAATGCATTATAAACATACAAATACACATTAATTTAAAGTAGTGATTAAAATGCCACCTTAATAAATGGATTAAAACATTAAAAAGTCCAGCATCTTCATTTAAACTCAGTTAGTTAAGGTCAGTTTGACTAGGAAGGTCTTGTAGATTTTGATGTAAGGTCAAACAAAAGTTAAACTAGTCTCTTTTCTAGTTATAATGAAGTATTTCCTCTGCATCACTGAAGATAATGACATCTTCCTTTTTTTCTTGCAAAATATTGCTATTGTCCTTACTTTCTTCTGGGTTTCCCTCTGTGAATCAAATATCAGTTACTCCCAAAGCCTGCCTATGATATTTATATGCATCTGTGCCTTTTAGCTATGAAACTTAAAAAAAAAAACTTACAGTGAACTGATGAGAATAATGCTTGTGAATGACCATACATCATCAGCAGCAGCAGCATTGAACTGAGAATGTTCATGGCCAATTTGATGCTTCCTGTCTTGCTATTAATGCCCCAGCTATCACCGAAGGCAGACCTGCTGAGAGGTAGACAAGGTGCAAAATCAACTGGTAAATTCCATGATCAGGTAGGGATTTGTACTTGGGTCTCCCTGTTCTAGTGTGGCATTTTAAACGTTACTTTATACTTATTCTCTCAAAACTGTGGCTACTATTAAAAAGGGACAGAGGCTGAAAAACAATGGTAGAAAAAAACCGCTATAATCAATGTGCTGTATTTGCATAATTATAATGCAAATTAAAAGCCTGCATAATTATAATAATGTGCATATTAGATGCCTGGATTTGTGCAAATGGAATATGGCAACCTTATAACTGAATGTCTGAGAGGTGGAGCTTTTAGTGGGAGACATTGCAACTATCAAGAAACAGAGCTAGGGTTTTCTAATTACAAAGCTGATTCATAAAAATAAGGTTTGCTCCAGTCCGAGATATTTGACCATTCACCGTGGCTCTGTTTCTTACATCTGATTCGACACTAGTGTATCCTGAAAGGGAGAGAAAAAAAATCCTTTCTCTGGACCATCTAATGATGGATACTTTTTTGGTTGTTAACCCACACAGTTATAATTGATGAAAAATATACTGTTTATTTAATTGAGGGTGGAAGGGGCAAATGCAAAACAACCCTGGTTAACATCCTCATATGAGCGCACTCAAGTAGTGCTATGGCTGGCATCACAGAAGTTATCTAATAAGTTCATTGCATCATATTAACTGGATTCCTTTGGAAGTTTTCCAGAGGCAAAACTTGAGGCTTTTCTTTGTTCCCTAGAAACAAAATTCCACTGAAATTTTGCATTGTAGTGCATTGTAGGATTAAAACATGCACAATAATACATGGATCCACTTTCTGGATTGTGTCTATGTACAAAATGCCTTCACATGGTGTAGGGTAATGAGGCATGATTTTTCTTACCTGTGATAGTTTTCTTATGTCTAGACATTTTTAGATTCTGATTCAAATATTTAAAGGTGAAGAGTGATTTTACTAAGACATCTCATTCTTTGATAAATCTAAAGCAACCAATTTTTGAATGGCACAATTATCTTAAGGTAACCAGGCCTCTCAGATTCAGTTGAATTCAGCAATTTTTGCTCCTAGACACATGGGTGCTGAGTTTCAGTCTTTTTTATTCACTATACTGTATCTATATCTCAGTCCTCACTCAGTTTTCAAGCTTGTGTCTGCACCAAATCATTCCACACACTCCAATTGTCTCAATTTGGCAGCAGTCCCAATTATTTCTTTGTCATCTCACTTTTTCAGCTACCTTTTATATGTTTTGAATGTTTCTGTCTGTGGTCTTAAGTATGTTAAATTATCTGTGAGATATGTACCTTTCAGGCATCACTCATATGAGCAAGCTCAGTTTAATCAACATCACACAGCTTCTCTGACCTAATACCTGATATATTGTCCGTACCTAGTCCATACACTGAGCATGGTTGTATGTATCTACGGTTGTGTATATCTATATGTACAGTATTTAGATTTCTGCAGGAGTTGCATCTAACAGTTCTTATAGAGCAAGGTGATCAACTATGCAGGGATTGGGGGCTATTTTCCCACTTCATTCCTCCAGAGTTGGCTGCACTGGCACATTTTGGTACAGAAAGTGATGCAACATCCCTTCTGGCTACCATTTTGGCCAATTTTGTGGGTATTTTTTCCCAATTTCTTTGGTGTTTTGGGGGAAGTTTGAAGGATTTTGGAGGGCCAGGAGAAGCAAACTACTGTTTTGGGTATATTATGGGCAGTTTGGGGGCAAAACATTGCTCAAAAATTAGTTTTTTTTTAAAATAGTCCTGAAAGGCTTTGGGGGGGGCTTTGGAGGCCATAGTTAGGGGTCTCAAGGGTCGCATGGTACCCTCAAGCTAAACCTTGCCCACCCCTGCCACATAGGTATGTCCACATAAGATTCCTCACAGAGATACTCTGTACACTGATGTCATTTTCCAGAACCAAGTAAAAACACTTTTTTTTTTAAAGTAAAGCCTTCAGGCTTAATTGATTTTATGCAATTTGTACCTGTGCTATGGTTGGCATTATTTTAAATTGTTGTAACAGGTTTTAAGTTGCCTAGTTTTAGGTGAAAGATTATTTATTATCTTTTTTAGTTTCTCATAATTATTGTTATTGCTATTTATTGTCTTAAATTGATTTTGTGGTATTGTATGGTATGGTATGGCCTGAGATCCTCAGATATATATACATATTTTAATAAAGTAAAGGAAAAAATGTTGGGACAGAGTCACCACCACTGCCTCACTGCTTCCTTAATTGATGAGAATCTCCATTGCATGATCAACATTGAAATGAGGCTACAGAAAGGAATACATCAAGAAGGCACACATGTAAGATGGAGCAGGGCAAAAGGTATGGGGTACAGAGGTAGAGTTGGTGTCACCACCAAATTAAATGGAGAAGTGGCACACAAATTTGCAAAGCAAATACTTTGAAACAGGGGGTTTGGTGCCACTTGCCTTCAACCCTACCAGATTCCCCAGATGGCCCTCTTTTGGACAAGAGGAAGCAAAGCTAGTTGTCTAACTTGGAAATCACCAGGAGCAGCAATTACTAGGAGCAGCAATTACTAAAAATACCATTTTTAATTATAGAAGTTTACATCTAGACACTGCAAGTTTTTGTTTGTTTGTTTGTTTGACATTGTTGGCTATCTGTGAGGCCCCTGGGTGGTCTCTGGGACACAAATCTGGTCCCTAAACCTACCATGATTGCCCCCTGCCCTGTTTTAAATCCTTTGAAATACTCGGGAATTGGTATTGCCTCTGGGTTCTAGTTGTGTTGAAGGGGAAGATGCCACTCTGGTACTACCTGTCTGTGGTAGTGCAAATAATAATAATAATAATAATAATAATAATAATAATCATCATCATCATCATCATCATCATCATCATCATCATCATCATCCCGCCTCTCCCAATGGATCGAGGCGGCATTACAACAGTATATAAATACATTAAAAACACTAAAATGTAACCCATCCTCCCCACCCACCAACCCTTCTAACCCCCTAAAACATATTAACTATTAAAACAAATTAAAAACAAATTAAAACCAAGAGGACAGTTGATGAGAGGCGGTGGAACACTAGTCTGGGAAGGCCTGTCGGAAGAGAACAGTCTTGACCGCTTTTTTAAAGTGGTCAAGACTGGTAATATGCCAGGTCTCTTCCGGCAGGCCATTTCATAACTTGGGAGCGACAGAAGAGAAGGTCCTCTGGGTAACTGCAGCCAACCTAGTTCTGAAACTCTGGATACTCTAGCGAGACAAGAGGCCATGCTGACAACATAACTGCTACTAGTAAGATCTCCCACATCTGATGTGTTTTTGCCAAGGTGCCACACTAAATGTGCTGGGTAGCAGAAGTAGTGAAGGGTGACACTGGCAGAGGATCTCTCAGAGACAAAGACAGTTAGTACCAAAACTAAATTCTGCCTACACAGAAGAAAGCAATGATAAACCACTTCTGAATGCTTTTTACTTAAAAACCCCTATGATGATGAGACAATACAAAATGAAGTAGGAGACAGTGCTGGAAGATAAGACCCCACCCAACTATTGGGGGAGAACAAGAAGTACAAATAGTGCTGTATCTACTAATGTAACTGGATTCAAGCTGAAAGAATATTCGGCTGCTGATATGTTCAGATCTGAAAGGAAAGCCCAAAGCTGCACAGTACATGATGAAACTCTTCAAATGGTTAAGGATAGAAGGGAAGCAAAAGTAAAAATTCAGCTATTTGTACATAGGGACAAATAGAACTGTCATAAAAATCATGGAAAGAAACAGAAGCATGACAAAAAGTGTAGAACAGGAGACCTTTTATGCAAGATCCAATAAATTAAAGGGTAAGAATCAAGAGTAAGAATGCTGAATGACCAACAGGAGAACACATTATATGATCAGGACAAAATAAAAAGATGATAGAAGCAATAAGAGAAATTTATTAAAAAGATGAAAGGGTGACATATGTTTGCAAGGAAGAACCATTTGAAGGTGAACATACAATTTTAGAAAGGGAAAAATAAATCACCAGAAAGAGATGATGTACCAATAGAGTTGCTTCATGCTATAGAGACTGAATTAAGTCAATTTTTAACAAAAATTTGACAACAAATGTGGAAAACAAAACCAATCCTGTGCAGACTAGAAGCATTCAAATCCCCAGGAAACTAGGCACCAGGGATTACAGTAACCATCAGACCATTGCATCAATCTCCCATGCAACCAAAGGGGTGCTAAAGATTTCACAACTAAGACTTTTCCCAGATATAGAGTGAGAAATGGCAGATGTCCAAGCTGATTTCAGAAAAAGAAAAGGCACCTGGAGCCCTGGTGGTGCAGTGATTACATGCTGGTACTGCAGCCACAAGGTTGTAAGTTCAATCTGGTTGGGCTCCAGGTTGACTCAGCCTTCCATCCTTCTGCAGGTTGGTAAACGGAGTACCCAGCTTGTTGGGGGCAATTAGCTAAACACATTATAAACCACTTAAAGAACACTTAGCTGATAAGTGGTATAGAAATACACGTTATTGCTATTGCTATCATATTGCAAACATATATGCAAATGAAATGCACCAAAGAATTTCAGAAGAAAATCAACCTGTGCTTTATAGATTACAGCAAATCCTTTGACTGCGTAGATCATGAGAAAGTATTGTTGTTGTTTGCTTTCAAGTTGTTTCTGATTTATGATGGAGTTTTCTGGGGCTGAGAGTATGTGATGTGCTCAAGGTCATGCAGCGGGTTTCCGTGGCCGAGCAATGGAATCAAAACCCTGGTCTCCAGGGTCATAGTCCAATGCTCAAACCACTACACCATGCTGGGTCTCTGAAAAAGTATGGTTTGCTCTAAAAAGAAAAAGGAGTGCTGCAACATCTGATTGTCCTGATGTGTGAGCTATGCTCTGGACAAGAGGCCACTCAGGCCACAATATGCAGAATGGTTACTCATTGGCCAGGGGGTCAGACAAGGCTGCATCTTATCACCCTCTCTCTTCAATTAATATGCAGAACATATCATTCAGAAAGCAGGATTAGACTCAGAGGAAGGAGGTATGAACACTGGGGAAAGGATAATCAACAATTACAGATTGCTGATGACACTGCATTATTATTTGCAGAAAATAACACAATTTGATGACTACAGATGAAAGTTAAGGAAGAAAATACAAAAAACACAGGTATACTTGGATATGAAGAAGATAATGAAGACACTGAATTAAAGATTTCTTATTCCTTGGCTCAGTTGTTAGTCAAAATGGAGGTGGTAAGTAAGAAAGCAGAAGAAGACTAGAAATTGGAAGGGCAACTATGAAGGAACTTGGTAACATCCTCAGGTGTAAAGATATATCACTGAATACCAAAGCAGGCTCATCCATGCCACAGTGGCCATTTCTGCACTAGCCTGTTATAGCGCTATTATTCCACTTGCAACATCCTATGGAATTCTGGGGTTTGCAGTTTCAGGAAGGGCTGGCCGGTATTTCTGATTTCTGTGTGTGTTTGTGGAGGCTAGATGGTCAAGAAAGCTGATAGGAAGATAATCAACTCACTTGAAATGTGGTGCTGGAGAAGAGTTCTACAGATACTATAGCTGATCCAAAAGACCAATAAATGGGTCCTAAAGCAAATCAGATCTGAACTCTCAAAGCAGCCAAAATGACTAAACTGAAGCTACTATACTTTGGATACATCATAATATGACATGACTCACTGGAAAAACAATAATCGTTGATTAAATGAAAGGCAATAGGAAAATCACATTACAGATGGACGGATTCAGACAAGGAAGGCATGGCTCTGAGCTGACAAGACCCAAGCAGGGCAGTGTATGACTAAGGCTTCTTGGAGGCTCTCATTCATAGAGCTGTGTATGTTAAGGCTCCTAAATTATTTGGGCCGTGTGGTAGCAGTAGAGGTAAAAATTAAAGATTTAAAAGTATTAGTAGTAGCGGTATATGGACCTCAAGAGAATAAAAGTAAATTCTATCAGAAGCTATCAGAAACTCTAATGGATCTAGGGAATCATAAAATGATTTTATTGGGTGACTGGAACGGGGTTTTGAATCCTTTAACAGATAGATCAGGCGTAGATTCGAGTAGCATTAAAGAAAATCAAGGAAAATTACCAAGAAGTTTTTTCGACTTACTAGATTATATGTCCCTGGAAGAAGTGAGTGATGTAAGAAATAGAAATAGAAATGAAGAAAACTTCACATATTATTCAGATCGACATAAATCATGGTCGAGAATAGATAGATTCTTCATATCCTCAGATCTAAAAAAAAATATTATTAGCATGGAAACATTACCTAGAACTATATCTGATCATTGTCTAATACTTTTGACTTTACAATATGGCAAAAATAATTGGAATTGGAAATTAAACGAAAGTTTACTTAGAAATGAATTGATAGTAATAAAAGCAAAAAAAGAATTGAAAGAATTTATAGAAAATAATATGGGGAAAGAACAATCGGTGCAGATAGTGTGGGAAACTAGTAAAGTAGTGATGAGGGTTTTTTTTATAAGCCAACAAGCTTGGATAGTTAAATGTAAGAAAGAAAAAGAAACAGATATATTAAACAAACTTCAAGAGAAAGAAAGGGAGTTAAAGGAAAGGCCCAAAGATAGGAAAATTCTGGAAGCTATTCAAATATTAAGTAAACAATTATCCCTATTGACAATGGAAGAAATGGAGAGGAAATTGAAATTTACGAAACAAAGATATTTCGAACACGCAAATAAACCAGGAAGATGGCTCTCATATAGATTAAGGAAAGAGAGAGAAAAAAGCAGTATTAGTGAATTGAGAGAAGGACAGACTATCCATTATCAACAAAATAAAATTAAAAATATATTAGTGAATTACTTTGAAGGATTATTTAAAGAGAAGGACCAATCACAAGAACAAAAGAATAAGATGGAGGCCTTTTTGGGACAAGTAGATACTATGAGCTTGTTAGAAAACCAGAGAGAAGAATTAGATAAACTGGCTAAACTGGAGGAAGTTAGAGAAGTAATAAAGAGCTTGAAAGAAGTCAAAGCACCGGGACCAGATGGATTTATAGCAATGTATTATAAAACCTTTCAAGATTTATTGGCTCCCTTGTTAGTTCAAGTTATAAATTCTATTAATAATAATAAAGAATTACCAAATTCATGGATAGACTCTAATATTGTGTTAATTCCGAAAGAAGGTAAAGATAAATTAGATAAAAGGAACTATAGACCAATCTCATTGTTAAATATAGATTATAAAATTTTTACTTTAATATTAGCAAATAGATTAAAGAAAATAATGGCGGGCTGGATACATGAAGACCAAAACGGATTTTTACCGGGGAGACAATTAAAAAATAATATAAGAGTGATCTTAGATACAATAGAATATTATCAAAAGATGAATCAGAAGGAATTAGCATTACTATTTTTAGACGCAGAAAAGGCTTTCGACAATGTGAGTTGGAATTTTATATTCGAAGTATTAAATAAAGTAGGAATCGGTAAAAGATATAGAGATTGGATACAGGCAATTTATGAAGATCAGAAAGCGTGCTTAATAATTAATGGGGAGAAATCAAATTCTTTTAAAATAAACAAGGGTACAAGACAGGGTTGTCCACTTTCACCATTGCTTTTAATCATATGCTTAGAAATGTTAATGATTAAAATTAGAAATAATAAGGAAATAAGGGGTATGAAGATTAAAGGACATGAATTCAAAACCCAAGCATTTGCAGATGAGATGGTATTAATACTAGAAAACCCAAATGAAAGTATTAATCCACTCATGGAAACATTGAAAGAGTTTGGACAAATAGCTGGCTTACGGATTAATAAAGATAAGTCCTTAATGATTACAAAAAATATGACCCAACTACAAGAAACAGAATTAATGAAGATTACAGGATTTAAAATAGTAAAGAAAGTAAAGTACTTGGGGATTATAATTACGAAGAACAATTCAGAACTATTTGAAAATAATTATAAGAAAATTTGGAAAGAAATTCAAGAGGATTTGAAGAAATGGGAAAAATTAAATTTATCCCTATTAGGGAGAATTTCTGCAATAAAAATGATTATTCTTCCAAAGATAGGATTCCTATTCCAAAATCTGCCAATATTAGTGAATGATAGAATATTTAAAAAATGGGAACAAGATCTTAGTAAATTTGTTTGGAGGGGAAAGAAACCTAGAATCAAATGGAAATATTTAAAAGAATCAAAAGAGAAAGGGGGATTAAATATGCCAGATTTAAAATTATACTATGAGGTTGCCACGTTAGTTTGGATGAAAGAATGGATTTTATTAGAAAATTCAAAATTATTAAGTTTAGAGGGATTTAATCTACACTATGGCTGGCATGCATATGTCTGGTACGATAAAGGAGCAATAAGGTATTTTTGGATCACTATATTAGAAAAGCTATTTTAAGAATCTGGTTAAAATTTAGGAAAAAATTATATTTGAAAATTCCATATTGGACTTCACCACATGAAGCATTTTATAGATTTGAGAAAATAAGAACAAAAGAATGGTTAACATACAAAGATATAACTAAAAAATCAGGAGAAAATATTAGATTAAAAACTAGAGAAGAATTATTTGCTGATAATTTTACAACACATTGGTTCCTTCACAGTCAATTGGCGAGAAAATACAAAGAAGATATGAAGGATAGGGGGATAACATTAGAAGAAAATGAATTTGACAAAATAATGAAACCAGGAGTAGAAAGGCCCTTAAGTAAGATTTATAAATTATTGTTAAGCTTAGAATTAGAACAGGAGATAATCAAAACAAATATGATAAAATGGGCCCAGGATATAGGCCACCCAATTTCTTTAAATCAATGGCAGAGAGCTTGGAAATTAAATCATGACTTCACTAGATGCTATGACTTAAAGGAAAATTTTTATAAGATATATTATAGGTGGCATTTAACCCCGACCCGGATATCTAAAATGAGTAAAAATAAGCAAATAGCTAAATGTTGGAAATGCAAAGGAGTAGGATCCTTTTTCCACATGTGGTGGAAATGTGAAAAAGCAAAAATATTCTAGTCTCAAATACATAAACAATTAGAGAAAGTACTTAAGGTTAAATTTACAATCTCCCCGAAAATATATCTCTTGAATATTTTGGATAAGATAGATACAAGAATTAGGGAAAAACATTCAAGGATCATATGTTATATGATCTACGCGGCAAGGGTTATATTTGCGAAACACTGGAAGGCTGAAAATATTCCCCAAATAGAGGAATGGATACGGAAACTATACGAATTAGCAGAAATGGATAAGCTAACTTTGTATTTACAGAATAAATCGGTAGAAATGTTTAATCGAGAATGGGAGATCTTAAAACCAATATGGGAAGAGCACTGGGATAAAAATGCACTGATAGGTATGTATGAATAATAGATTGAAGAAAGAATTATGATGTAAAGGTCCTGAAAGAGAAATAATAAATGTAATAAATGTATAATAAATGTATATATATATGTATACTTATACACATATATAGAATCTGGAATATTAAATAAGAGGAATTAAATGAGAAGATTGATGATAATATCTAAGATAAGGATTATAGATGTGAATTAGATAAAATGGTAGAAAAGTAAATATAAGTAAGTATAATGTGACTAATGTGATTATATAGTAAGAGTTGTAATTTAAGGATAAGATATATTTAGAAGAGGAAGTAACATAGAGTAGAATGCAGAAAAAGCAGTAATTTGTAAAAATAAGCAGGAAGGTAAGCTGAGGACAAGAAGAGGAAAGTTGCGCCCAATGGATAGATAAAAAGAAGTCAAGGTGTGTGGGATGTATGAAGAATGGGTTAAGTATAGAAGGATGGAAATGGAAGTATTAAGAATGGGTATGTATTTTAGTATTATTATTCTTTTTTCCTTTTTGTCTGTTTGTTGTTTGTTTATTGTTGTTGTATTTAGGTGTACATGTATTTTGGTTGTATGTTGTATTGTTTGGTATTGTATGTACGTATGTTTTGTTTTGAAAGTATTGAGAATAATAAAATTTATTTTTTAATTAAAAAAAAAAGGCTCCTAAATTATAATGGCTGGAATCCTGTTGGGCAGTTACAACTGCATAATTTAGTTACATATTTGTGACTGTTTCATATTCATGATCCCTACATAGCCCTGGTGGCGCAGTGGTTAAATGCCAGTACTGCAAGCCACAAGGTTGTGAGTTCGATCCTGCCAGGCTCCAAGGTTGACTCAGCCTTCCATCCTTCCGCAGGTCGGTAAAATGAGTACCCAGATTGTTGGGGCATGTATAGAAATGTATCAAAATACATATGGAGAGGCGGGATACAAATAAATAATAAATAAATAAAAATAAATAAATAGGGTACATATAGGGACAGTGAAAGTCCTCCAATGCCCACTTACCAGGAAGCAGCTGCTGCAATTGATAGGGATCTGGTTCCCTACTGATAAGGAAGCAGCTGGCTAGTAGTCCCATCCCCTCCTATAAATGATCTCTGGTGTGACAGGAAAAAGCAAGTGTCTGGAGGCATGATGATTGGGGCTCTTTAGAATCTCTCACACATGTGTACTTACATGCTATGAATTTCATAGGGTTGTTGTTTTTTTTTTGCAAGGAATAGTCAGAAGTGGTTTTTTCTCTGAAATATAGTCTGCAGCAGCTAGTATTTGTTGACAGTCTCTGATCCCTAGTACTAACCAGGGCTGACCTTGCTTATCTTCTACAATCCAATGGGATCTAGTGTCTTCAGAGTATTTAAGCTCTCTCTCTCTCTTTCTCATTCATAGTCAAGTCAAAAGCAACTTGACATCAACTGGGGAGTGCAATTAAAGTTTTTAACCAGGAGATGGCACTTTTGTAGACAATGTAGCTGTCTTCATCAGAGAATTTTTTTCTTGCCAAATGCTGCTAACCTAAGGTAGTCTAAACTTTTTTGTACAAAAAAACAAACAAAAACAAAACAAAAATCAGGAAATAAAAATAAATGTCCACTAACACAGAAAAAGACATCTTAATCCAGATCATTTTTATACTGAAACTGTGGCTTGTTATTACTGCTGTTTGATACCTTTGTAATTAACACATGCAGCATTTTATTACACAAATGTCCTTTACTTAAAATTGTGTAAAAATTCTAGTTTAGTTTTGTTCTTCACTTTAGATGTGTTTTCTACAAATTTAATCAGCTGCATAGATATGCTTATGGTGGTCTATCAAGTTTCCAAAGGATACACTAATGTTCCTTTTAGCTTGTGAACAAGTTATATTCTTGCAAGTGCCAAAGACTGCAAGATTTGTAGAAGTAGAGAGCATTCTGTCCTAAATGCTCAACCATCATAATTTCTATTTTACAAAATAAGAAAAGTAAGCAAACATAAGCTATTTCCCTGTGAGATAGAAAAATCAGTCAGTAAAATATGCATTATTAACTCTTTCCCACTAGAAGACATAAGTCCAACAGGACAACTATGAAGAATCATGGAGATGAGATCATTAAACCATGTTTTACAGCCTAAACGTATGTCTATAAGATGGGTACAGTAGTTTGGCACCACTTTTACTATTATATTATATAAACTGCTGAAGTTCAGGGAGGTGCACTAGAGATCTCTAGCAGAGAATTCTAATTCCCTCACTAAACTCCAATTCCATGATTCTATAGTATGGAGCCGTGAACAGTTAAAAATGATATCAAACTGCCACAACTGTAGTGCAGATACCCTTTTGATGCATATTGGTACAGGGTAGCCAAAGAAGTGCATTCTAACACAAGAGTCTCCTTTGGTTTTGTGTTCACCCCACCACCACCACCTTAGGAAACAAATTTCAGTATTTTTCAGAGATTATTAGTAGTCTCCTGTCACTCTGACATCCCTTCTCCCATTTATTACACTTCTTCCTATTGGGTCTCACCTCCTATAAACTTCTTAAAGACTCAGATTCATAGCTGACAAGTTACAATATGTGAGCTTTCAGATTTTGAGCCACTGCCCTAAACTACAAACCCCAGGATTCCATAGGATGTTGAAAGTGGAATAATAGCACTATAGCAGTCTAGTGCAGAAATGACCTTGGTCAACAGAGAAGTGTGGATCAGACAGCAAAAAGCTTCTAGAACAAAATCTGGCACTGTAGCCATACCAATAGACTGATACTAATGGTTGTTATTTTTAAAAGGACTAATATTAAAATAAGATACTGTCCAAGAGGCTTCCTTTGCCAAAAGAAAATAACTTTTTCTTACATTTCATAGGACATTTCCGTAACACCAAGAACATAATGTCTTTTAAAAAATAATACATTGGCGGTACAATTAATGTTATTCTATAATTAGGCGATATAGAATTCTATTGGCCAAATCAAGTTGCATGTAGTGTAGCTAGAATAAACTCTCCCACATCTGGCAGAACTGCAATTAAATCAGCTTTGCTTTGGAAGTTATCCTGATTTCCTGCACCACCTAGTGGAAGTTAGAATTATTTGATCCTTGCTCAGGGTTTCCAGCTCTTAAGCCACTAGGTTGAACAGTTGATGAATGTGCTATTTGGATCACTAAAGAATAAATAATAATAATAAAAAAATACAGCTGAAACATGTATTCATCAGAATAATTACCATATTTGCCAGCATATAAGATGCACCCGTGTATAAGAAACACTCCATTTATACACTGTGAAATAGACACGCTGGCATATAAGACACATCCCATTTTCAAACAGTATTTTTTGGGAGGGAAAAGTGAGTCTTACACACCAGCAAATACAGTATTAGGAAGAGAAGTGATAATGTTGTACCAAGAGCATATTCACAGGGCATTCACAGATTCCAATACAGGTGGCTTCACAGTTCAATAATAAATCTATTAGGTGTGTGGATTACACACAAACACATGGGCATGGGATGAAGGTAGGGGTTAACTATCATTGTGGTTTGGTGTTGGAAGCTGCTCATGAGGGTAATCAAGGAAAAAGCATAGGTATATGTGTGCCATCCTTTACCTTTGGATTCTGTCTATAAACTAATCAGACTGATACCAGCTATGCCTCAGACCATGTAAATAAACCCATATGTGCTCTGAGTACACTTGCTTATCAGGTCCCCTGTGACTTTGGCAAGTATGTGTCTTGGGCAAACTGGACTCAAAACTGATATTCACACAGAACTCTCTAAAAGCGGGATTTTATTGAACATACAGCAATCAAAAGCAAACATTACATATTACACACAAAACAGAACACACTTGCTTTAGGATGGGGAGATATTAACTCAAAAGGAGAAAACTTGCAACACCATGAGGGTTTGGAATTATGCAGTCTGAATCTGTAGGGTTTGCTAAGAGGAGGAGAAATGAAAGAAAAGAGGTTCAAAAATAAGAGGAATATAATACTTTTCCTAATACCACACACACACACACACAGAGTAGAGAAAGAGGAAGCAGTTTGAGGACCCACAGTGTGCAACAAGGGTACTTACCCAAAAACAGATTTTAGAGATGATGAAAATTATCTTTCCTTGGTTCTGTAGGATTTGTGAGAAGCTAGGGAGCCCTCCTGGCTGGAACAGCAAAAAAGGGAAGGACAAGCTGCATATGTTCCTTTGTGTGCTGGAAGAAAAAGACATTGTGGAAAGGATAAGCTAACAAATCCTGGATTCTGGGGGTGATTTGAGCTAGGAGTGAACCTTAGCTGAAGCAGTGATTTCAGCAGGAGAGGGCCTAAGGTAGGTCAGTGATTTTCACAGGGAGAGAAGGCAGGCTCTGTGACACTTCCAATTAATGGCATTTCCTGTCTGTACTTCATTGTTTACCAACTGCTGGGCCATGTGAAAGGGGGGGGACAGACTTTAATTCAGAGGTTAATTCTGGAAATTAATTCAGTATTTCAATAGTTAACCAGTTTTCTTGACATACCTAATATTGCCATTAGTGGAATCCATTCTTTCAGAAACGAGTGCTGGCTAGAAGGTTTTGACTAGAAGAGACTTTTCAGCTAACCCTTACTGTTCTTGGCCAGAAAGTCAGAAAAGTTCCATTTTATGGCATACACATGTTGTGCAGTTGTTCCATTTTATGGCATACACATGTTGTGCAGTAGGGCTGTTGTGCAGATCTGGCTGTCTCCTAATATGGTGACTATGGAGATATTGCTTATGTCATTTCAGTTCCATTGAACTATGTCTCTGCAGAAAGGTGTGTCCAATGGGATGGGACCTCTCTCGCTCATGTTATATCTGTTTAACTGCTAATGCATCTATCTGTAATAGTCTTTTGCTTGCATACTAAAGGCATGTACTTATGGCAAGAAATTCCATGTGCCAAATCACATAGTAGAATGACCTATGTATGACTGAGGAACGTAAGATATTCTGCTTCCATGATCAGATAATACTGAGTGTCAGAAACTGTTGCTTTGGCACTACTACTTCTCCCCACCACCACCCCTTAAAAAGAATCTATGAAATGAGCCTGCAGGTGGACGTCAAAATAATTTGGGTAGTTTTCACATCCAAATGATTTATTGAACAAAGTGATTACAGTCTCCCTTCATTTTTCTGCTAATGTCAAAAAGGAACAGCAGAGAGCTTCCTTTTGTTGCTTGGCAACTCACAAATGATTTTGAAATTTGATTAAACAAGAGAGAAACATTTCTCAAAAACCAACAATTTGGCAAGTTAAAATGCTTCAGATGGTCAGTTGATAAAACTACACCTGGGGAACTCCTTTTCTTTTCTTTTCTTTTCTTTTCTTTTCTTTTCTTTTCTTTTCTTTCTTAGCTCTCTCCATCCTAATTAGTGAAAATAGGCATGTACAAAAATCAGAAAGAAAGAAATGACAAAGAGAAAGAAATGTATCCTGACCTTTAAAATGGCATTAATTGTTTCCAGACCTCTTTCTTTGACCTTCCTACAAGTTCTTTCAGTGCAGATTCTTTCTTAAAGTACCCTCTAACCTTCTTGCTGATTATGGTGCATATCTGTACCTAACTGTTTACTCTTCAGGTGAACAACATAACTGAGGAAAAGCATGTAATTAACATACATATGCAGAGAAAGAGAGAGAGAAAAACATTTCTAAGGACAACTTATACAATGGATGTGCAGTGTTTATCTGTGTGTTTTAGATAGTACAGAAGATCTGAAGGCTACTAGGTTACCTATATAGGCATAGAGCTGTTGTTTACTTGCTGCATTCATTAGCCACTGGTTACTAGTGGGATCCTTTTCCAATGTGGCCACATATGGACCAGAAAAAAAAAAGTGGGGGAAGAGGAATAAGGATACAGATATGCATAAATTTACATATGCTAATTTATACTTGCAAACACAATTTTGGAACAAAGAGCTATAATTTTAAATAGAAATGCAATATACCTCCCCAGTGAAGGACAGGCTAGAGCTAGGCAATTTGCATGTCTGCTCTGTCTATTGCCCATGTGGTAACTCCAAGCCCTTTGATACCACTGCTTATGGTTCTTAGTCTTTAAAACAGATTTTGATTACATAATCTTTCAAAGAGAGAATGCCTTCAGACACAGGACTGTCTACTAATATCTACATTGCCAATTATATTTAGATGATTTATATTATTTTTAGACAACCAGAATCAGGTGCTCAAGTGTCAATGCAATCAAAATCCACTGTTCTGTACATGAAAACTCAGCAAAGAAGACCAGGGCCCTTTCCACAACTCACCTTTTTGCGGAGCTGGGGTGCTGGAATCATGCGAGCTGTTACCCTGAAAATTGGGGGTCCCGCGAGGGGCGCCCGGCTTTGCCAATTAAAATACCAAAGATGGGGAAATTAAACTCAGAGCACTGGTTTTGCTAGCGAGAGGCAGGGTAACGTAGCGAGATCTTTCACCCTATGTATACAGCGGCGGGTCAGAGAGTAGCTAGACAAGGTTTTACAGATGAAAAACAATTCTTTATTGAGAACAAAACACAGAAGACAAACATAAGCTAACTAACTGGAAAGAAAAGAGTTGCAAGGGAAGGCAATACGACCTGTTCCGTAGTCCTGGGGAGAAGTTGGAGATTCGGGGAAGAAAGCTCAGCGTGGGGCGCTGAGGGGAGTCCTTTAAACACACCATGGCAGTGCAGGATGGCAGTCAAAGGTGATCCAGGGATCGGTTAAAAGTGAGGGTTTTTTATAGGGAAGATTGTGCCTTTCAGCTATGGCAATCCCAAAGAGAACAAAAGAGGTTTCGGTGCTGGACAAGGGATCTGGTGAGGTCATCGTTGACATGATGGGATTTGCATGTAAAGACAATACTCTAGCCGAGACATTGATGGCCCAACATAAAAGAGTAACTTGACTGAAAGCCATGTGGCTATTGAGGAGTTTGTGGCAGGAAGTTCCCTAAAGCTTCGGGCGAAGTTTGAGTTGCTGGCTTCAATGGAGAATGGAATGCAAACCATTAACGGCTGCACTCCATCCGTGCTTGTCCGGAGAACTTGCAGACACGTGAGATGAGGTCACTGCGAGCCAGTCCAGCTAAGGCCAAATTAAATGATATCAAAAAGGATATCTGGGGGTCCTCACCAAGGGTGCCATAGCAGAAATAACAGAGCAACCTCTTCTGAGAGGCTCTCACGTCTCCATTGCTTCAGCTCTGCAGCTGCTGCCTGCTCGCGAGCAGGTAGTGCGAGAGCCCCTCCTCTTCCTTCCGCAGCGCAGCCTGGGATTTTCTCAGGCTGTGCTGGGGCAGGAAGTGTGAGTGTCGTGGTTCCGGAGCTCAGCACGCACAGCAGGTGTGTGCGGGGGCCTGGAGCAATGTGAGATCATGCACTATTTTCAGCTCACAGCCAAAAATGAAAAAGTGCATGATCGGCACCTGCCAGACCCTGGAGTGTTGCACGATTGCGAGTGCATTGTGCAGATCACTCCTTGCAGTCGCGTGATGCTCGAGGGGCCCTTTCGCATGGCAAATGTCATGCAAAAAGGGCCCAGGATGAGCAATGGGTAGCACAAAGGGAGAGGGTCCTAGCTTTTCTTAGAACCATCACATTTACAGACTGCACAGGTTCCAGAAACTCTTGGAACTGTACAGCAATCAATGGAGTGAGGTTGATGGTCCATGAGCAACTCCTTTCCAGGCCTGTGTCATGAGGTGTTGAGGCCTAACAGAATATTAGTATGGAACATTACTGTGCAAAGTTCTACCGAGCCCGCCTTTGAATTTCTTTTTCACAATGTTTCCCTCCCATGAACAGGGAACAATGGATACGGCAACAGAGGGGCACACTTCACATGCATTTGCTTTACTCATTTTCTAATGTCTAAATAGGGGTGGACAACTATGGGATGGCAGCAGTTTTCATCCTGCAACCCCCTGTGGGCTGAGCTAATGTTCCCCAGTGCATCAGAAGTGTTGTCATGTTATCATTTAGGGCAGATTTTCACCCCAGTAAAGACGATTTTGGAGGGCTGGAGGATGGAAAAGTGAAACCGTGCAAGAGCAGGCCATATTCTTTTGTGTTTTACCATTTCTGGGTGAAAAGTAACTTGGAAAACTGTCCAAAAATTGGGGGAAAATTGAGGAGTGCTTGGGGATGGGTGGGAGAACTATGCAGTCAGCTTCGGGCCAAAAAGGTGGGATTCCAGGGTGGTATGTGGCATATATGCCACAATTTCTCCACTTTAGTCTATAGTGAAATTCCAGTTTCCACTTTGGGAGAGATATTTTAAAGCAGAAAAATAGGGTGGGGGCTTAATCATTATTCCTATCAGTCATTTATCTATTCTCGCCTGCTGGCCCACAGTTCCTTTGTCTTTTGCAAAGTTTCAGGACTATGTTAGTTGCTCACTTCCCAAATGTATAATCCCATCTTTGGGGCCAAAGCCACATGCCACAGCAAAAGGCCCATTTGTTTAAACCAAGGTCTGCTCCAGTCACTTATAAAACAGGCCCAATTTTTAGAACAAAGAGAGCACACAGGTCAGGAGAGCTGAATTCTCTCTGTTCCTGCTGACTTCCTAATTGACTGTTCCCATGTGGGTCCTTTCCCCCTACTAAGCCCCTGTTATAAGCTCTCCTCTCTTTCAGTGGACATATGAGAATAGTCACACCCATGAGATTGGCACATATCTTCTGTGGCACTCTAGTGTTTGTTTTCCCCCAAAACTTTGGGCATTTTCCACTAGAAAGCTAGCAAGGTAAAGAGGGGTCTGTTAATGGCCTGTACAAAGCAAAGGCTTTTGTTGCCCCAGATTCACTTGTATATATGTTATTATGTTCTTTGGTTACCAGCTGTACTGGTGCAAGAAATGGAAAATTTGCCACAGCCATTTGCATTTCCTGGTTGGGGCCTGCTGTGGAGCTTGGCACTCATACATGTTCTGCTGCTGCTGTTTCTATTGATGATGACAAAATAAGAGGGCGTGACCATCTTGTTTTTCAAAGAAGTCCCATTGCAACATATCACACGCGGTTCAGAGTTGAACGAGATATCCCCTCCCAGCATTCCATGTTTTATATCAGCCAAATTTTGTAACTGTAGTTGGCCCATCATGGTCACCACCTGCCCATCCACCATTTTCAAGTGAGTAGAGTGCTCGCTTGCTCTCACACTCCTCTCCCCCAGCAGCCCATTGTTTCAATGAACTTGGATGATTAGAATTGTATAACTGGCAGCCTTTGGTGCCAAACCAATCTACAGAGAGTCTCTTGGTAGCCTTACAAGCCAATGGACTAGAAAGGGTCTTTGGATTCTCTCCATTCCTTTCGGATAACAAGTACAGAAATGGTGGCTTGGGAACCTGGCAACCGTGTTAATAATTATGGGACTCCAAACAAATTGTCTGAGAACACAAAGGTGGGTCAGATGAATGGTTCGAATAAAAGTAACTTATAGCAAGCCATCAGGTGGGAATTAAAATTTAATTTAGAAGGTACTATCACTGCCGCAGTGCGGTGGCGATTTATTTGATTGATGGCTGCTTTCTTTCACCTTTGTGAGCTTTTGGTTTTTACTATCTGAGGAAATTAAGGCTGAATTGCAGCAGGAAATTCCATGTAGCCAGGTGTTTCTGGTTATCCAACAAATAATTCCTCTAGAGGGGATGCATGGATTTTTGGCATCTACATGACCGCTTATTGTGCTGTACCCAATCCTGCCCATTTGCACAGCTATTCCCATTGTTCCTCTAACCAGGGATGAGAACATTTGGCTAGACCAAGCAAGAGGCTATAGGAAACGGACAATTTCATTATTCTGCTGTGAAAGTCAGAGGAAAAGGTGAAAAGCTTGTTTTATTGGTTTGTCTTATTTGAGGAGCTCAGCCAAGAAGCCACACATTGGATTCCTTGGCGTTTCTTTTCTCTTTTGGCTAAATCCTGCCACTTCTGTGCCCTGACTCAACTTTCGTGTATTTCAATCCATCACACCACATGATGGAACAATTAGATACTCTCCTCGCTCAGAGGAAAAGCCCACAGACTTTCCATGTACTTAGCCTCCTTCTTCTTTTTATTTTTTCCAGTGCTACAAATTGATTTCAAATTGATCTGCTCCACTGACTTCTTGCTTGCCACTGAGTTGCCTTGATTTCAGTTCAATGGCAAGCAAGAAGTTAGGGGAGCAGATCATTGCTGAAACTTGGGCTTCTTTAAAAATCTCTGTTTTCATGAAAGATAGCCATACCTCCTAGCTATCTGTCTGTCTGTCTATCTATCTATCTATCTATCTATCTATCTATCTATCTATCTATCTATGATTGTCCATGTTAGCATTACAATATCTGATAGGTTAACTAGAACTGGTACTACCATTAAGCGAGCAAGGCAGCTGCTTCAGGTGGCAGGTGCCGGGGAAACAAATTATAGGCAATACGTTAGAGGACATAGCAATGTATTCTTCTCCCTAAGTTAGCTGGCTGTCTTGTTGTCTGATTTGCCCAAGGCCAGCCACAGCAAACCACCTCTGAACAAATCTTACCAAGAGAACTCCATGATGGAGTTGCCATAAGTTGGGAATGACTTGAAGGCGCACAACAACAAACCTCACATCAATGCTGAAGTAAGATTCCCTGTCTAGTCAGCTTCTGTATGTGGTGCTGGTGGCAAAGGCTTTTGTCCTTTGCCTCAGGTGGTAAAACTGCTCAGGCTGGCCATAAGGCTAACATATCAGTATCCAGAAGGGATTGTGGCAGTCACATGCTTTCTCTAAGATGTAAGTACACAGTTTTGAAGTAACCAGTTTGGTTAAATAAATAAAAATTACCTGTATGTAATTCTTATATATAACTACTTCACATTACAAGTGTAACTTCACCCTTTTATGGGGCAACTCTAATGATTAATGACTGCACTCAAGGGTGGAGAAGGAATACCACATGATACCATGTTTTGTTGTGGGTACTGAAATGATAATAAGATGAATGGGAGGAGAATGGGTTCCATATCCCAGGCCAGTGGTTTGTAGCATTCAGAGTCTTTAAAAAAGTAACTAAAAATAACTTCTATGGAGTGGGAAACAGTGACTTTTAAAACAGGGATGGCCTACTTGCAGAGGTGCAGGAACCAATTTCTGCTTCTGGAACCCTCCAGGGATGTCTAGAAATGCCCCCAAAAGCTTCTGGCTTTGACAAAATCAGTATTCTTATAGTGTACAGTGCTCCGTGTGTGTGTGTGTGTGTGTGTGTGTGCGCGCGCGCGTAGGAGGGAGGGAGGGGGAGAGAGAGAGAGAGAGAGAGACTTGTATAAAAATGTGAATTTCTATTCCTAGGGGTTTCCAGAAAAGGGAGTGCATCTTTTGTGCTACAAAAGGGGATGATCCAGAATAGTTAAAGGACTGGAAAGACAGCCTTAAAGATCGCATGCAGTCCCAGGGCCACACTTTACTCACCCCTGTTTTGAAAGATTTATATCAGTAGCTAACTGTTTGGGAGACACTGGAACTATAGCTGTTAATGAATTGCTTTTTAAAAGTGGCTTTCCAAGCTTCATATAAATGATGCAAAAAACCTAATATGTCAAAATGTGATACATTTTTCTTGGTTCAAAATCTAGTACAAGAAAGAAGTGAAGCCCATTATTTTCCCCAAAATAATACCACAACACATGCATATTATGATAAAAGTAAAAAATCTGAAGCATTATATGTACCAGCCATTTTTAAGGTTTCTAGAGGCCAGGGAGAAAAGAAATCTGTTGCATTCCATGATAGGTGCCTTCTGGCCAATATGCATGTTCTCTTTGCCTTTGTGCTCTCAGTTGTATACATAGTGTGAGTGCATTGTGCACCACTGAGACTCTGAAGTGAAATCTGAAATGGATTTCGCTATATATTTTGGGCATGTAAATGACCCTCCATGCCACTTATGATACATGAGGCCAGTTCCTCCATCCATAGTGAAAACCTAATGCGGATGTCCTTTCATTTAGGGTATAGATCAAGAGCATTTACTACTTGCTTACCTAGCCATAACGTGCACATTGATCTTGGGACATGTTGATAGTTTTGTGGATGGGCTAATTGATTATACAAATGGGTTCCATGATTTAGAGTTTGGAAAGCCAGCACAATCTAGTGGTTTGCATGGTGGACTAGGACACGGGAGGACTGGGATTCAAATTCCTACTCAGTCATGGAAACCCACTAGGTGACCAGGGGGCAAATCACACTCTCTCAGTCTCAAAGACAAGGGCAACTGGCTCGCAACAATTTCTGCCAAGAAAATTCCATGATAGGTTCGACTTAAGGTTGCAATAAGTCAGAAATGACTTAAACACAACAACAAAGTGTGCTTACAGATGCATGGCCTTCTTTGACCTATCTCCTTCCTTCCTTCCTTCCTTCCTTCCTTCCTTCCTTCCTTCCTTCCTTCCTTCCTTCCTTCTTGTCTTGACTATCTATATTATGCATACATGTATGTAGTGTCCATGCTGTTCTTCAGGAACAGTAGGCATTAAGGGATGATTTGTGTCTGGTGCTGCGTAGATTCTCTGTTCAGATGATTGTAAGACTATCTTTGTCCTTCGCATGGATGCATTTGTTTGCTGTATGCTGAAAGTTTGTGATTTGGAAATGTTATTGTGACTCTCTCTTGAGGCCGTTTTTGGTGCTGCTTTCCCTGTGGGATGCTCCTATTGTTAGGGGAGTAAAATCTGTACAATAAAAACTGATCTAGATATTGTTGCTGTTAATGCTGCTGTTGTGAAAAATCTTACACCATGCACAATGTCTGCATGGGACTGAGTCTCTGAGATGAACGTAACAAGCAAGCTCATAAATTTAAATTGTGTCTCCAGGTATAATGATAAAAATTCCATGCTCTTCAAAATGGCCTGCATGTGATTGATTTATCTGAAGAATGTTTATTTTTTTTGAAATGGTGCTCTGAGCAGCTTACATACTATCAAGAAAACAAGCTTTCAGGTTTTCAGGCTTTATTTTAAAAATAGAACTCAAAAGGAAAAAGGAATTGGGGGGAAGAAGAGGAAGACAGTAAACCTAGGTACCAAGTCATAAATGTGTACACTGTTTCTTATGTTGCCCAGCTGGATGGAGAAGAGAAATCCAAAGAAAGCTCCTCTTTCAGCTGCATTGAATGAGTTGGTGCAAATGAAGTGTCCCTTTCCAGAACAGATAGAGCAAGCACATATTCTGTACACATCCACTCAAAAGTAAGTCCCACTGAGTTCACAGGGGGCTTTCTTTCAGATAAGTGGCTAGAGGGCTAAATGGGTAGAGATGGATCAGCAGCATGATTAAACAATTCAACTAGAGACCAATACACACAACCCAACATCTTCTGTTCTTCAGAATACAGCAGGGAATCATATTTAAATTCCCTCATCTAAAATTCTCCAAGAACAAAATACACAAGAAAAACTTGGTAAGGGAGAAGGCACAGCTCAGGCTTCCAGTTATTTTAGTAAGTGAGCGAAGATTTTGTTTTGTTTTATTTCCTATGGTGAAACATTCAGATATGCTGTATGGGGAACTGCAATCTAAAGCAGCACTGAAAAAAGCTTTAGTGATTGACCCAATAAATAGTCAAATGAAAAAAAAAAGGTCCTAAGTGTTCTGGAATGGAGCAGAGGTTCATTTAAATGAAATTGTGTATCTGTATATTTTACTGTTCTGTGATGCCCCAGGATATTATTTGTCTTTTGACTTTCATTTGGGCTTCGCTGAATCATCAGCATGAAGCTAATGAAAAAATGGGCAGTTCTGAAGGCTATGATTTTGTTGAAGCTCTTCAGTAGATGAATGCCTGGCTTCATGTATTGATCTGATTGCACACAATAGAAAATCTATTAATTTTTGTAGTCTTCTCATAATAATAGTGCTTGCTTTAAAAAACCCTTTCATGTTAATCAGGTCTCTCATTTTGAAATGAAAACATAAGTTTCTCCAAAACTAAGTAATGGGAGGTAGGGGAAGATGCATGGATCAGCTTCCCAATGGCACCATTTTGGAATATAACTTGTAGTTCATGTATTAGTATTGAAAGCACTTTATTGTGCAAGAGCAGATTCTGCCAGGCACATGGAAATACTCTAACATTTACCAACAAAAGGTGATGGCTGTTATAGATTATGGGGGATATGTAATTTAGTCTTTAACCTCAAATACCAGTGATGGCAAGAGATATTAGGGGATTTTGAAGGGCTTAATGCAGAACTTTACCAGGACAATTTCATGCACAATTAAGGGATGGATGGGGTGAAGTAGTGCTGGAATGGGGAGATTTTAGTAAATTACTTGTTACCTTACTAATACCTACCAAAAGCCCTGTAGTGTTTGATTGTAAGAAATAATGCTGCATATGATAAAAAGTAAATGTTCACTAAGACAAGTTAGAATGAACTAGTATATTGGCTCTTTAGCCATGATGTTATCTTGATGGGTTGCCCACCCCACACTTTTTGAGAGAAAAAGCACCTGTATTGTTGTTTGTGCTGAATTCTGCAACTATTTCATTAAATCACATTCCAGACTTGTCAACTTGAACAGCTTCAAAATGCTTTTCAAGTAAAGCTGATCTCCTTTCTTCTCCATTATATACAACAGTCTTTTCCCCCCTCCTTGCATCTGTCTCCCACCTTCTCTCCCCCTTTCAACTCTTTAGTTGCTTTATGACTTGCTAGGTCTGTTTCCTTTAGTGTACAAATATGTATGCAGCTAAAACTACTTTAAAATACAGTAATTTACCTATATCTCACAAGCTCACCCTATTGCTGTTCAAGACTTTCCTTCCCCTGAACAAGAACATGTTTTTCAAGATTAGGCCTTAAACAAAATGTTTGATGTTTAACTCAAAACAAATGGTGAAAGTGGAGAACACGAGCAAAAGGACACTTTAGTTGGCTATAAAATTAGAAAAGTATATAATATTGTGCCTTTGGCATAAGAATGATCTAGAGTGAGCCACATGCATTCAAGATTTTGTATTATCCAGATGCCAGATATTTGTTGCCATCTGAATTGCAGGATGTTGAGATAAGAAACAAATTTGTCACATGTATGTTAGTTTCTAAGAAAATAATTAATTGGTGAAAAATCTAAACTGCAGTTTGATTCAAGTGTAACCAGGGCTCAAGGACCAGAATGCTGGGAAACAGAGTTAATGATAATGCCTTAAGGGTGCAAGCTGTCATGGGGCCTTTCTGCTCTAAACTATTGTAGTGCTATTATTCCACTTCCAACATCCTATGGAATTCTGGGGTTTGAAGTTTACTAAGGCCAAAGAGCACTCTGACTGAGAATTCTGAATGTCCCTCCTTAAACTACAAACCCCAAAATTCCATAGGATGTTGAAAATGGAATACTAGCACTAGAATGGTGTAGTGCGGAAAGGCCCATGGTATAGTGGTTTCAGCATTGGAATATGACCCAGGAGACCAGGGCTTGATTCCTTGCTTGACTATGGAAACCCACTATTTGACCTTGGGTATGTCACACACATCGAGTCCCTGACATGATAGGTTTGCCTTAGGGTCGCCATACTTCAGAAACAATTTGAAGGCACATGACAATGTCACAAATTTTGCTTGTTTACAACATACCCACCCACCCATCCATCCATCCATTTTTTTTATTTTTTTTTACCAAACCCAAATCTGGGTGGAAATGATGGAATATTTGAGACCAGTAAAATTGTCCCACCTTGTCTTGATTCTGTATTGCTTTATGAAGCATCTGTATTGCTAGAGGAATACTCAGGTGAGTTGATGCATGCCTAGTTTGTTGCTCAGAATAAAAGCAGCTTGTGAGTTAACATGACAGAAGCCTAAATCCAATGTCACGCACAATGCTGCAGTGGCAGTACCAGCCCAATGCCACTTCTTTACCTTCCCCTCTCCATTGCAGCCTTCAAAATGGCCCAAAAACCTGCTGTGGAAGGTTTCACATTGTTTTAGAACAAGGCTTCATGGTCTGGGAAAGAGGGTTCCAGATTGTCGCCTTCTAGTTTAGCTAGACACTGCTGTTCTACTTGTAGAAATCCAGCACTGGATCATACCTTGCATTGACAACTGTGTAACTGAAAACAAAAACTAAACTAACTTGCAGTGGATTTCAACCAAAAAATGTGAGGCAGTTTGAATTTGGATCATCATGAGAGGGGGAATGGGAAGGGAGAGGGAAAGGGAGATGGAGCATTAACTCTTTTCTGCCACCATGGATTCAATCTCATACCCTCCAACAGTCCTGATTTGGCAGGCATAGTGCCAATTACTGTCCTCCCACTTTTTCAGTTGCTTTTATGTCCCAGTTTCTCTCTCCTCCTCCCACTTTCCCACTTGCAGTTTCCTTTCATTCCTGCGAACTGAGTTCAAAGTACAAAAAGTAATTTGCATCCAATTCACTCAGCCACAGAGGAAAGGACTACAGAGAGGAGTTTTATTCTTCCCAGTTGGCTCACGCAGAAGAAATTGCTGCAGCCTCTCCTAACTCTCCTGCCATCTTGACCACACTCTGATATAGCATGGCCTCCCACGCTATATTCATTCATGACTGTGTCCCAGGTTTCATCTGTGAAATGTCTGAGGGTATGTAATTCTGTTGTGGCTGCTGTTGTTAAAGTAAAAGCAAAGCTGGCACATTTAATCAGAGCTTGGCCTACAACTTGTCAGAATCCCCGAGCCAATATGGCCAAGAATTCTGATAGCTGTAATGCCGAAAAATAATTTTCCAGGCTGTATTCATACATTTAACATCTGTTTTGGTCCACAGTTTAGAGGAACAAGTGCTTCAGAGAGTTCCAAATTTCATGCCCACAGATGCCCTGCATAGCATGGGGGAAAAAAAGGTGCTAATTCAGCAGGAATGCTTCCCTGGCAACATAGTTTTCCAGTATTATGGAGTTATTTACTCCAGCCTTCTATTGTTGGAAACTATAATGGCTAGAACCATAGTCATGATACCTAACTTATTAATGTGAACCATGTAGCCGTCCTTCAAAGAAAGGCATGTAATCATTCATGCCTGGTTCCAACGTCCCAAAAATATTGTTTATATTTAATGATGGCTGTAAGTGAAAGAAAAGAATGCAATTAAAAAGAAATGTAAGTGAAAACGAAGTTACCAAACTGCAAAAGCATCATGCTATGCAGTATTTTATATACTGCAACCACCTTATATCCATCTAGCTACCTGCCTGGAAATATAGACAGAAATGTAGACAGGGCAAATTTTGGAGAACAGTGGATAGAATTATGCAGGACAGACAGAGAAGTGCCTGATCTCCTAAACATACTTTGTAGATCATGGATTGCCTTGTGAGCTTCTGTTATCACCTATTTTTCATTTTTGGTCTGCTCTATATTTGCATTGATATCTATACTAAACCATGGCTGCTCACTGGCTATGCTAACTGAGGGATTCTCAGAGTTGTATTTGAAGCAAGTGACTTTTCAAAGTTCTGGAACTACATGAGTAGTATATTCATTCATGGCTGTGAATAATCAGGGAGGGCCAACATGCAGGAACACAAGCATCCCATGTTTAATTGGAACAACAATTGAAATTCTTGTTTCCACTTAGAAAAAACTAGGGATTGTCTCAAAAGAGACATCCTCCCTTCTCTCAAATAGAGGCCATTACTGTTAACTTCAGTTTTTGGAAATATCTATGTAAAGCAAACTGGTTTTAGAAATGGTTCCAATTAAGCACACACAGCTGTTTTGATCAGTCAAATGTTTTAAATCAGCCATTGTAACAGAATTATTCTTTATTAATTTCCTGAGGAAGCTATGACTTCATGTCAGCAAATTATCAGCTCTGTATCTGAACTCTTCAATTGAGGCATCAGCATCAGACAGGCGTAGATCTGTCTGTCTGTCTGCTGACTTACTTTCCTACCTTCCTTCCTGTCCGATACCATCCCACTTCTGCCAAGGAGCCTAGAGTGGCATACATTGCCATCCCCTTATCAACACAGCAACAGACCTGGATGTAATTTTCTACAAAAAAATAGTAGCTCATTCAAGATCACCTAGTGAACTTGATGATTTATGAAGGATGTAAAACCAGATCTACAGTCCACAGTCAATGTCCCAGCAATAACTTTCACATCTCTGTACTAGTGTAAAATGTTTATCCTTTTTTCTTTCCATTTTTCAAAACATAGATCAGAAACTTTGTAGAGATAAGAGTTGTTGGCACTGTAAAACTGAATGCAACTTCATCTCCAGCCACACATCACTCACTTGAGCAAGATTTACTATGTGCAATTATGAACCTTGTAGGTTTATTACCTACCAAGTTGAGTTATATTTCATTTAAACGTCCTTCCATCCAATATCTGCACTGCATACAATAGTTAAAAATTCTAGTGACTTCTCAGCCCTGTTTCTTTAGCTCTAATGAACTGGCTTTGGACATGAATTGTCAGCCAGGGTTAGATGGGGGTGATTTACAAGAACCTATCAAAGGCGTCTGCTAGCCTTGATGGGATCTTGTTAAGTATTCATGTTTAAGTTGGCTGACAAAAAGGAGGGGGTATTGTTGTTGGTTATAGCATTACTTAAAGAAGGTCACTGAAATATGATATATTAACAGTGTTGTAAAATACCATGAACTCAGTTGTTTCAGAACATTATTGTGGGCATAATTTTATTTCAGAAAATTTCTTGGCATCTCTTTGTTATAGGTGATATACTAATGTTGCAAGATGCTGATTTCAGATCCAGAAGTATTAAATCTTTCACAAAGAATGTGCAATGCTGCTTATATGAAATCTGTATACAGAAAGAGGGCATTGAAGCTCGGGGGATGTCTGTAATGACTTACCTTTTCTTGTAATAAAGTTATATTTCAAAAATAATACAATGAGTAGGGGAACGGGAATGTGAAGTAATATTTTCTAGTTACTTTCTAGTTTTCAAAGACATTTTCAGAATTTTTAGAGGCATTTGTGAACAGTTATACCATCCTCTGCATCCTCTTGTCATTCCTAAGGTTTTTAAGGGGAAAAAAGTTATGAAGAGCAATAGGAATAAATTAAGGAATGCAACAAGTAACTGCTGTAATGCATAATGGAAGTATGTTGCCTTTAAAATGTTTTAATGAGTAATAGGAATGAATTCCTTTTAACAGGTAGCTTTCCTAATCTTCCTTTCCTAGGCCATTTCCGCACAACACTCTTATAGCGTGATGATTCCATTTTCAACCTCCTATGGAATCCTGGGGTTTGCAGTTCCAGGAGAGGTCAGCCAGCCACTCCCGGAACTGCAAACCCCAGGATTCCATAGGAGGTTGAAAGTGGAATCATTGCGGTATAAGAGTGTTGTGCGGAAATGTTCCTAGAGAAGAACCTTGTCGATTCAGAATTGTACTATTCTATCTTTACATTTTGGATCCATGCTGGAATGTTTTTGAGTTTCTGGGTTTGACTCCCTTTCCAATTGGATGAAAAGATTACACTGCTTCCAGTGGCTTCTATAGATTTTGCAAACTGTGCCACTTTATCAAGCTTTTCATGACCAACCTCTTGTGTATGTGGGTGGTGTGCATCTTTTGAGAAATGTAAATGTTGTATCCCAGTTAAATAAATTTAAACTGTTTCCTATAAATCACATTAATATCAGAAGGTAATCTTAAGCTAAATTAGTCATATGTGCTGATGAACAGAGTTTGCAAGAGAATGGGAGAAGTCATTAGTTGTTTTGATATTTCTGTTGTAAAATTAAACTGGCAGCAACAACTCAAGTCTTGTGCAATGCAAACAATATTCTTAGTTATTTTTTTTTTTAAAGGTGTACTCCAATGTTCTCACACCAGCAACTCAAGGCTTATACAGAACAGACCTTCTTCTTCTTTTCATGTTGGCCACCAATATTTTGCAAGATCTTAGAATTGTCAGCAGTACTACACTACACTCCTTTCTTGTGTCATGATACAAACCACTCTACCAAATTGTGAGATTTATAAGGTTCAGAAACTCAGTCAGTTTCTATGTGTATAGGTATATTCAAGTTGCTTGTCAACTTACGGTGACTCCATAAACTTCATAGGGTTTTCTTAGGCAAGGAATGCTCAGAAGCGGTTTTCAGAAGTCCTTCTTCTGAAATATAGGCCATTTCCCCACTACACTGTTATAGAGCTATTATTCTACTTTTAACATCCTATGGAATTCTGGGGTTTGTAGTTTACTGAGGCCAAAGAGCTCTCTGGCTGAGAATTCTAAAGGCCCCTCCCTAAACTGCAAACCCCAGGATTCCATAGGATGTTGAAAGTGGAATAATAGCACTATAACAATGTAATGTGGAAATGGCCATAGTTTACAGCACCTAGTATTAATTGGTTGTTTCGCATTCAAGTACTGGCCAGGGCTGATCCTGCTTAGCTTTCAAGATCAGACAGGATTTGGCACATTTAGGGTATTTAGTCTACCCAGTAGCAGTGCTCCAGTTTAGCTATCTTACTGAACAATCCTGCTTTGCTGACTCATCATTCTAAAGATGTGTGAATAATTATTAAGGAATGGCAGGTTTAGGGTGTACTTAGGGTATACTTCAACTTGCTGAAGTTAGAAACCAAGCACTCATTCATTCTGCTATTTTGTATTGTAAGCTAAGAAGCTGACAGTGGTCTAACAGCCCCCTCTCTAAACTGCAAACCCCAGGATTCCATAGGATGTTGAAAATGGAATAATAGCACTGTAACAGTCTGGTGCGGAAATGGCCTTAGTCATGGTTGCAGTCTAGTCATTGAATCCATTGGGTTTATCTGTGTGTTGACTCACCATTACACAACTGATCCAATGTCTTCTCTGGTTGGGAATAAACAACAAGATTCCAGCCAGTATATCATACTGTGTACATTGTCAGGATTCCTCATTACTCTTGCAGCCTCTTTTCCTTTTGCCTCTCTTGTAATGATCTTCTCTGGTATTTTGTGGGATTGGAAATTGTTACAAAAAATGAATTAATTTTAACTGGTTCTCCTTTCAAGGAGTGAAGGTATGACTACATTACATTATGAATGTAGCTGAATGAGAGATCATATTACATCGTTGTGATGAAAATGCAATTTTTAATTATTTTTATAGTCATTGCAATGTGATCCTCTTAATTGCATGATTTCACATGGTTCAAGAGCTGGTTTGTGCTCTGTTGTATTGAAGTGACAACAAGATGGACAGGAAAAGGTATATTTTGTATCATAGGCCGTATGCTTCTAACATTCATTTAGTTAAAAAAACCACCCTAAAATAACTGCTTCAGTTACTTCTGAGAAACAGGGGGAAAAGAGTAAATTTGTGAATATTGTAACTGTGCATGCTAACTATGGTGTGTGGCACTATAACTGCAACCAGTTATGAAGAAGGCAAATTTATACATTCTTTGATTTCTCATAGCCCCCTTGTCTTACACGCTGTGATATTGTTAAAGGGGCTTGCCACTGCCTAGAAATTCAGGCAGCTTTGAACATTAACAACCTGAACATCAAGGACTATGAATACTGAAGGAGAAACTGAACCATCTTATCCAATTCATTATTGAGGTGGAGTGGGAGAAGTCACATGCCACCTCTACCACTGAAGGAACATGTGCAGGGCCACCAAGAACTGATTCAGGCCCACTTAAAAAAAAAAATCAGGTGCTTCTCCCACAGCTATTGACCTGGGCCAGATCTTTGCAATGGCCAGAGGCTGTTGAAGGATGAACTTGGGTCACTGTTCATCCAGTTAGGTGCCTCTTGCCTGGAATGGTGGCTATGGGTCAAGGGGGAAGGGGTCCTGGCTGTGCACAGAGAGGAAGAATCAGAGGAAAGGGCTTTTCCCTCACTCCCTTCCATCCTTCGTTGACTTCTTGAAGAGACTCTGGTGACCTGCTGCTCATGGGAGTCTTGCAATGGGCATTCCTGCAGTCTTTCTGGCAGCAAGGGAAGCATGTGGGTGGGTGAAAAAGAGAATGAGCTGGATATTTGGTATAGTGAAGGGGGGGCAGGGGAGGGCTGTTAGTGCCCAGAGCAGCCTGGAACCTCACTCAGCCAGAGCTGGGAGGACTTTCCTTCTGTGTTCCCCTGGTCAGGCCACTTCAGAGTGACTCCTTATGCAACAGTTAGGCTCTAGGCCTTTTCTGGACTGCCAGGTAAGGGCCAGCTTATTTATTTATTTGATTTATATCCTACCTTCCTCCCAAATGGGTCACAAAGCAGATTACAATATAAGTCTAAATCAGCACAATTAAAATCAGCATGGAGTATAAAAGTGTAAAAAGCATTAAAGCATTGATTGAATTAAAACACAATTTTTAAAGACATAAACTTAATTAAGAACACATGAAATGCATATTAAAAAAACAACACGCCTAATTGCATGTCCCTCTACCCTGGTCAGTTAAAACTGAGGGCCTGTTTAAACAGGGAAGTCTTTGCTTGCTAGCAAAAACACAGAAAAAGGTGCAAAGAGCACCACCTTCAGAAAGGAGTTCCATAGCCTAGGAGCAACCACTGAGAAGGCTCCTTCTGATGGCCTCACCAGATGAGTCTGAGACGTTGGTGTGATGGAGAGAAAACCTTCATCCGAAGATTGTAAGACTTGGGTATATCCATGGAGGAGGTGGTGATTGGCCTGATTCCCTATCATGCATAGAATTTCTTCATGCGTAAATCACATTCTGCACATGTAGGGAATGGAGTGGTTGGGGCTGCTGGATGCACCCAGTGATGGAGACTAGATTACTGGGTCTGCTTCATAGATTTTCTTGCAACCTGTGTAATGAGTTACATCAACCCCGTTTTCCGCATGGACTTCCACACAAAACCTCATTGATCCAGTTTTTAGTAGTCTTGGAGCCTTTGGATGATGAACAGAGAGACAGCACTACATCTTTGCATCATCACAATAAGCAAAGAACTAAATGGAAAGATATTGCAGGAATGTCTGTTCTGTTTTACTGTGACATTAAGGCATGTAGCAATTGGCTGTCATCTGAACTTTTTGTCAGTGTTCCAAGCACACTGCATTTCTGATGTTATACTCACAATCATGTGCAGCTAGTCTTTTTTAGGCATAAATAGAACCTTTCCTTATTGGTTCCTAAATTATATCCTGTTCTAAAGTGTATGTCAAAGTACAGATAGTGCCCAAATTATCTTACACCCTTTTACTCAATAGAAAGGAAAGCTAATTTCAGGGCACATTCCACTTTAAAATGCATGCAAAATTGGATTAGAAAGTTTACAATAACAAGCAATTTTGCCATCTGCGGATAATTGCCTGAAAGACCAAGAACATGCAGCAAATAACAGATGTTGATGTTGCTGAAAATCAGAATCTTACTCCAAAATTGAAGAAAATTGGCCCAAAGACAGTCTGCCTTTGGGAGGCATCCAGTTTCTACTTCCACCTGGATATTCCCCCTGCTGACATCTTCCTGAAAGAAACCCAAAGTTTGAAAAAATTATATTTTTAGGCTATAAGTCCCAGCTATAGCATAGTCTAAAGGGCCAACATTTCCAAGTTCTGAATGAAATTGCAAATTGCAAAAGGTGAGCTGTAGTCTCCTTGCAAGTCCTAGTGCTTTGCTTGTTGTCATTGACCTTGATGTCGTCATTTCATATTTCATGCTGCCTTAGCAGGAACCCCTATACAAAGTTTTATGCTAAAGGGCTCAAGTCAGAATGTCTTTTGAAAGAGCTACAGAACTTAATTAACTCTGCCCCAGGTTTGCAGCCCTGTGATTTCTCTTACCATTAACGTGAACTCACATACAGATTAAAGGGGCATAAAACCTACAATTTGAATTCAATTCAAAGCTGATTGGAAACATGTATTCCCTTCTCTTGACCTGGCAAGAGGGAAATTACTATGGCTCTTTAGTGAATTTTGTAAGCTCCTTATTGCCTCGGCTGATTTAATCTTGCTGAGGGAAAATGTGATCTGGGGAATACACTGGCATAGCTTTGTGTTACATGGCCTTGCTTTTCATACTGAACAAGCATCCTGGTTATTTTGAAATACTCCAATAAACTGGAATATTTGAGAATCCTGCTGGTACTTAGTACATCTAATTATAAATACCTTCAATCAAAAATAAACATGTATTTCAAATTATATGAGAGGAAAGAAACCTCAAGACTCTATGGGCCTCATTACTCATTAGTAACAAGGTAGCAAGAAGTGCTGGGTGGGGGAAGGGAGCCCTGGATGAATGAAAGTTCTACATATGGTCGTAATTACTAGTTATTTGTATAAAAGTTTCTCACACAGTAATCCAGCTATAGCAATCTGTCTATATGTACAGTTAGAACCAGCCAATGATGTTTATTTACATTAACACCGTCTTGGTTTCTTGTCCCTTAGTAACTGGAAATTATTTTGGTGATGGGCATTCAACCAAATTATGCAATACTCCATTCCTCTCTCTCTCTCTCTCTCGCTCTCCATACACACACACACACACACAATCTCTCAGCATTTGGTAAACGTGGCTAAATATAGTTTCAGATGTTCTCTAGAGTCTCATTTTTCCCCCTCTATGAAGATCTGGTATGGCATGATGTTGTTAGGTAACACAGATTTTCCTACAAATATTCATATCATATTCCATTTTGTGTTCCAGATTGGAACTGAACATAAGAATTTTGCTTGTAAAAATTAAAATGCAGTTGTTTATTCAGCTAATATGATTTTGGATTACTTTTGGGATAACTATCCAAACAATGGTATTTTTGTCTATGCAAGAATTCAAGTACTGACAAAATGTTGTTTTGTTTATTTATTAACTTCATACTCTACTGACTAATTCAGTGAGCTTTGGCAGCTGCCTATAAGACAGATACAGCTAATTTTGTGTAAAACAAGAAATAATGAAAATATCAAGCAAAAATCTACTAAAGCCTTATAATATTTGAAGATGGAGAGCAGAGTAGTGGTTCAAGCTTAATGTGATTCAAGCAATCACCCTATGTCTTTGGATAATATGCCTTCTCTATGTTTGGTTTTTTGACGTCTTGCCTTCATGTCACGGTGTGGGATTGGGGGAAGGAGGGTCAAGTCAATGCTTTGAAGCATTTTTTCCTTATAAAAAAGCCCTTATCTTTTATTATAAAAGTGAAGTTGTATTTTATAGCTGATATGTCTTGCAGTTGATGTAATTCTTTTATCCGATTGTTAGCCTGACAGTTTTATTTCTTGTGATTCTGTATGATATATTTCTCACAAAGGCACATGTCTGATGTCAATAAAGAAACCTGACTTATTAAAGTGTAGCACTTTCTGAGGTCAGTGTTCAAAGAACTCCTTAGGAACTGACATCTGGATTTTGCCATTTCTGCACTGTTTGCCTCTCCCCCCCCCGTTCTACGACTTTCCCAGATACTTTTTCAGGGAAGTCAGGAGAGGGCCTTCTCAGTGGCTGCTCCCAGGTTCTGGAACTCCCTTCAAAGGGAAGCTAGATTGATCCCCTCCCTGTTGTTGTTCTGCTAGCAAGCAATAACTTTTTATTACCGTGGAGAGGATCAGAGGAGTGTCTGGCTATGTCCCTCTAGCCAAACACAGACTGAAGACATCACCTACTGAGATCTCCGGATATAATCATTCTGTGCCTAGCTATATAGGCATAGCCAGGCATTTCTCAGATCCCATCCCCTGATCTTCGCAAGCCATAGAATGGCTTGGTGGGGGGCTGCAGCAGCTGAATGGTAAGTTCAGAGGGCTGTGGAGTGGACCACTGTAGGAGAGTTCCACATGTGGAATTATTATGTTACATTGTGCCATACAGGAGCTTGGCTTTTGTATACCTTCTCTCATCACCATGGCATGACTCAGGAAAAAGTGTGCAATGCACCAGTAAGATTCTGGACATTATATTTCTTCCTGTGAAATGGCCAGTGTGAATGTGAACAATGTGAACAAAATGTCTGAAATTAATTTCTAACTCTTTTCTAGCAATTTCTAGTTCATGCTTTTTCATGGAAATTATCTGTCTGTCTATCTATCTGTCTATCTATCTATCTGTCTGTCTATCTATCTATCACGTTTATTTATTGCTTCTCAACTCACCAGGGCCCAACAGATAAAACACCTTACAAACATTAAGTAAATATCTACAAACCAATTAAAACACTTGACGTTTCTCTCCTATAATACCTCTAAAACAATTTTAAAAACAGCTAGAGCAGACACCTCGGTTTTAAGATTCAAATTCGGTTTATGCTGTAGGTTGTCTATGAAGGAATGGAGGAGAAACCCAACTTAAGGTGATCCATGACTCTTGCAAAGGGCTGTGACCATAAGCTGGAACAGCAACCATAGCCCATAACAATATTTCTTTTTTCTATAACTTTATTGGTTGTATAATCTATTTTACTGTATTGTATTTGTTTTAACTTGTGAGCCATCTTGAGTCCTTAGTTTAGAGGAGAAGGTGGTATATATAAAGAAGAAGAGGAGGAGAAGGAGGAGGAGGATGGGGAAAGAAGCATTTTTGCTGAAGGTGAAGCTAGATTTCTTTTTATGCAATTTTCAGCAGCTAACAAATTTAGCCTCTTCAAGATATATTGAGTACTTCATAGATCTAGGCAGTCTGCCAATACAGTGTTTATACTGAGATAACAATTCTAGGCATGGAGCCAGCACTGAGATTCTGAGTAAACAATGTCCAAGAAGAAATCCAGGAATGCCAGGTGGCTCATTAAAGTAAATAACTAAGGGATCCATTATTTTTTTTAAAAAAAAGAATAATAAGGATGAGTTTCAACAATCAAGAACCACAGAGGTGATAACACAAACATGGCAGACAACACGTATTTACAAAGTGGAATTCCTTACAGGGAAACAAGAACTTCCATATACAGCAGAAAGAGTACATGAGAAAGACATCACAGAACAGGTGCCAGAACAAGGACCACAGATATTAAAAGATGTGTGTGTGTATGTGTGTGTGCGTGTGCGTGCACACACACACACATGTGCATGCAGACATAAAAGCAGCCACTTATTAGACACTGTCAACTGAAACACATCATGTCTGCCTACAGTTTGCTGAGATGGATAGCGACCGGTGGGGTGCTAGGGATTTCATACCAGGTATTGTTGTAGTTTTCTGTTTTTAATATCTTTGTCCCTGATTGTATATGTCATTGTTCCACCCTTTGTATAAAGGGCATTATAAATAAACATCTATCTATCTATCTATCTATCTATCTATCTATCTATCTATCTATCTATCTATCTATTTGCAGTGCTAAAGGGATGAGCTGTCAACCAAACTGGGTAAGAGATGCTCATCTGAAACAGGGTTAAGACTCCTCAGTGCACCAGAAAGATAGATTGAAACTGAATTGTGTGGAATGGCATTCTGATGTATGAATTTATATCCCCTGATGTACTACACTGTAAGGATGTACTGTGTCAGATACATATTGTTCCTCTAGTTGGAGTACTTGTCTGAAAAAAATTATTGATCCGTGCCATGAAAATAAATGCTAAAAAGATACATGCTGGCTAAAAGTTAAGGTACATAGGAAACACTGTCTGATATACTATGATAAATGCTGAAATACTGCAGTGTAACTGGAATATTGAAACGTACTAAAATGTACACTATAATAATGAACACTATTGACACATAATAAAATGTATCTTAGGCTGTGAAAGGTCTATGCATTATATTAGGTGCTCCCAGAAGCAGTGTATAACCAAACTAGGCAAGTATTATACAGAAAATAAAATACTCAATATAAAGTTGCTTGAAACTCTCCAATACTTAATCATAAATGTAACTGGAAGTACATTTTTCAACTTACCCATTCAGTTTGTCTTGTGGCCTACAACTTTGGAAGCTTAAGCAACCAGAAAGACAGATCAAGCAGGAGTAGATTGTTCACTTGTGTATCAGTGGAATGTTCACTTTGTCCTAACTAGAAGCTATCATTGATTAGAATGGTATGGAAGCGAGTGCCCTGTATCAACTACTGTTCGAATCATTCAAAGCCCCTAGTTTGGGGGCTGGGGCTTTCCATGGGGTTTAGAAAGTAACTGCTGGAAAAGGAGCTCTGGAAAAAGGAAAAAAAAAAACTCTGCTAGTGAAGAGAATACTGCTATTAGCTCTTTGAAACCCACCCTATGTGTATGTTTCAGTGAATGTCCAAATTTTGGTAAATGTTAAAATTCGTATATGAATGCTAAACATCTGGCAATGGGAATGTATATATAACTATTCCCACACTTTTCAAGCATGTGCAAATGAATGCTTGACAACAGCATATGTTTGTTGTCAGCATTCATAAGTATTCATCATTATAGCTCTTGAGTTTTCAGATATTCACAAAATATGTCTGGGATTCGACATTACATGTGTTTGACAAGATAGGTGTTCCTATAGCATTTATACATTTTAGAGCTGTCAAATATTTCAAGCAAGCCTCAGATGAGATAGATTTTACTATTTGGCAGAGGATTCTGTTCCATGGTAGGAATGCCAGAGGCATAGGCCATTTCTGCACTAGACTGTTATCATAGAATCATAGAATCATAGAAATGTAGAGTTGGAAGAGACCACACGGGCCATCCAGTCCAACTCCCTGTCATGCAGGAACACCCTCAAAGCACTCCCGACAGATGGCCATCAAGCCTCTGCTTAAAAACCTCCAAGGTAGGAGACTCCACTACTCTCCGAGGCAGCAGATTCCACTGCCGGACAGCCCTGACTGTCAGGAAGTTCTTCCTGAGGTTCAGGTGGAATCTCCTTTCCTGCAGCTTGAATCCATTGCTCCTTGTCCTGGTTTCTGGAGCAGCAGAAAACAAGCCCCCTCCTTCCTCTACGTGGCATCCCTTCAAATATTTAAACATGGCTATCATGTCCCCTCTTAACCTCCTTTTCTGCAGACTAAACATACCCAGCTCTCTCAGTCTATCCTCATAGGGCATGTTTTCCAGGCCTCTCACCATTTTGGTCACCCTCCTCTGGACTTGCTCCAGCTTGTCAATATCCTTCTTGAATTGGGGTGCCCAGAACTGGACACAGTATTCAAGATGGGGTCTAACCAAAGCAGAGTAGAGTGGTACCAGTACCTCCCTCGATCTAGACACCATACTCCTGTTGATGCAGCCGAGAATTGCATTGGCTTTCTTGGCTGCCGCATCACACTGCTGACTCATGTTCAGCTTGTGGTCTATGAAGACTCCTAGATCCCTTTCACACGTACTGCTATCCAGCCACGTGTCCCCCATCCTATATTTCTGTATTCCATTATTTCTGCCTAAGTGTAGGACCTTACATTTCTCTCTGTTGAATTTCATTTTGTTCGCCCTGGCCCAGCTCTCCAATCTATCCAGGTCATTTTGAATTTTGATCCTGTCCTCTGGCATATTAGCAACCCCTCCCAATTTGGTGTCATCTGCAAATTTGATGAGCATGCCCTCTATTCCTTCATCTAAGTCATTGATAAAAATATTGAACAGCACTGGGCCCAGGACAGAACCTTGTGGCACCCCACTAGTCACTTCTCTCCAGGATGAAAAGCAGCCATCCGTGATCACCCGTTGGGTTCGGTCGGTCAACCAATTACATATCCAATTAACAGTAGCCCTGTCTAGCCCACATTTTACTAGCTTCGATGCAAGAATGTCATGGGGAACTTTGTCAAAGGCCTTACTGAAATCGAGATATGCTACATCCACAGCATTCCCTTCATCTATCAAGCTAGTAACTCTATCATAAAAAGAGATCAGATTAGTCTGGCATGACTTATTTTTGAGAAATCCATGTTGACTTCTCGTGATTATTGCGTTGTTTTCTAAATGATTAGAAACTGAACGCTTAATGATCTGCTCCAGGATCTTTCCGGGTACCGATGTCAGGCTGACTGGGCGATAATTATTTGGGTCCTCTTTTTTTTCTCAGTCTATCCTCATAGGGCATGTTTTCCAGGCCTCTCACCATTTTGGTCACCCTCCTCTGGACTTGCTCCAGCTTGTCAATATCCTTCTTGAATTGGGGTGCCCAGAACTGGACACAGTATTCAAGATGGGGTCTAACCAAATAGTTATAGTGCTATTATTCTTCTTTCAACATCTTAGGGAAGCCTGGGGTTTGCAGTTTAGGGATGGGCCTCAAACACAAAAGAGCTGGTCTTTTCACTCTTGCTGGAAGATGAAAAAATTCACATGAGTTCATAGGGGTTTCTTTATATTGCTATTCACCAGTGATGTTCTGATGCAGAAGCTGTGAATTGGAATAATTCTACATTCTGAGGGTGTCTCTAGCTCTGCTCCCTCTCTACACACTTTGAGGAAGACCACTGCAATTTAAAGGGGCAATGTCTTTTTATTTCAGTCATGTTCTGGAGGGGCTCATTATAAAGCAGTAATGGCACAATACCCTCCTGTAGCATGGAAAGTATCAAAGAGTGGCAGAAAGGTGGCATATTTGACAATACTGTTCCTCAGACCCCTCCCATATGAGCTGATGAGGAGGTAGACATTTCTATAGCCCTGCAAGTCTGATTCCTGACCTCCTTATACTCCACAACAACAAAGTCCCCGTCTGGGGCCATGACAGAGAAAAAAAACTTTGTAGACCTAGATCCAATTGAGATTTTGTACTGATGGCAGAAGACCAACAACAAACCTGAGAGGAGGTGGATTCCCTCCCTTCAGGCATCCACTGTCCATAGGCTTTCATATAAGCTTTGGAGGGCCTCTACTGAATGGCACAGAGGTCTAGGACTGGAAGGCAAGAAGTGCGTGTGTGTGTAGGAAATCACCTCTTCCAAGAACTGCTGTTGTGCTTCTGTCAGCAATTGGTTTTAACTGGATCCTGGTCATCGTATTCTTAATATTTCTGAACATTTGTTCTCAAATAAAATATACCAAAATTTTAATAATCTTTTCGTTTTAAAAGAGCTCACTATTTATAATTTGTGTCTTGTTTCTCACATGCATTTGTGTTTCACCCTCATTACAGCAACTTATAAAAAATTGTCCAAATTGCCAGAAACAGTTACCAGATATTAAGGAGCCATTTCTGTAACAAGGAACTAGTGGTGCAGAGAAGAATTGCTCAAAACACAAATGCAATATATTTATTGCAAAAGGATCTCACTGTCTTTTCTTTTTTTTTTCCTTTAACAGGCTGATTAGAAGACAAGCAGCAGGTAACCAAAGTTGTGTGTTTGGCTCAAAAACAGCTTGTATTGTCTTCCATGATTAGTAGCAGTTTATTTATATTATTGCTTGGCTGGATAGGAGACTAGATATTTCCACATAAGGCTGTGAGTGATAAGCCCTGAGGGGCTTAGAGTCTTGTTTTCACCCAGCAGCCCATTCATTCAGACACATTCACTCCTACTTAATGCTTTCTTCCTGTTATCACATTGAAGAAACAGACTGGAAAGAACCTTGATATGCTTGGCTAGGAAAGGTAATGTTGCTATTAGCCAAGAATGTCTCTCTATTAACTTTATGACTAACAGTTGTGTGGCTGAAGACTGTCATCACAGACATTCTGTTTGTTAATGATGTTATTAACATCTAGCAAGCTGCAGAGTAGCATCTTCCTCTTCTGGACCAAATTTTTTTTCTCTGTTTTTCTCTCCTGTGCATTCACACATACACTTTGATGATTCCTCCTTTGACTTCAGTTGCTACTGATTCCCCAGTCCGAATCTATTGGCACAGTACCCACTCCTCAAATGAGGCTTTGTCAGTGTGTGCAGGCTAGACTTTGAAAAGTTTTACATGGGCAAAGCTTTTGAATGATGGATATTGGGACTAAGAGTGCTGAGAGTAGGATCAGGCCCCATTGATTTTTTTTTCACACCCATAAGTTTACTCAGCCCCTCAGAGAGCCTCAAGTCTTTGTGAAAAGGAGTGAACACACACTCAACACCACTCAGAACCAGTGCTGTCCCCTCTGGCCACTTGCCCAGCTTCAGTCTTTGAACAGAGGCTGCCCCCACACATGTCACATCCCTTTGAAGGCCCATTGAGGATGTATTTGGTAACTGGTCTTGAAGGTAGAGGAATCATAGATACATAGAGTTGGAAGAGACCACAAGGGCCCTGGAGTCTAACCCCCTGCCATGCACAAATATACCATCAAAACACTCCTGGCAGATGGCCACTCAGCCTCTGTTTAAAAACCTCCATAAAAGGAAACTCCACCACTCTCCAAGACAGTGCATTTCACTGTTGAAGTGCTCTTACCATCAGGAAGCTCTTTCTAATGTTTAGGTGGAATCTCTTTTCCTGATGTTTGAAGCCATTGCTCTGGGCCCTAATTTCTGGAGAAGCAGAAAACAGGCTTGCTCCATCTTCCATAAGGCATCCCTTCAAATATTTAAACATAGCTATCAATCTTTTCTTCTCCAGGCTAAGTATGCCCATCTCTCTAAGCCTCTCCTCATAGGGTCTGGTTTCCAGACTTTTTACCATTTTGGTCACCCTCCTCTGAACATGTTCCAGTTTGTCAATATCCTTCCTGAATGGTGGTGCCTGGAACTTCCTGAACTGTGATGCCCAGAGGAGCTGGTAAACAATAGGGATTGCTCTCTCCCAGGTTGTGGAGATGAAGGAACCGATACTATTTGTTCTCCTGCAGGCAACTGAAGCCACAGTGGGATAATCACATCTGAATCCCTGTTTGTACCTACCACCACTGTTGTCAGAGGTCTTGTGTTGTACTTGTGGCTTCCCCTAATACTGCCCACCCACCCTTCTTGTTCCTTTTCCTTCACTGAAGTGTGTCTCACCTGTAGTTTCCTTTCTCTCACTTGGACCTCAGTACAAGTCTGGGATAGCTAAAACTCTTTTGTATTTTGTAATACAAAATTTGGCATATCAGTATTACTTTCTTGAAAATTAACCAATTTTACAATGGTTGTCAACAGATAATGATACCACCTCGACAAACATGGCCAGCACAGTTCCTATGCAATATAGTCATATTTTAGTCTCCTTTTCAGCTGTTGGACCCTGGTAGTTTATTCCAGGTTCCCTTCCCTCTCATCAGCCCTTGCTGGGGCTTTTGAGAACTGATTACAATGCAGGAACCCCTTCTTAGGCTGTTATCAAATATAGAATTTGATGGTTGAGGGGCTTTACTCTATGTGCAGTTTTGTCTGCATGCTGATACAGCAAAGGAAGACCGATATCAGACTGAGGAAGACAAGCTTCACCTCTTATCTCTACCCGTATGGGAGGTTGGAGGTCCAGGAACAGGGGAAATTAATTCTTCCCTTCTGGGAGAGGGAGTAGAGAATTCCATTCACAGGAAGCTCTTGCCAGTGGAAGCAAAATCTGGATCTATCTCATGGATTATAAATCCAAATCTCCATGATTTGGCTAAGTATATACTTAGTATGAATGATTGCTTTTTAAAGCCCATTTTATGGTAATATCTGCAGAGCTGTAATTTTTTTTAGCTTGTGAAACGGCCATTACCACTTCCATAATACACTGTTGCTGAAATAAATCTCTAGCCCTCCTTTATAAAAATGAGAAATATATATTCTGTAATGCCTACTGTCTTGTCAATGCTAGCAGTATTTAAGCTGAAATAAATCTGTTCCGTTCTTCAGTTTCTTTTCTCTTGTTCTCTCAGAAGATGATTAATTCACCAATAGCTCTTTCTGGTCCTTTCTCCTATACAAATCCAGGATAAATAGGAACCAACCTAATTCACAGCTGCAAGTCCTCCTCCTCCTCTTCTTCCCAGAATACTTGAAAACTGCAAGATGTGTAATCCTGAGCGACTCTCTTTTCCCCTTTTCTCACCTATTGTTTTACACTCTCTCTATTCCTGTTGACCCTGCTAATCAAAAGTTAATTATTCCCACTGGCAAAATCAGCAATCAAAATTCCTGCTTCCTATGGTGTGACTGAAGGGCCAGCTGTCTACCCAACAACCCCCGCCCCTTGTGTGTAAGTAATAATGAAAAAGTCAAGAAGTGCTACTGCTGGACCTTTCACAGTTAAACACGAGGTGGTGTGTGTACAGAGAAATACAGAAATATTCTGCTTTGTGTACAGAGAGTGGAATGATAGTGTTACTTTCTGTACTAATTCAGTGGAAGAAGGAAGTGGCTCTGAACTGCACAGCAACAAAGGCTGGAAGTCCTGCATATCAGAGTTGTGGACATTAAAACAAGAATTTGCTTATGCTTCAAACATTCCATTGTGCAGTAGTCTTTATTCCCAGAGTAGAGAAGTTGAAGTACATGGACACCAAAACAATAGATTGTTGTGCCTCATTAAATTATCTTTTACCTTAAACATTGGGGTGGGTTATCACATGTACATTGTCTTCTGTCATCTTCCAGCATTGCTTAGAATCATAGAATCATAGAATCATAGAAATGTAGAGTTGGAAGAGACCACACAGGCCATCCAGTCCAACCCCCTGCCATGCAGGAACACCCTCAAATCAATCCCGACAGATGGCCATCAAGCCTCTGCTTAAAAACCTCCAAGGAAGGAGACTCCACTACACTCCGACGCAACAGATTCCACTGCCGGACAGCCCTGACTGTCAGGAAGTTCTTCCTGAGGTTCAGGTGGAATCTCCTTTCCTGCAGCTTGAATCCATTGCTCCTTGTCCTGGTCTCTGGAGCAGCAGAAAACAAGCCTTCTCCCTCCTCTATGTGGCATCCCTTCAAATATTTAAACATGGCTATCATGTCCCCTCTTAACCTCCTCTTCTGCAGACTAAACATACCCAGCTCTCTAAGTCTATCCTCATAGGGCATGGCTTCCAGGCCTCACCATTTTGGTCGCCCTCCTCTGGACTTGCTCCAGCTTGTCAATATCCTTCTTGAATTGGGGTGCCCAGAACTGGACACAGTATTCAAGATGGGGTCTAACCAAAGCAGAGTAGAGTGGTACCAGTACCTCCCTCGATCTAGACACCATACTCCTATTGATGCAGCCAAGAATTGCATTGGCTTTCTTGGCTGCCGCATCACACTGCTGACTCATGTTCAGCTTGTGGTCTATGAAGACTCCTAGATCCCTTTCACACGTACTGCTATCCAGCCACGTGTCCCCCATCCTATATTTCTGTATTCCATTATTTCTGCCTAAGTGTAGGACCTTACATTTCTCTCTGTTGAATTTCATTTTGTTCGCCCCGGCCCAGCTCTCCAATCTATCCAGGTCATTTTGAATTTTGATCCTGTCCTCTGGCGTATTAGCAACCCCTCCCAATTTGGTGTCATCTGCAAATTTGATGAGCATGCCCTCTATTCCTTCATCCAAGTCATTGATAAAAATATTGAACAGCACTGGGCCTAGGACAGAACCCTGTGGCACCCCACTAGTCACTTCTCTCCAGGATGAAAAGCAGCCATTCGTGATCACCCTTTGGGTTCGGTCTGATGGCAGTGTTATGTGTAATGGACAAAACATAGGAGGAAGGTTGTTGGGATGGTGTGGGGCGATAGCACTGGAGAAACAAGCAAGTGACTAGGGTAGGAAATGACAAAGGTGCAGATCATGTTTCATTACAGAGGGCCACTAGATCAAATCCCAGCTATCATCAAGGTGGGTTTGCTGAATGAGGCTGGGGGACTCTGGAGAGCACCATATTGGGGAAGGCTGCCCTAGAAGAGACACAGGAAAAATTCAGTGTGCACAAACATGGCAAAGGCCTGAGAGAGACATATTCTTTAATCTCAGAAAATTATGTTCTGAAGTATAGACTGGAAAACCTGCTCCTGCTTTACCAAAATGGCACCTGCTATGGTAGAAACTGCCACAGGCAGACTAGGATGGAGTGACTAATAACTTGAAGAATGTGCTCAGCTCAATAGATACCTGCATTTGGTTCTGGATAGCAATAGATATCTGCATTTGGTTCTGGATACACAATAAATGACAAAATGTCTGGGGTCTTTCTGGTGAGTAGAGCATGGTTTATATCTGTAGAGAGTCATTGTTGGTGAATATGATTGAACAGGAGCCCTCTAGTGCTGCAAATGATTGGTAGCCTCAGGCAGCCCTCTTGAAAATCCTTTGCTAGGGTCCATATTGTAGCAATACCTTATTATTAGGCCTTGGCGCTAAAATTCCTTTATCAGGCAAAGGTGTTCTTAAAATCATGTAAGGATAATAAGGGGGAAGTAATGAGGTTAGAATAGTGAATTCCACATCTTGTCTTCAGGTAGTATATCAGGAAAGATGTGCAGACTATCAAATTAGGCTCCAAAGATCACACCCCTTGAAGGCCCTGGGCTCTCTACAAAGAGGCAGTAAAAGGTAGTAAAAGCAGAGTAAAACAGGAGTCAATTGGTTTTTCCTCAATTGATCAAGTACTTGTGGGATACACTTTTTTTCTTTTTTAATTTCTCAAAACATGTTATTCTTTCTAGTTACCATTTCAATAAATATATATGTTCTACTGAGAATTAAATTCATTCTAAATGAAATGAACAGTAACTATGATTTTTAAAATCTGGATCAACTGTAATTAGCCTGAGGATTTTAAATTTAATTTCACTTACTTGATGAAGTGGGACAACTCACCCAGTACCAGCTGCACAACAGGCAAGTGGAAGTCTTTTGCAAGCAGCAGGAACTCTGTGAGTGCCAGTATGACTGAGTACACTGTGCTAGTATGTAACAGGAGTTTGCAGGGGGACCTTGAGTTCTTTTCGTGTAACTTTCAGCACCAAACTACATAGGAAAGAGATCACAGTGCTGGATTTTGCTGAGTTTTTTATTTCTTGGGACATTGGGGTACACAGAGGAGTGGACTTTCCCTATCTCTGTTCTGGCATGATGCTATGTTGGGTGCTTCAGGGTTTTGTGGGAAATTACAGCAGCTGTCTGGAACTGCCAGTGCCCAAAATTTCTAAGACCAGAAGGGGGCTCACTGGGAGCACATTAGACAGGGAGAGGGTACCACAGAGACCCAGTGTAATATAGTGATTAGACTGCTGGACTGGGGAGAGCAGAGTTCAGGTATCACCCAGCTACAAAAGTCACTGGTTGATGTTGGGTCTGCCTCTCATTATAAGTGATTTGGATGATGGAATAGAGGGCATGCTTATCAAATTTGCAAATGACCCCAAATTAGAAGGGGCAGCTAACACCTCCAGAGGTATATGGTTACTAAGAGCCAGCATGGGTTTCTCAAAAACAAGTCAGACCAAGCTGATCTTATATCTTTTTTTACAGAGTTACAAGCTTGGTAGATCATAGAGTGCAATAGATATAGTACGTACTGATTTCAGTAAGGCTTACTGACAAGGTCCCCCATGATATTCTTGCAGGCAACCTGTGAACTGTGGGCTAGAGTGCGATACAGTTAGGTGGATCTGTAATTAGCTGACAGACAGAATCCAGAGAGTGCTGTATCAAAATGGCACCTCCTGTGGGAAAAACTGGCACAGGCAGGCTAGAATGGAAAGTGCTCACCAACAGTTGCTCTTCATCCTGGAGAGAAGTAACAAGTGGGATGGATGACTCAGGATTCTCTCCTGGACCCAATGTTGTTTAACATCTTTATAAAATGATTTAGATGATGGAATAGAAGACATGCTAAAAAAAAATTTCAGATCACACCGAATTGGGGGGAAGGGATAGCTATGTTAGAGCATAGAATTAGAATTCAAAATGACCTTGAAATATCTGAAAATGGGGCCAAAATTAACAAAATGAATTTCAGCAGGGATAAATGTAAGGTACTAAGTCTAGACAGGAAAAATGAAATGAATAAACATAGAATGTGTGGCACCAGGCTTAAAAACAGTAGATATGAAAAGAATCTAGGAGTCTCAGTAGACTACAGGCAAATCCTTACTCAACAGTGTCATGTCATAGCCAAAAAAACCCAATGCAATGCTGGGCTGTATCAACAGTATAGTGTCCAGATCAAGAGAATTAGTAGTGCCATTTTATTTTGCTGTGGTCACATCTCACCAGGAATATTATGTCTCATTCTTGACAGCAAAATTTTAAAACAATATTGGCAAGCTGAATGTGTCCAAAGGAGGGCAACCAAGATGGTCAAAGGTCTGGAAACCAAGCCCTGTGAAGAACCTTAGAGGTAATACGAGAGCTATCTTTACATATCTAAAGGGATGCCATGTGGAAGATGGAGCAAGTTTGCTACTCCAGTGACTAAAACACAAAGCAATATATTCAAATTACAAGAAAAGTGATTCTTCCTAAACTTCAGGAATACCATCTTGACAACAAGAGCTGTTTGAGAGTAGAACAGGTTGTCTTGGAGTGGACTCTCCTTCTTTGGAAGTCTTTAAACAGAGGTTGGATGGAGTGCTTTAGTTGTGTACTGCTGCATTCCAGGGGGCTGAACTAAGTGGCTCTTGCGGTTCCTTATATGATTTTATGGTTCTCTCTTGATCTGTCTCAATCTCAGAAGGATGTTGTGAAAAGAGAGAAGGAGAGCCATATATGCTGCCTTGAGCTTCTTGGAGGAAAGGCAACATATAAATTAGACAGAAGGAAAAACAAATGGGGGTGAGGATCACAGCCTGTTCTGGATGGGGCTGCACTCCCTCTGAAAGATCAGGTTCATAGTTTGGAGGTGCTCTTAGACCCAACACTGCTCCTGGGAAACCAGGTTGGTGTGGTGACCAGAAGTGCCTTTGCCTAGCTTTGGCTGGTGTGCCAGCTGTGCTCTTTCTTGGGGAAGGCAGATCTGGCCACAGAGGTTCATGCCTTAGTTACTTCCTTACTAGACTATTGTAATGTACTCCATGTAGGCCTGCTCCTGAAAAGTATTCAAAAGCTGTAGCTAGTGCAGAATGTAGCAGCCAGACTGGTATCAGGTATGTATTTCAGAGCTCATGCAACACTGTTCCTGCAAGAACTAAACTGGCTTCCAGTTCTGAGCTCAACTCAGATTGCTGGTTTTGACCTACAAATTCCAAAACTACTTGGGGCCAGGATATCTGAAAGACTGCTTCCTTCTATATGAACCTGCCAGGAATTTGAGATCTTCAGAGGAGGCCTTTTGCATGTCTCAGCACCTTACGAAATTAGGTTGGCAGGTACACCTAACAGGGATGTCTCTGTGGGCACACCCTGACTGTGGAGCTCTTTATCCAAGAAAGTTAGGTTGGCCCCATCCCTTTTAAGCTCCCAATAGACAGCTAAAATAGTACTGTTCCACACAGCATTTAATTTTTGAAACTGCTCTGTTTTTACTGTTTTAAAATGGAATTTTAGGGAGTGTTTTAGGAGTTTATAAAGATCTTTTTAATTTTTTAAAAAACGTTTTTATCCCTGTATTGTTTTAATTGTTTTTGTTTGTTCATTACCTTGGGGGCTGGGAGGCAATATATAAATATTATGTATGTATGTATGTATGTATGTATGTATGTATGTATGAATCTAAGTAGCTAACTAACTACAGGTATATGCGCATTAATGAAATCAATGTCTCCTGAAGATTAGCCCTCTAACAGATAATTTGTCACCAGAGCTAAAAAATAACATGGAAAGAACAGGGATAGGTTCCTACATCATTAAAAAGAAAACAGCAGACCAACATGTTTCAGCAATTTTTTTATTCAAAACTAACAAATATGAAAGGAAACAACCCAGTCAGGTAAGCTCACACAACTAAATAGAAACTTTTTTGAACCTTCTGGAAAGCCCTTGAAACTTTCTTCCAACATGTATCCAGTGTTTTTTTTTGCTTGCTACAAACTGGCTGCTGCAACCTAATGTTGAAAGTCTGTGTTTTTCTAGCCCTCCTTCATCACTTCCAGAGCCAATGCTGCTAAAACACTTTCATCTAGGTAGGGAAAAGGTGGGACTGTATGGATGTAAAAAGACTGTCTGAAAAGAAACTTCTTTATCAGTGGCTTTGCTAAACAAGGCTTGTTGCTGTAATTACCAAGCTACCAAGTTGCTGTAATTACCAAGTGAGATGTGTGTGTGTGTGTGTGGGAAGATTTGGACTTTTACATTTCAAGAAACCTATGTGGGGTAGGTTATGTTTCTATGCTCAGAAATATATCACCTCTACCCAGTGTGCAATACCCCTAACAATGAGATCAGGCCACCTAGTGTTTATGTGTAGGGGAGGTATGTGTGTGCATGCATGTTATGCCCTTAGCACAACAGTGTTCCCTAAAATCATAGAATCATAGAGTTGGAAGAGACCACTGAGGCCATCTAGTCCAACCCCCTGCCATGCAGGAACACACATCAAAGCACTCTCAACAGATGGCCATCCAGTTCCTGTTTAAAAACGTCCAAAGAAGGAGACTCCACCATAATTTGAGGCAGCATACTCTACTGTCAAACTGCTCTTACCATCAGAAAGTTCTTCCTGAGGTTTAGGTGGAATCTCTTTTCCTGTAGCTTGAATCCATTGCTCTTTGTCCTAGTTTCAGGAGCAGTGGAAAATAAGCCCGTTCCCTCTTCGATATGACAGCTTTTCAAATATTTGAATATGGCTATCATGTCCCCTCTTAACCTTCTTTTCTGCAGACTAAACATAGCCCTCTCCCTAAGCCGCTCCTCATAAGGCATGGCTTTCAGACCCTCCACTATTTTGTTTGACCTCCTCTGGCCACGTTCCACCTTCTCTATATCCTTCGTGAAATGAGGTGCCCAGAACTGGACACAGTATTCCAGATGAGGTCTGACCAAAGCAGAATAGAGTGATAGTATTACTTTCCTCAATCCAGATACCATAGTCCTATTGATGCAACCAAGAATTGTGTTGGCTTTCTTGACTACTGCATCACATTGCTGACCCTAGAGCACTATTTTACCTTTCTTCACATGAGTGAATGGCAGCTATTAAGGATGCACTTGGAGACTGTAGACATCGTATGAGATGTGTAAGCAGATGTTTGGGAAGGTGAACCTTTGAAGCAGGAAACACTTGTGGAAAGGTGGGAGGCATGCTTGTATGGAGGAGTGAGCATGGAAGCATTGTCAGAATATGTGATTTTATAGTTGTGATTTTATAATTGTGTGGTTGTGGTTGTAGAAGTGGATGTAAGAGACAACAGAAGGAAAGATCTCTGCCATAGGCAGTCATATAGGATCTGGATTCTGAATGGAGAATACGGTACTAGAGAATACTGCTGAATGTTCTTTGCCTTTCAAAACTGAGCCTTACCTTTCCAGGAGTCTTGCAAAGCACAGAAGTCAGGTAACCCTTGCAATTACATGCAGGCTGGTTTTCAATTCAGGCTTCTGTGCCGTGAGTTTGCTATTTGCTGCTCCATTTCTCTTGCAGATTTTGTATGCTAAAGTAGTGGCAGGGAAAATGTGCTTTCACTAAAAAAAACCCTCCTTTCATTGCAGTTTGGGGACTGGGTTTCTCCTATAACTATAATCCACAAACAATATTATTTTCATTTCATTCTGGGAACATAATGAATAGTTATGGCCTTGTTTCCTGTTCAACACAATATCTTTACTAGACATTGGGCTTATTTTTGCAAGCTAGTTATAAATTTACCACAGCGTCATCTGTTCTATCAGGAGAGCAATCAGTGTGAGGAAACATTTGTGGTGGGGGGTTTGATCCTTTGTGTTCACTGAACTGCAGAGGTACAACCAGGAGCATTTATTCTCAGGGTGCAAGATAAATGTTTGAGAAGCTTCTATGTTAGAGTGCATAAACTGTATCCATGGAACAGTAAAGGCTTCCTAATGGTAAAGTAGCCTTACCTTCTTCAGGGGCTGGCATGGAATCTTAAAACAGGAAAACACTGTTGGACTGCAAGCACTCAGATGCAATTCCTCCCTTCATGGAGGTACTTCAACTGAAACTGATCCTACAGTACAGAATTAGACAAAGGAATGGACCCCTAAATGAGATCTCTACTATATTATAGGCTAAGGGTGACAACTGTACCTCTTGTGAATCTATGCTTTCATTTTTTATCTCCAGTGTCCAAGACAGTTCTTCAGCCTGAATTCTGCCAAAACAGGAAGGGACTATGGGTTGGTTGATTGATTGAATGTATATCCTGCCTTTCTTCCAAGATGGGATTCAATGCAGTTTTACAATAATTATTTGTAAATTAAGGCAGCTTACAATAATTACAATAATAAAGCTAAATTATCAGATTTTAAGATTACGCCAAAACACTAATTTGCAAAAGTTAAAAAAGAATTATGATATTATTTAAAAAGCATGACTAAAAACACTTAAAACATATTTAAAACATAATTTCCAATACAAGATCTTTTTTAAAAAAGGCACATGACTTTATACACACACTACTGCTCCATAATTAAACTTCAAAGGCTGCCTAAATAAAAATGTCTTTACCTGCTGTAAGAAAAAGAGCAGGGAAGGGGCTCACTGGACCTCCCATGGAAGAGAGTTCCACAGTCTGGGAGCTGCCACAGAGAAAGCTCTCTCCTGAGTCCTTACTAAATGTGCTTGTGAAGATGGTGGGACTGAGAGAAAGCCCTCCCCTGCGAACTTTAAAGCTCACACCGGTTTGTGTAAGGAGATAAGGTCTTTCAGAGAATCTGAACCCAAGCCATGTAGGGCTTTAAAGGTCAAAACCAGAACTTTGAATTCTGCCCAGAAACAGACTGATAGCCAATGGGGCTGTTTCAACAGCAGAGTCCCTGTAACCAGCCCCAGTCAACAGCCTGGCTGCAACATTTTGGACCTGCTGAAGTTTCTGAACAGTTTCCAAAGACAGCTTCACATAGAGTGTGTTACAGCAGTCTAAACAGGAAGTAATCAAACCAGGTGCCACTTTAGCCAGACCTGATTTCTTAAGGAATAAGCACAATTGACGTACTAGTTTTAACTGTGCACTCTTGGCTACAACTGAAACCTGGGCATCCAGGCTTAGTTCCAGGTCCAGGAGTTCATTCGAGCTATGAACCTGAGATTTCGGGTGAAGCGTAGCCCCATCCAGCACAGGCTGAATCCCTATTCCCTGATCTGTATTCTGACTGACCAGGAGCATCTCTGTGTTGTCTAGGTTAAGTTTCAATTGTTCACCCTCATCCACTCCATTACTGACACCAGACACTCGTTTAGTACAAAAACAACTTCCTTGGGGTCAGATGGAAAGGAGAGCTAGAGTTGTATGTAATCAGCAGACTGATGACACTGAACCAAAACTCCAGATAATCTCTCCTTGCAGTTTCATGTAAATACTAAACAGGGACAGAACTGAGCCCCAAGGGACACCACAGAATAATGGCCAAGGCTTTGAACAGCATCAGTTTCTGAGTTTGCCCTCCAATAAAGACTGGAGCCACTGTAAAACAGGCCCCCTGAACCCCATCCCAGAGAGGTGACCCATAAGGATATCAAGGTCAATGATACTGAAAGCTGCTGAAAGGTCCAGAAGAACCAACAGATGCACACTCACTCTGTCTAGTTCCCTCCATAGGTCATCTACCAAGGCGACAAAAGCTTTCTCTGTCTTATAGCCAAGTCTGAAGCCAGACTAAAATTGGATCTAAATAATCCACTTCATCCAGAAATCCTTAGAGCTAGGAGGCCACTGATGCTCCAATACCTTGCCTATTGGAGTTATTGGATTATTGGAGACTGGCCGCTAAGTCTTCAGCACGGTGGGATTTTTTTCAATAATGTTCTCACAACAGACTGTTTTAGACAAGATGGAAACCTGCCTTGCTGTAGTGAGGCATTCACTATTCCCTTTACCCTATGGTGCCCCTTGGGCTGCTTTCAACAGCCAGGAAGGGCATGGGTCCAGTGTGCACTTGGTGGCTCTCACCTATTCAAGGATCCTGTCCAAATCCTCAGGTTGCACAAACTGAAACATATTCAATAACACTGGACAAGTAGGGGTCATGGTTCTATCCTCTGGACCTGTATCAACTACAGCATCCAACTCAGAGTGGATCCTAGCAATTTTATCTGCAAAGTGATGTGCAAACTCTTCACAACAGGCTGTCAAGTAGTTTAAATACTGCTCTTGTGGGGTTAAATGTAAAAGCCTTGAGCACTCAAGACAGCTCTGCTGGATGACACTGTGCAGAGGATTTCATCACTGCCATGACATAGGTTTTCTGATCAGTCAGACTCACTCCAAGTCTTCTACTATTGTCACTCTAAAGTCCATCCCACTCATTTCTTCACTGCCAGCTCCCTAATGAACCAGGATGCTAGCTTGGTTCCACTTCATGGAATGGGATACTTAGGAGCAATCATGTCCACCGCCCTCGTCATTGCCCTGTTCCAGAGATCATCCAGGATTTTGATAGGAGCACCTGCCATACCAACAGGAAACTACTCAAAAGCCATTACGAATCCATCTGGATCCATAAGCCAGACTATCTTAATCAGGCCCCAACCCATGCAGAAGTTTTGAGTTCCAGTGAGCCTAAACCCCACCATGGTAGTGATCTATGACAATGGGACTATAGAAATTTTCTGCATGCCCAGATCACCATCATTCCACTTTGAACAGAAAACTAGGTCCTGAGTGTATGTTACAGCTTGGCTAGCACCAGATAACACTTGGGATGGAACCATAATTGTCATGGAGGACACGAAGTCTTGAGTTCTCCTGACAGAGAGGTCTCTGTGTGGATGCTGAAGCCCCCCCAGCACAGTAGCTGAGGAGACTCCAACACCACTGTTACCCTGATTTCTGGGGGTCCCGTGAGGGACTCCTAAGTGCTCTCCAAATTACACAGTTGGGAATTAGTCAAAAGAGCACAAGCTAGCAATATGAGAGGCAGGGCAACGGAGCGAGATCTTTTACCCAATGTCTACGGGGTCAGGCCGAGTCAAGGAGCAAACAGAAACAAATAATAATTGTTGTTTTTATTAATATACAGCCAAACAAATGTATGCAACACACTCACACAGAGAACTATAGAAATAAAGGTTGGAGTTGGATAGAGGGATTTTGAGAGGAGGTATTGATATGGGAAATACTACACCTGTCCTGAAGCCCGGGTAGTCTGAAGGAGAAGTTTGTGGAAATGGAGTTTCTCAGCACGTGGAGCTGAGGGGAAGGCTCGCCAAATGAAGCGGCAGCAAGGCGGGATGGAAGCCAAGAGCGATCCGAGCAATCCAAAGAAGTGCTCAAAGTCAGGGGTTCTTATTGGGGAAAATGTGGCTGTAGGCTAGTCCGTTCTCAGGGATAACAATGAGTTTTGGGCTGGAGACAAAGCCTCTGAAAGGTCAGTATTTTACATGATTGAGTTAAGACTGAATTGTCACTAGAGTAGCCAGTATGCAAATACGGAGTGCTTGACAGTTGAGTATTCGGCTAGTCAAGCCGCCTGCTCGGGGCAGGGAGTTCTTTGTAAGTAGTGTGCATACATAATGCGGTACTTGCCTTGAGGTCTCCTGAAGCGGCGGTCTGGCTATTTCTGGCCTGCCTGTATTTGTTTGGAATATTTTAGTGATTAGTGGTCGTGCCTGTGTGCGTGCTTATCCAGGGGCCTCGCAAGCATGTGGAGGGAAAAGGGGTATAGAAGGCCAAATTATTGATACCAAAATGATATCTAATATCCCACAAGTCCGGGCTAGAAACTGTGGTAACACCACCACTGAGACCAACTTAACCAGCTGAGGAAGGGAGACTATTGAGCAATAGAATGGGCGGTACACCAACAGAATCCCTATTCTGTCCTGGCCACCCCTCTGTAAGTGCACACATTCAAACCCAGCAGTCTGTGAGATGGGACACCTGGTGAGGGAGATAGAATCCCCACAGACCACAGCAACTCTATCTGCCCTGTTGACTGTTGGGTTAAAATAAAGGAATACGATGTCCTCATTTGGAAGAGGGCTACGGAGTTAGGGGTATAGAAGTCAAAAAACCTTAGGGTGTCAAAAGGAGAGAAATTGGGAGGAAATTTTCAACAGGTGCATTGAATTAATCAAAGAAGCCATAGCCCTGAATTTGCAAGACCTGAGCAGGTCTGGTGACAACAGGGTATCTTGGAGGTTTCTCGTTCATAGGGCCATCGTAAGTTGAACCTGACTTAATAGCACATAACAGAAACAAACTGTGTGGTTAGGGAAGGGCCATAAAGGGGCAGTGGGCTGAAATTCACACATATGGTCAGAATTCTCAATAATAGGTTGGGCAAAAGGTTTGGAGTGTGTATCCCACTGAAGCAACAGAAACACTTATTTGAAAACCTGGAAAAATTACTTTTTTAGACTGCAGCTCCTCAAATCTCCCAACCAGCATGGCTAATCTGGGATGCTGGGAGTTGTAGTCCAAAAGTAACTTTTATGAGCTCTGATCAGGTTACCCACACAGCCTCATCTAAATACAGACAAATAAAGACAGTGAGGAACATTCCACTGGAACATTTTTTTTTTATATTTCATTAAGCGACTAGCTGTTCTTTGAAGTGATGCTTAATGTCAGCATATTTTCTGTGCCATGGTGTCGCTTCACATCTGTGTTTGCCTAGCAGTAAACAGAATGGCATTGTTTGTTTCTAAGTTGGAATATGGGTGTGAAATGACATTTCAGGCAGTTTAGTTCCCCTCCACCCCTCACTCCCCCTTTTGCCTGAAGCTGCTTTTCCCTCAGCTATTGATATCCTAGCTGGCTTTCAAGTGCAGGGTGAATTTCCTAACCAGCTGTCACACTTGCAGAGTCTATTAATCTGGCAAGCTCTGCTGCTTTACCTGACAGTTGGCAGTTATAATACCTCAGGTTTCTGACTATGTGCCCTCTGAATAAAATGTGCTCATTAATGATAAAGAACTGATTTATTAAAGATGTCTATGCTCCAGATCCCATGGCCTTGTGCCTATTGTGTCTTTTTCAAAAAGGTTGTCTTTTTCAAAAGTTGCCAGATTATACACCTATGCTCAGAAATACTTCTGGTTTTGGCATCTTCCCTCAGACTTTTACAATTTAAACCACTGAAAGAGGGAGAAAATGCATTCTACTGGTAAACTCACACAAACATAAAGTGCCAGTGTGCAGGTTCCATTTCAAGCATACATATGTGTGCATGCATGCACTCTCACACACAAACATACAAATTTAAATTGCAGCAGTCATGCCATAGCTCTAGTCAAAGTAATGGCAAGAATAAACCTTTAAAAAAAATAATGTGTTGTAGTCAGTTTAGCAGCATGGTTTACTAACAATTTAACATGTGGGTAGGAATCATGCTACCTTCATGCAGTGCTTAGAGGAGGGTCTGGAATGGCCCTTGGGATAATCCAAGCCCCCAGCATCCCCCGCAAAAAACAATTTTAGCTACCATCACCTTATCAGACAAAAAGTCCCAAGAAAAGCATGTTCTTAATTAATTTCATTTATATCCCACCTTTCTCTCAGTGCATGATCCAAATAAATTAAAACAAAGTGCAGAGAAAACAAATGTGATACAAAAGGTGTATAAACAATTCTATTGAATATACCTGATTTTTTTAAATACATCAAAACATAGCAAAAAGGATAAAAGCATAACATACCACATTAAGAGACAACTCTGCTGCTGTAAGTTAAGAGCCTAAATGCAATGAAAAGCTGTTTGGTATGTCCCCAAAACAGTAAAACTCCCCCCCCCCGAAAGAAAACCTGTATAAAAAGTGCCATTATTTCTGGTTGCACAAAATGTCAACTGTGGTGTGGTGTTAAGGTTGAATCTTCTGGACTCTGGACCGTGCCCACTTTGGCTTACTACTTGCTCTGTAAGTCAGTGCAGTCTATGCTTGCATAGGAGAAATAAATGTGATGTGCAGAACAAGCAGAAAAGAGCCCTTCCCAATGCCTGAGAGTATTCAAGAGTGTAGCTTCCAATAGAGACTTCTGGCATGAAAATAAGGAGCTTACCCATCCTCCAAAACATGTATCTCCCTTTATTTGTGAATCATTGGGAGATATGTCAGGCCTGATCAAGTGAAACGGGAATCCTCCGCTCTCTTTTCTTTTCCAGAAAATCATAGCATGAAACAATGAAAAGAGGATTTTCCCTTACTATAAATGAAGGCTGACAGTGATTCATTTTGGGTAGGACTTGGGAGGTAAAGACCAAAGTCATAATTCAGCAAAATGATCTGGGAGGCTTCCAAACAGAACAGACTCATCACTTGTTGAAGTAAATGAAAAGAAAATGCATTATCTTGTTAAACTAGGGGGCCTAAAGAATTTTGCTGCTTGAGCCAGAGCAGCAGATAGTATCCTCCACTCAAGAAAAGGCAAATGGTAACCAAAGTCCGCCATTTGGCACATGAGGCAAAAAATGCCACTCAGAAATGGTCTTTGGAATGCCCCACCACAGGGGTGAGTTTCCAAACAGTTCCTCATAGTTGTAGAATGCTGTCTTGGTTCTACTACCTATAAACCACTACCACCTTATAAAAACTCAGTTGCTTGGTTCCCATGGCATAGGTATGGGACTGAGGCCATCACCACTCTACACGACCACTGTGAGACTGAGAACATCTCAGTTATGGGTGGTTTCAACTTGTCATTGTCATTTACTTTTCCTCAAGGTAACATTCCAAGATCCACCAGTGCCAACAGAAGAAACACTGCAGAAACTTCACATACTGCAAAACCTGGTGTCCAGTCCAGAGGTTTACCGCCCAAGCCATGTTGCAATTGATCTCTTTGGTGCTACTCTCTCTTGTCTTATACCGCATCACCCAAGGCTGGATCAAGCTAGTTAGGGCCCTGAAACAGTTCCAAAAACAGGGTCTGCTTTGTTGCACAAGTGCGTGTTCCATATCCTCCAACTGCCCTGATTTGGCAGGGACAGTTCTGATTTATCCTCTGCTGTCACACTTTTCAGTTGCTTTTAAAACATCCCAGTGTCTCTCACCAACTCCTCCTTTCCCTTTGTCCTCAGCTTACTTCAGTTACTGCAGACTGAGTTTAAAGTGCCAGAGTAGTTCATACTCAATTGATTCAGAAGGACAGAGAGGAGAGATGGGGGCAGAAACTTACCTTTCCCAGTAGACCCAGGCAAAATGAAACTGCTGCAGCCTCTCCCTGCTTATGTGTTCCTCATTAATAATTTTTGCCATCTTGACCATACTCTGAAGTTGCTCGGCCACATGCATCCCAGTCTTCCACTGTGAAATGATGCTCCCCTTTCAGGACCGTGGGAAGATCAGCTGCCTGGGTCCCAGCTAGGGTGGTCAAGGCCAGAGTCCCAAAGGGAGCTGCATCAATATGATACCCTATGGCTGGAAAATGAAGTTAGAGTGAGAAGTAAACACTACCAAGCTTCTTTAATCCTCCTCTCTCCCCAGGAGTATTTCTTTCTTGATTCCAACATAGTACAAGATGCCTCTGTGTCTGTAAGTGTACATGCTTGCTTGCATACATACGTGTGTGTGTGTGTGTGTGTGTGTGGTACTAGCAGCATGGGTTTCTAGCCATGTAGGGTTTGAAGCATTTGCTCTAGTTCCACTGCAACTAATCCAGCCTTGCTTATCACTGCCTGAATTGAAGTTTAAATGTAGAGAGAGTGCAGCTGGTGTCCATCAGAAGCAAAGGTGTGTGCTGCCTAATACAACCATACAGTCTCCAAAGGTAATATTTTCAGCACCCTGGAGGTAGTGTATCGGAAATACAAAAAAAGACAGCCAGAGATCTTAAGGGCCAGCAATTAGTCCCGGCTTTTGACCTTTTCAACTCTCTTATCAAAAGAGTCATCCCTGCAAGCAGTTGCTATTAAAGGGGTGGGGAGGGGACAGGAAAGAGCATGACCTTGTCCGTTAAAGCTGGGTGCATGTCATAAGATCAGTGGAGGATCGAATAGCTTCAGTCGTCAGCCTGACTGCTTGTTGATGTTACCATTGGGATGAAATGCTGACATATAAAGATGCGGAGTGGGGCATCATACACACATCATACTGTTTTTATGACTTGCCTTTCAGATACACATGTCTGCTTTTAACTGACTGTAGCAGAGGTATTTTAATGAATTTAATGTTGTGAAATGTTAAAACTTTGCAGTGTCATATCCCTGCCATCAAAAGGTAAATGGTATGAGGTGAAACTCCCTACTTATCTGTTCCTTTGTGGATATGCGCTTTAAAAAGGGCTTGATTCCTTCTAGTTATCTGGGGAAACTGACAGCTTTATTTCTGTGTCATTAAAGCTGTTGGGAAGAATCCAACAAGAGTCTTCCATTGGAGGGTGAAATGCCTCCTTCCTCTGGAGCCTCTATACCTCCAAAACTCTTTGTCTTGATCTCTATAAAGATTGACAACCAAGGGAACTGCCACCGCCTTGTTCCATTGCCAGAAGGACACTAATTGGGTTTTGTCCAGTGTCCTCTACAGTCTATTCCAAACGTTTCTCAACCAGGATTCTGTGGAATTCAGAGAGAGGTCACTATGGACACTGTGAAAGATTATGACTGAAAAAAATAAAAAAATTTAAAGCTGTAAATATAGTTTTTATGTAGGAGTTCCCTGAGACCTGCAAATTATTTTAAGGGTTCCTCCAGTGTTAAAAGATTGAGAAAGGCTGCTCTGTACTAACAGTTGTAAGGCTTTTAAAAAATGGACAAGATGATATGCAATGAGCTTATATCCTTTTCATTCAAATGTTTAACTAAATCTAGGCCACAGATCACCGTTGGAACAGATAAGGACAAGTGGAGGGACCAGAGCAGCATGTAGTTACAAACACATCTACTATGTGGAATAGATGTGAACTCCATACATTTCTGTAAATGCTCCCTCCCCTCAAGCTCATTTTGTAGATTCTAGGGTTACCATATTTTGAAAAGCAAAAAAGAGGAGAGGTTTATCATTTATTTCAAAACACTGATTGCTATGATGACTCTTTTATCACCCTTACTACTAACCTTCATTGCACTTAAATAACAATTTTAGTTGATTATTTAACAGTATTTAATAGTACCTACAGAAATACAGACAGAAATTTTTATTCAAACTTGATCAGAGTAGACCCATTAAAATCATGGGCCTCATCTTAGGGTCTTTCCGCACTACATTGTTATGGTGCTATTATTCCACTTTCAACATCCTGTGGAATTCTGGGGTTTGTAGTTTACTGAGGCCAAAGAGCTCTCTGGCTGAGAATTCTAAAGGCCCCTCCCTAAACTGCAAACTCCAGGATTCCATAGGATGTTGAAAGTGGAATAATAGCAACATAACACTGTAGTGCGGAAAGGCCCCTAGTGATAATAATTCCAATGAGTCCACTATTTGCATTTGTGTTGTTGTTGTTGTTGCTGCTGCTCCTGTTTTAAGAAAATGTGCCTATAGCTTTGGGTCTGATGAAAGTCCCACATGCTGCAATCTAGACAGGGCCAGCCCTGCCTTTAGGCAGAGGGTGGCAGTCACCTCATGCAGCATCATTAAAGGACGAATTGCTAGCTGTTGTTATCATATCATCTGTTATTATCATAGTTTTCCTGCCAGAAAAAGGGAGAGGCACTTGTAGAATTGTTCTGTCGCCTGTGCCAAAAAATAGCTTGCCTGGCTTTAGATACTATGCAGCCTACCTTGGGCAATGGAGGGGTTCTGGTTGCTTTTCTTCCTCAGGCAGCAAAATATCTTGGTCTAGTCTGTCTCCAGGGCACAGAGAAAGCATCTGGATGATGCTCTCGAGTACAGCTCTGTTTATGCAGGAGGGAGACTAGAATCAATAGGAAATCTCTTCTACACACCAGAAACCTTTGCTCATGCTGAGGCTCCCTAATATGAAAGTTACTGCTCAAGGAGATTATTCTTGCTGCTCATTTGCCAACAGCCCTGTAAAATGACAGAGAGGCAATTAATTTTTATACTGTATTTCTGTCTAACATTTCCTTGGAGGGTTCCTCTAGTGCAGGAGTAAATCTGCTTTTTTTTAAGCTAAAATATTATATACTTTTAATTTTTCCCCTTCATGGGCTGCATGCAAAACAAAACAAAGGCCAGGTTACACAGGGAGAATTCTTTTTCAGCCATACAACCTTTATTGCCCCTTTCCCTTTTGCTCTCATTAGAAACAACTCGGCACCCTCTTACTTTTCTTTAACATATAAATAAATAATGCCCTATGCAAACTATTAAGGACCAGCATGAAATGGAACTGCATGCATCTACCACATCTGGAATAATAGTCAGCATATTTTAGAGGCAGACTTCATTTTTCTCACACACGACACTAAATCATGATGGGTTTGTGTGCCAAAAATAACACAGGAGGTTATGACTATGGGAGGACATGAACCTATAATGAGGTTCAATAAAGCACTAATCTTATTGGGCTGTGCAATCTGGTTTGCTTTTGCTTTAGGAAAAATGAAGACAGGAATGTTTAGGAGGTTCTTTTGGTGGGGAGGGGAAGAGTTATGCATCATTGCTTTGTCTTTCTTCCAATACTTTGCTGCAGATCAATGCATTAATTTTGTCTAGAAGCTGGAGAATTTGATTTTGAGGGACTACCCAAACTCCTCGGCTAATATGGCCACTATCCATGCTAGCTGGGAGGTTCTCAGAGCTGCAGTCCAAACTGTAACTTTTCCAGACTCTCATTTTGTCCCAAATTAGCCTCATCTCCAATGGGATGACATACCACACTTGCCCATCATATAAAGACCAGAAAAATTTTTTTTAAGGCAATGGAACATATTAGAAAAATAACTACAACATTTGCCAAGAACCTTAGGAAGTTATAAAGTCTGGGAAGAAGTCAGACATGGACTATTCCCTTTTGCTAAAGCTTATACTTTTCTTTCTTTTTTTTAATGGAGTGGCTAATTTTGCCTGTACATAAAAAAAAAAAAAATCACTCAGTAATTTACTGAGGCTTGGGGGGGGGCAGGGAGAATGCCGGCATTGATATGTTTCTGAAGAGGAATAATCTGATTCTTGTATGGATATTTTCACTGAAGCCTGTTTATTTTGTGTCCTGATTAAAAAAGACAGACAAATGAACTGGTGTCATTGCTAGATCAGGAGAGACCTAGAAAAATAATAATAAATGAAACCAGAGGGAAATTAAATAACTGAAAATGTGATCTATAATGTTTGAAGTGCCTTGAGCATATAAGCATTGCCACCAAAGAAGAGAGAGAGACCTTTATAACATGTTCACATGATGATTTATATGTATAAATGGAAATGTAAAAATAATGGCCACAACTGAAGCCAGATCTGGGAATCATTCAACCCTCTAGATGATGTTAGATGCCAAATCCTGGTAGCCTTATGAGCCCATGATGAGGAATGCTGGAAGTTGGAGTCCACCAACATCTAGACAAATGATTCCTATTTTGATTTAAGCAAAATATAGCACCTTTCATCACAGTGGAGAAGGCAGTGACCTGATGGCCTGTGTGTCTGCTAGTTCTGCTGCCCAGGTACTAACTGTTCACAGGCAGGCAGCTGCATGACCCCTCCCTCTTCTCCTTTCATCTTTAAATTAGCTTTGAAAACTCTTCAACATAGTAAAGTAGAAGTTGGCACAGAAGCAGGGACATTGCAAATGTTTCACTATTAAAATATGTGTGCGTGTGTGCACTCATCAGTAGCACAAGGAGAGGATGATTTCTAACAATTACCTCCCCGCCTCTGCAAAGCTTTACACTTTTTTGCAACAGTATGGGAGACTGTAGGTGCTACAGCAAGAGCCATTGATCCTATGCAAGCCAATAGTTGTTAAGAACCTACAAGCTTACTGAAGGGATTTTACCTGCCTCAAACTGCTCTTCTTGTGAACAGTGAGAAGATTCAGAGCCTGGAAAAATTATTCTTTCAAACTGAGTGTAGTGTTCTGGGAACTGTAGTCCAAAAGCTCTGTACTATGGGCTGTTAGTGTGCACAAGTTCTTCCTTACTCTGTGATTTAATGATCTTTGATTCTCTAGAGGCTGCATGAAGGTTGTCTGACTAATTTACCAAGTTCTTGAAGCTGGGCATACTATCTGGGAACACAGCTGTCATTACTAAAGTCCATAAAGTATACAAGTTAGAATATATTTTTTTTTTTGCTACAAATATACCTAGTTATTATTGTTTCTTCTCTTGGTGATAAATATATGTTTCACAGTGAACAGTAAAATTACTCCCTGTTGATTGAAAATACTGCTCAGCCTTCATTGGTACTGCATTTGTAATTAAAAACTAATTCAAGGAATAATAACTTATAATAAAAGAATGAAGGATTCCAGGCTGTGTCTGCATCACTGTGTTTGTTCTCAGACAAAGGAGGGGCAACCTTACACATCTTTCTTTATTGTAACAGGTCCCTGTGCTAGGCTCTCTCTCTCTCTCTCTTTTTCTCTCTTATGTAGATCATAGAAATGTAGAGTTGGAAGAGACCACAGGGGCCATCAAGTCCAACCCCCTGCCATGCTATCCACAAGTCCAAAGAGTAGCACAGGAATTATTTACAAAGAAATGTTCCTACCTGGCCAGTCAGGTGGCATACTGAGGCACTTAGTCACAAAAAGAGCCACTGGTCAGAGCACACAAAACTGTTGCTTTAATTAATATGTCCCCATTCTTCCTCAGCAACTGTTCTGTTGTGGTGGACTTCAATGCTGGGTCTGGACACAAAAAATCTAAATTTAAATTATTTTCACTTGAAAACCTGCATTAACTAACTGAACTGGAACTGGGCTTCCTTTACTGGACTGTTGTAAGAAGAAAATCAAAGAATCACAGAACTGGGAGAGATCCTAGAGGCCCTCTAGTTTCAAGTCTTAGTCTAAGGCCAGTATTCCTCCACTGGAATTTTCAGAACCCCCCCCCTTCTCTTTCCAACTTCAGCTTTTGTACCACTTGAAGACCATCTCTGGAGAGTTTCCACCCTCCAGAACCATTTATGGAAGTTCAAGGGAGGAGACAAAGTGTGGAGGAAGAACTGTCTTCTACCTGGTTCTGCTGAAACTACTCATTTATCAACACCACTGAATGCTTCACGTCGGGTCTACAGAGACTGTTTGACCTCAACTCCCAGTATTCGTGACTACTGCCCATGCTGACTGGGGATTCTAATAGTGGAAGTCCAACAATATCTGGGGGCCCAGGGTTAGGAACCTGCAGCATATCTGTAGCTTAGAGGATTGCCAAGAGATTCCTGTGCAGCCTCTGTTTTAAGACATCCAGTGAGGGCAAGGTCTCTTTCAAATAAACAGTTGTAGCACTATGATATCTCTTTAACCATTATTTGGAATTCTGGAATGTATAGTTTTGTAAGGTGTTTAGAATGATCTACCAGAGAACATCAGTATCTCACCAAACTACATTCTGGGGTTCCATATGATGCAGCCATGGCAGATGAAGTGGTATCAAGCTTCTGCAACCACTAGTATAATATGGACCTAAGACATATTGTGGCCCTCAGTGTAGTGTAAATATCCTCATGCAGACCTATGGTATGCTGAGCCATATACCACCTGTTACCATATCCTACCACTCCTCCTGCGAGATATACGATTTTCATAAATTGGACTTATTAATGGCTGGAGCACATGATCCAGGTCACACTGACTGGAGATGTGTTTTGTAGTTGAGCTGACCTAAGATGTGTTCAGAATCATAAGTGCAGAGAGGATTAGGCAGAAAAGCCTGACGTTAATGTGTTTGTGTTAATCTTTTTATCACTCCAGGCACTGTGTATTTCCAAATATAATGAAACACAGGCCCTTTCAACACGTGGGGCATGAATTGGGCAGAAATGGGACTCACCAGATTTCTTCTCTGTCCGATCGAGTCCATCGGGATGAGGAGCAGTGTGAGCTCGTTGCTCCGCACTGCTCCGGTATCTAAAATGGCGGCTTCCAGTTGGTGGAGGCTCTCCACCAACCGGAGAAGCTCACCAGCCTAAAGCCTGCCCCCAGCAGATCTGCAGGCATGCACTAGTGCGCACCTGCAAATCTGCACCGGAGCACGGCGACGGACCTCTTAAAAAGAGGTTTTTAAAATGCACGCTGCGCGACCAATTCTGGTCACTCTGGAGCGGACTGAGGTGCGGAACTACGAAAAGTAGTCTGACCGAGTTCACTCCACGGTGCAGAAGACCTCCATCAGAGGTCGCTCTGCGCCGTTTTAATAGCCCGGTGCGGAAAGGGCCACACACTGCCAAGACTGACAAGCTATCAGAGACCATCTCTCAACCTTACCTTATGGAGTTCTTCCCTGCACACCTTTCATGAATCCCATCAGTGTTTTCTCACCCTGGAATTAAGCGATCAGCCCATTCTGGACCCTTTTGTCAGTCTTGTGGGAAACCATTACAGCTTTCAGGGTGAGAAATAGGGTATAAAAACCCTAGCTTTGACCCTGGCCAATTACAGTACACAAGTACATGGTGCCCCCAGACTGCCATTCCTCCGTCTGAGCCACTTTGTTGTGATCCCTTTTTCAGGACTGGCAACTATAACCCTTTCCACCTAATTTCTCTCTATCCAACCTTTCTTTCCTCACCTTCTGATAGCCTTATATGGTTCCTAAGAGTGTCTGATCTCTCATGCATTTGTCAATTCAAATAAAATACTCTGTTTACCTTCAACCAGAGTCGTCTTTACAGTTAGTACTAGTATACATAGGTGAAAAGATCCTGCTGTTACCCTCCTCTCACAGGCTTCCTTTGAGCTATAATTCCCTAAATTTAAAGGAGACACAGGCATTGCATCCCCCACTTCTTAGGGTAACACCACCATTCAGACTTACTGTAAAGCCCTAAAACCATCTTCTATGGCCATTCTGTGCTTCACAGTAAGCAGGTAGAACTACAGAAAATCTGCTAACCCTCTCCCCCCACAGTCAGCTGCATGATGATGATGTCAGTGCTGATATTTGTGGGGGTCCTCCAGAGGTCTCAGTGCTTCTGTAATCCTCGTGCATCCATCTGCGTGGGGTGGTGGTGGTGGTGGTTGTGAGACACTTCTCCAATCCTGCTTCCTTGTAGCACAGAATGGCCAGGCGAGGAAGCTTTGGGACTTTACAGCAAGCCAGGAAGGAGGCTTTGGGCAATACTCAGAGAGGAAGGGAATATCAAGCCTGCTCGTGCCCAAAGAAGCACATCTGCATGCATAAGGGACACTTATGTGTCCAGATGTCCCTATTTGAATTATGGCCAGTGCCCATTTACTGAGACATTTGTGAATGTCTAGTTAGCACTGCCACTGTCATAACTACCACCCTGCATCATGGCTGAACTGTTTTACTGATATTATTAGATGTTTATGTCTTGTAGTTTTTGTTGTTGTTTTACTGCTATTGTTTTAACATTGTTGCTGTTTTATCAAGGGAGGGATAGAAATAGGAATAATAGACACAAACAAAGGCCATTTCCACACGGGGTATTTAAAACAGTGCAGTGCATCCTCCACAGAAGACGTCTGCATCTTGGAGCGGACTGGGTTCGCACTACTTACCACAGATCCGCACCTCAGTCCACTCCAGAACGACCCCAAGTGGTCCTCCAGTGTGCCTTTGAAAGACCTGATTTTTACGGTCTTTCAAAAGCATGGAGCGCGCCACTGCGAGCTTGCTCCCTTGTGCAGATTTGCAGGCTTGCACCAATGCGAGCCTGAGATCTGCCGAGGCTGGACTTTAGGTTGGTGAGCTTCACCGATTGGTCGAGACCCATGACCAACTGGAAGCTGCCATTTTGGACGCTGGAGCAGTGCGGATCAACAACCATGCACTGCTCCTCCTCACCCCGGACCAGACCAGAAGATCCAGTAAGTAGCAGCATGGGGCAATTCCCTCACCCTGTACAGAAATGGCCAAAGATTCGGATCATGTAACAGTGTGAAATGTTTCCTGTAGCACACAGCATTAGGCTATGAATTAGAACAGCTGTCATATGAAGTCTTCATCATTTGCAAGTCTTGTTTTCACTCCCTTGGACAGCATGATTATGGAAGAGGCTGCAGAATTATGAAACAACATCACCACCTACTCCTGCACAGGGATATGCTGACAGTTGCTCCATATTTGATGCTTCCTCAGAAACTCAAACAGTTATAGCATGCACAGAAAATTATGTCTTAGCAATGACTCATAAATTGGTTGTCCTTCTTTCTAGCTCCATCTGGTGGAAAAGATAAAAATTATAGATTAAAAAATCCCCAAATATGCATAATTTTTCCTATCTAGGTGCATCCATAGACAGCACTAATCTCTCTGCCTTAAGCAAATGTTTATTAGAACTGATCTTTTTCAGTTTGCAGATACTGGACAGAATCTCTCCCAAGCTTGGAGACAGGTCTTGGTGTCAATTCAACACATGCTTAATTCTCTACCATTAATTCTCCACCATTTCTGAGCATGTTTGATTCAGTCTACTGAGAAATAAATAATTAAATGAGTAAATAAGCAACATGGTTTCCACAAATCTGTTGCATGCTTCCATGTAAGAGTTATTAATCATCCTTATTGTTTTGTTAAATTAATATCTAGACAGAAATTATGGTGGAGTGGCAAGTGGAGTTATGAAGTGAAATCATCATCATCATCATCATCATCATCATCATCATCATCATCTAAATGCAGAGTGGTGAGAACATAAAGGAAGACTAAATACCTTCAAAAGGATTTGCCCAAAGTAGAAGAATGGGCATTTGAATGGGAAATGCAGTTCAGTCCATGCAAGTGTAAAATGATCTAAATTGGGGGTGGGGGGAACAAATTCTATTTTTGCATATATATACTAATGTGTTTGTATACTAATGAGGTATCAGCTAGCAGTGACTGATCAGGAAGGGATCCTAGAGCTGTGGTGGACAGTTCAGAGAAAATGACAACAACTTGTCTGCTGTGAAAATAGGTGAAATCCATATTAGGTGTAATTAGAAAATGACCTGAAAGTACAACTGCTTGGAACATGCTACCCTAACACAGGTACACTCCAGTTAATCAAGTAGATACGCTCCAAGGCATTACTTCTTTAACAGAAAATTTAGTACCAGAGACTAAAATAATATGGAAAGAATAAAGATTGGCTTTAGCACCAGGAAAAAAAGTAGATCAATGTATTTTAGTAAACTTTTTATTCAAAACTAACAATATGTATATGTGAAATGAAACAACCAGGCCAGTTAAGTCTTCTAGAGGACACTTCAAAGATTCTTCCAAAATGCATCCACACATAATTTTTTTCTTTCACCAGCCTCCAGTTGTGATTTCTGTTTTGGTGGCCAAACTTATAGAACTATTTGTTTTTCCCCAGCATGCTAAGAGCAACTGATGAGACTGGTTTATCTGCTTTCCTCTTTTTTCTCTGTGTTGCTGTTCACGTGTGTTCTGTAAAGGAGCAGCTGCTGCTGTTTATCTTGCCTGCTGTAGGCAGGCACACGTGGCTGCAGTAGGCTTGGCTAGAGTAGAATCCCATTCTTTCCCACCTCAAGTTTATTGCACTGTTTACAATGCACTACCTACACTCTTTGTTTCTCCAGGCCTCCTTTACCATCCTCCCAACTCCAGATATCTTAAAATACTTCTAAAGGGAGCTGGGGGCATAAAAACTGTAAAAAGGAGCTGCTTTGCCAGAGGCTTTGTTAACAGAGGTATGCCTTTAAAAAATTGTAGTCTGGCCACCCTTGGCATGCTATGTACTGCCCAAAGATGGGCCAAACAACACCAAACCATGTTCAGGCAGTGATGTTACTATTAGTGCACTACAGCCCAGAGGTACAATCTGTGTGGGAGGGTTGTTTGATAAGGTGGAAAATTCTCCCCCCACCACACCTACAGGTTCCCACTCCCACCCCACAACCTAATGCAGTTTATTTCTTCCTCACCACTTCCAGTACACATAGGATGCACTGTACACAGCACATCTGTTGCCTACCTAAAAACTCCTGAGCTGGAAAAATGTTGGGGATTTTATGGATTTATGCATTCAGTACTCCAAGCAATACTCCTCCTTGTATTGGACAGTGCTTGCTTTAGATTGTTTTATGGCTGCACTACCATATTTTTGGCTTCCCAAAATTTGGAATGGATGTAGCCATGCCACTACGGTCACCATTTCTTCTAGTTCACTCTTGGGTTGTTTGGGAGAGGTGCTTTAGGGTGGAGAGCACCCTGATACTGCATGTAGTAGCTCCACAATGAGGAGTTTTTCCAGCTGAAAAATGAGAATATCAGGGCCTTTGGGGGAGGTTCCAAGGGTTGCACTGGACCTCCCCGCTCTCAGAGGACTGCACAATTGCCATTTCTGCTTTAGATAAAATGTGAGGGAACAGATTTTATATCTAGGTAGAGTTCAGAAGATAAAATGTGAGGGACTGGCAAAACAACCTCTGAGAATTCCTTGCCTAAGAAAATCCTATGAAATTTATGGGGTTGGTATAAGTCAACAAACACCTATTCACATAGTAGATTCTTTCATAGGGATTCTAATTTACTCATGAATGTTTACTGCAATAAACACCAAGACCTAGCCTCACTTTGCCACTCCATCTTTTAAGCAGACTTAAGTATGTTTTCAGACATGCCATGTTTGTATGCTGCAGATCCAAGAGAATTATTAACTTGCCCCCTGCTGGTTCAGTGAAATCAGCTACATTGCAGTCACTCATATCTCAATTTCCTTTAATCAGAAAGCAATAAAAATGGTGGCTTGCAATCCTGTTCTGTTCGTCTAGAGATGGTTGATGGGGAAGTGTAGCTTAAATCACATTCTGTCTGTCTGTCTATCTATCTGGGGAAGTGTAGCTTAAATCACATTCTGTCTGTCTGTCTATCTATCTAAGCTCCAAAGTAGCTAGAACAGTGTAAGATTCTATGTATGTATCACATTTCATGTTGCCCTTTGTTCCAAGGAGTTCATAACAATCTATGTGGGTTGTGTACAGAACAATGGTCTTTTTTGTCTATGAAACTATGGTAAATTTATGTTTTTTGTGTATGTGCTTTTCAATCAATAACACACTAAAACTTTTTTAAATATTAAAACTCTGATGGAGCAAGATGAAATCCATTGATCTGAAAAAAACAAACACCCAGCCACCTTCAGATGGCGATTTTTTTTTAAAAAAAATCACATTGTACTTTAGGTTTCTACCACTAAGTGGTGCTCAATGCTTGTTTTACTGTTCGTATGCCTCAACATACAGTATAGCAAAGTGCTGCTCTTTCAGCTGCCATGCCTGCTTAGGTATTTTTCCCTTCTCTTCTGAGAAAGAGATTAGAAATGCTAAAGAAAACCAAATGGGTATTGGAATATTTTGGATTTGGATTAGATTACAATGAACTAAAAGTCAGGTGCAGTAATATATGCAAGCTTAGAGCAAGACAAAGCAAGAGAGGAAGTTCTCTTGGCATTTTAGACATGCGCCCACTACTAATACGAATCTGGTCTTGCCCCTTGATGTTTTCCAGCTTGCAGAAGGAGTTGCAGGCAGGATTTTGCTCCCAGCTCCTTTACAGTTCTCATCCCTCTCCCAAAACTCCACATTTTCATGCCCCTGCATATTCAAGATCACAACTGACTGAAGATAACGCCTTCTCTTTGTGTGACCATTTGAAGACAAGTTCTCACTTGAATCTGATTTCAGCTGTTTTTAAACAAGACTGGGTTTTTTTCTTTATCAACAAGATAGAGCAAGGGAATGTGTTTTGTTTTTTGTTTTTTTACCATTAACAAAGCTTATTTAAAACTATGCCTCTTTTATGAATTAAGAAAAAAGAAGTGCCCTAAGAATTTATTTTTCCAAGAATAGCTTTGAAAGTTCTTGTTTATATTCATTTTCATCCTGCCATAAGTAACATGCTGGAATCTATTGGAGTGATGTTCTCCCTTACTTTTTATCCAAAGCAGCCATACTGGCCTCATCAATAGAGAAAATGAGGCAACTTCTTCAAGAAACAGACACTGGGGAGGGGGGGTGTAGCAGAAAAATGCTGGTTCTTCCCCCTGAGTCCTCTACAGTTATTCTCTGCTACTAGAGGATGGAGTCTATGCATATTACATGGCCCATCTTGACCCTCTCCCTCAGCCTGCTGCCTTCAGGTGTGGCAGGTGATGCTGTCCCAGGAATAAAGTAGGATTTAGCTGCAAGTTCAGGCAACCTTTCTATGCAAAATGGAGAGAGAACCACCTAAGGTTAAAAAAAGTCTTGCTCAAGTGATGGAGAGAACCAGAGGTTTGAGTGTTGGACAATGACTTTGGAGACCAAGGTTCGAATTCCTTCTTAGCCATGGAAGCTCACTGGCTGATCTTAGGCAAGTCACATTCTCTTAGCCTCTGAGGGAGGCAAAAGCAAACTCCCTCTGAACAAGTCTTGCCATGGAAACCTCATGCTTTAGGGTTGCCATAACTTGGAAATGACTTGAAGACACACAACAACAAGAAGTCATGGGAGACACATGATTGTTTTGATAGCATTCAAGAGAATCAATGTGACTTCAAAACTGGTGAAGGAACACCCTCCTCTACTGGACCCTAAAGAAGCGGGTTTGCTTAGGAGAGCAGTGGGTAACCATGGAGCACTAGCGAGCTGCATTAGCTTTCCAAGAAAGGACTGAATCCCCTGCCCACTCCTCAAAAAAAAAAAAAAAAAAATACCTTTAGGGTATGTGGTAGGAATTTTTGCCACATTTTTAAGCCCCGTGGGGGATTTTAGGCCCAGGTGAGGGGTTTTTTTTAACAAGAAGTAAGCAGAAGTCATTTCCCATTCACTTCCTGTTTCAGAAAAGTCCTCCCCTGCCTAAATTTTCCCAGGGGGGCAAAAAAATTAGTAAAAATGCCCCCACACACTTTAGAGGGCATTTGGGAACATTTTGGGGCAATTTAATCCCTGAGGAAGCCCTGGAAGGTGGCATGTAACCCCTGGGCTGCACTTTGCCCACCTCTACTTCAGCGGGTGCATGGCAGGCTGCATGGCACACACAGCTGCTTCTAACACTGCCACTCACATCCACATTACCTTCCACTAGAGGCAGATGATTCAACTTACCTAATTATATATTAATATATTCAATGAGAGTGATCTTTAGGCCCTTTCTCAGAGTGAAACCCACTCAAGGGAGTGTGAAAGATAAAAGGAAAAACAAGGCAAGGTAAATACAGTATAGATTCAATGAATACGTACTCAGTCAAAACCGGACTACAGAGTCAGTATGGTGTAGTGATTTGAGCCTTGGACTATGACTCTGGAGACCAGCTTCAAATCCCTGCTCAGGCATGAAACCCACTGGGTGATCTTGGGCAAGCCACATTCTCTCATCCTCAGTGGAAGGCAAAGTCAACCTCCCTCTGGACAAATCTTGCCAAGAAAACCCTGCCTTAGGTTTGCCATAAGTTGGAAATGAAGGTGCAGAACAACAAAACCAGATTATTACCAATGAAACCAGCAGCCCAAGAAATACAAAAGGGCAAGCACAAAATACTTGATCTTCAGAGCCTCCAAAGAAAGAGAGGATGAAAGAGATGGACAGAAGCTGACTCTAAAGAGTAGGGCCAGCTCTGAGTGCCAGTAAAATCAATGGCATTACACCCACTCCATCAATAGATGGTGCACTCCCTTCCACACCTCTGTCACGAGAGGCTGTTTCATAGGTTGTAGAATCCCAGCACAGAAAACAAGGCACTTTTGTTGCCTACATCTAAAACCCATTTGTGTTATCCTGGCGTTTCCTCTCCAGGTAAACTTGGTGTAGATATGTTGTGGATCACTGTCAATCATGTATGCAGAGATAAATCGGGGGCGGGAATCATGTGTCCCTCCAGATGTTGTTGGGTTGCAATTTCCACGAGTGACTTAAGTTTCAGTGAAGTTGATAAGTGGCAAAACACAGCAAAGTATTGGTCTCTGCTGCCCCAGACAGCAAGAGTAGATTGAATGGGCTTACATTTTGGGAAGGAGAATTTTGATGAAGTATGGAAAGAAACATCTTGATTATTAAGACCATGTTAAAATATGGAACTACCTACCTAGAGGGCTGGTGGTCTTCAAGCAGAAGTTGGACAGCCATTCAATGGGAATTTTCTACTTCTGGATTTCCTACATTTGGGAGGGACTCGGTTACACAGCTTACAAGCCTCCCATGAACTCCATGGTTCTACGATAATAAAGTGAAAACAAAATTGAGACACAGTTTTGGGGGGAAGATCTTCTTTTTGTTTTGTTTCATTTTCCTGTTTAAAAAGGAAAAACAGGGTGCATATATTATTATTTGGCATTATAGAAATCTTCACAGGTAATTGTTGCTTTATCACACCTCTGGTGAGTTCACACGAGTATGTTACTTCTGGGTTGATACTGGGACTGTTATAAGTACTACCAACAAATAGGGTGTTTAGTATCCAAAGGACTGGTTTCTTTCAAATCTGCTCTTTTGTGCAATGCAGTTCCCTCCCCATCACCCACCCCCACTTTCCCAAACAGCTGGATTCCAAGTTACTTCTAACCTCAGATGCATGTAGGATGCCCTGGTTATTTTGGTATCAAAATAAGCTGTTTCATACTGGTAGCACATTGGTAGTCAATGAAGCTCTTTTAAGGCCATTTCCTCACTATGCTCTGATAGTGTGATTATTTCACTTTCAACATCCTATGGAATCCTGGGGTTTGCAGTTTACAGAGGGGCCAGCTGGCCCCTCCCTAAACTGCAAACCCCAGGATTCCATAGGATGTTAAAAGTGGAATAATCACGCTATCAGAGTGTAGTGTGGAAATGACCTAAGACCAGTGTTAACCACTGGTTTCTATGTGATGTTCCTATCAAATATCTAGCTGCCATTTTGCACTAGATTTAGCTTCTAAGTCATCTTCAAGGGCAGCCCCATGTAGAGGATATTACAGTAGTCTAATCTATGGACAGGCTGCCCCTGTTCAGGAAACACTGTAGCTGGTAGACTAGATAATTCTGAACTCAAATACTCATCAACCACACAATCTATCTGGCCGTCTAATGGCAGAGCTGGATCTAGGAGTAATGCTGAGCTAGGTATCTGCTTCTTTACGAGGAGTCCAACATCATCATAAAATGTTGCTAGTGTTAACAGTAATAATATAGCTTATTTTCTTTAGTTCATCTAATTAGATATTAGAAAAAGAGTATTATTATAACTATATTTTTTTCTCTTTTGATATCTGGGCTATTAAACCTTGGCTGTAAAAAGTTATAGCAAAACCACTGAAAGCCAATTGTCTGACCTTACTGTGAACACCCTGAAAAGCTGTAATGTCATTAGTGTAGATTGCAACTATTCCATACTGTCATATTTGGAGCCTCCCCCTTTTTTTTTGTCCAATTGGATCTACATAGCATTCTGGTGACCCCTCACCTCATCCTTTATATCCCGCAAATACCAATGGACTATTTGCATTATTCACCAGTTGGCTCTCAGTCTCACTGTGTGACTATCCCATCTGCTCTTCCAGTTGTACCTACTATCAATGGTATCATGGACTCATGCACTTCTTGCACAGAAATTCTTTGTTAGTGATTGTAAATATAAGACCTTGGATACACAATCAAATTGCTATTCCCTTCCTCTTCTCAAAGAAAAAAAAATGAGCTGACTTCTTTCTGTTAAGATTTGCTCTTACAAGCATGTGAGAGAGAAAAAAACAGTTCCGTTTCAACTATTTTTCCTACTTGGAATATTTACAGAGTCCTGAGGTTTTTGTTTTGTTTTTAGTTCTATTAAAATAGTATCACAGCAATAGTAAAGAAAGGTAATCAATTAATTAAAATAAGGAATGGGTTAAGAGGGCAGATGGTTCTTTTGTATTCTCTGCCTTCATCCATTTGAAATCCTAAAGAAGGTAATTTTTGATCAACAAGCACAGATTCCGCCTTCCCCCTCCCTTGGACTTCCCCCCTTAACAGAGGTTTAAAAGATCAGCTCTTCACCAGTGACAATGACAGAGCATGAACATGTTCTTAGGTTAACAGAAATCCAATAAGATATCAAATCAGTTTGGGCTTTTCTGTTATTTTTCTAAGCCACCAGGAGTTTTGTGATGTGCCCTGGCCCATAGAGCCTTTCTTCCTATCTCTTAGCTCCATTGTGCTTTGGCGAACAAAAGCCAAGAGGTGTAATTTAAAGGTTCCGTGACCTCCCATGAGCAGCTTCATCCATTGTTGTTAAGGGATTCCCCCCCCCCAATGATCATAAATATGCATGAAGCAAAGAGTCCCCCAGTGGGGGCTCATAACTAGCTTAGATAAAGTCCTTTCTGAGTTTTCTACTTCCAGCTTCCTGGCCTTGAAATGGGGGGACCACACCCCCAATTAATCCCATCAGTGTTCTATGCAGAATCATAACAATCATTATAATTATCACTTACAGAAAGGGGCTGATCATATAACAGCTTCTTCCGTGCACACTCCCTGTTTCTTGGGGTAGGGGGAGAAGGGAGTGTGCACAAGAGATCCCTCTCAGCGCAGAGACTTGTGTCTTCATTCATTATTTTCCAAACAAGTCACTGGAAAATTGAGGTCCCTGACTAATTTTTAGATTACACAGACTGTACAACAGAGACATTTAGATACATAGACACATGCTATCATTTTTGTCTATTTCAGATCTAGAACACAAAACAGGCAGGCATGGTCTTTTTTTAAAGATTCCGAGTATTATAAGGCAGAAGGTGTAAGGAAGCTACCTTGCATTTTAAAAAAGTATACAAACTCCAGCCTTCCTGCCCTGTTCCTACTGAATTAATCTTTCTTTTCCACCCTTTCTTTTACTTCTTTGGCTCAATGAATTGTGGTCAAGGCCATTGTAACGTGAGCACTCCCCAGGATGGGACTGGCTAAAGGAGTCTCCGAGAGGCCCCCTTTCACAGGGGACTAATTGCTTTAGACCACCAGTATTTGGGAGCTACAGATGTCTTCCTTAATTTGCCTAGAGAGCACAATCGGCCCCATCTGTTGCATTTTCCCCCTCCCCTCTGGGCGCCTTCTCCCTCTCATGTCGCCTTCTTCCTCCTATCAGCAAAGGCCCTAAATTGAAAACTCATCAAAAACTAATACAAGAGCAGTTTGGCTGCAAAGCCACTGCCGAAGGGGGATTTGGGCTTTAAATAAGCGCTCCCCTGCTACTTTTGCACATGGGCCCGGAGAAAGAAATAAGAAGGCAGGAATGACCCAGAGGAAGAATGGGAGTGGGTGGGGTGGAGTGTGAAACCAACAACCAGATGGGATGGTTGCAGGAAGAATAATTTGATGTCATAGCTTAGTGGGAGCACTGCACAGGAAACGCCTTGTGTTTTTATATATGCGTAACAAAAAAATAAAAAAAATAGCGTTTTTCCCCCTCCAAAGAGCTAAATGGAGCAGTCTGGCTGAGATGGTAGCTTTCAAATCTCTTCACGTCACTCAGAAAGGGTATATTCATTGCCTTTCTATTAATCGCATAGCTGGTGCACCTGTTTCCCTCTGGTTTTCCCACATTCAGATAGGGTGCACTCACAAACAACAGATGAGAATACTGGCCTGCTTCTTGGTCTTATGAGATTAGATGTTTCCTCTTATTCCCAATTTGCCTGCCTTCTTTCTTTTTTAAAATAATTCTCACACATGGAAAATATGCATGTCAAGAAGAAGGACAGGCTTCCATTCTTCTCCTTGGAAAACAAACTTTCACTGCAAATTCTTAAAATGTCTTTTTATTTGTTACATATTGCCTTCTATGAGGTCCCACCTGTATTCTGAAGTGATACAACTCAGAAACAGGCACAATGAGCAAACACTCTAATCTGAGCAGGGATTGTCAACCCTCTTGCCTTGCAAGTATTGATGAAACATTACTTCCACCGTCACTCACTACTGGTCAGGCTGGCTGTGGCTGATGTAAGCTGGTGTTTTGCAATATCTGCAAGCTCATAGGTTCCCCTGTCCAGTTATGTATCCTTCTTATCCACCTGTCCTATACTTGCTTTCTTTCCTTTTGGGGTACCTTCCCTTCATTATTGTAATTTCCAGTCCTATCTACAGGAAATGTTATCATCATTGTCTTATGCTGGACAGAGAAAGCTGTTTTCCTGGGACACAATGAAAGCAGAAAACAGTAGGAAAAATGAATGGCTCTAAGTAGTTGTGCCTAAGCAGCCTTTGTTAAATTCTTTGCAGACTCAGCAGCAAGGACAAAAACTCTTTTTATCTAATAGCAGACCTGGACTTTGCTCAACATGTTTTCAAAGAAACTTAACTCATGAGATTTTCATCACTTACTGGTTCATGCAGCCAGGTAGCTTTCCACAGCTGAGAACTACAACATGAATTGCCTAGAGTTTTCTTGTTGAACAAGTCCTGACAGAACCAATACAAGGGGTGGAAAGAACAGCCCCACCTGTCACCAGACCCATTTATCTGGGCCAGCTTCTACACTCAGCTGACTCAGAAGTTGTCCTGGTCTAGCTGACAAACCCTGTCTGCCTCACCTCTATGACGTCACAAGGATCTACTCCCTACTCTCAAGTTTCCACCTTGAAGTCTCAGGGAATGGGAAGCTACTAGCCTGACAAACCTAAGAAGTAATGGAGATATCTCTGTGTTAATGCTGTTTCTCACATTTAAAATAGTGTCCCCTTTTTTCTTTCAATGCTTTATGTGGGAAGAACATATGCTAATTGCATATGCATGCATTTCTTTCATTCAGATACATGAAAAATTAAGGTCAGATGACTTTTACTGTAGCTGCACCAGTTCATTTCAGTTACCTTGGCTGAAATGGCAAAGGTTGCCTTCTACAAACTGCCAAAATGAAGACAGATTACAAGCATGAGTTCTGAAATAACTAATCCTATTTTCCTTTCCTCTCCCACATGGTTACTTCTTACCTGAACAGTCTCAGATGCAGTAAGATGATACGGTTTAGAAGTGACATATGTTGACAAGTAATTAATCAAACAACCTGAGTCTCATTTTCATTCTTTACTAAATTCCTAATGGCACCCACTACAAGCCAGTAAGTAAATCTGCTATGGCTATATCATTTATACTACTAGTAGGAAAGTGACTTTTCCAAAGTAACAGTAGTAGGAAAGTAACTTTTCCAAGCTTGAATTCAAATAATATAATCAGTGATATAGTCCTTTGCTGCTACTAAGTGAAATAATACGCTCTGAGTAATTTCCAGTTTTACCACTGGTGATAGGAGACCTGGTACAGCAGTCCTCCTTCCTGGAAGTTCATAGACCTTAAAATTCTAGTGTCACACTATAGGATTTGCTCTGATAAGATGGTTTAATGAACAGGACTGGACCTGTAAGAGGAAAAGCTGAGTTGAACTCTTTTTTCATCTATGGGCAATTGCTATTTCCTAATTTAATTCCAACTGAATTCAGTTAGAGTGACATGGTCTTGATAAAACTAAGAAAAGTTACTTTCTGGACTGCAGGTATACTTCACTTAACAAAGTCACTATGTTCTTAGGCTATGTTCCTTCTGTAAGTACCAGACGCAGAATTAATATGGAAAGAATAAGAAGAGATTCCTTCACCACAGAAGGAAAAGCAAGTCAACTTGTTTCAGCAAACATTTAAACTCAAAACAATATGTACATGTGAAAGAAACAACAACCCTTGCCCAAGTAAACAAAAACATTCTGAACCTTCCAGAGAGCACTTGGAATCTTCTTCCTAAATGCATCCAAAGATTTTTCCACTTTTCTTATGATTTCCATTTTTGACCAAACTTATATACCTGTGTTTTATAATATATGCAAGGCAGTTGGTGAAGCAGGCTAATCTTTAACCTTTTCTTCTTGTTTTGCTGTTCACACATGTTCAGTAAGGGACTCTGGAGGCAGCTGATGTTTACCTTGCCTCTTCTAGCAGGCATACACAGCTACTGTAGGACTGCCTAGATCCTCAGACTTTAGTGCATTGTTTACTGGGGATTTCTACTGAAAACTGACACTGAAAGTCTGTGTTTCTCCAGTGCTCCTTTGTTCAACTCCCAGTGCAGATGCTGCTAAAGAACTTCCATCTAGACAAAGGATGAGAAAGAAAAGGGCTAGCCATCCTTAAAAACTTTGTAAAAAGGAGCTTCTTTGTCAGAGGCTTTGCTGAGTGAAGTATGCATATAGATCTGCCAGGATACCCCAGTTAGCATGGACCATGTGGAGAGGTAACTTTTCCATGTTCTTGTCCTGGCCTGAGAAACATACGTAAGAGCATATCAAAGTATTCTTCTATTTCATTTTTGGACATAATTACATATAGGACCAAGGTTGAACAGTGAAGTCCAGTTCCTATACTGTCTAGACCATGTATTTGGCAAGGTACCCAAAGGTGGTGTTTAGATGGCAATAAATTAAGAAAGCTGTACTTGCATTTTGTTGTCTTGCTCCTAGTCTGTGAGTGTTACACTCTTGGTGGTGTGGATTATCACCCAGAACAGATTATAGTTAGAATAAATTTTAAATTTACAGTTGGATGGTGTCAAAAAGAATAAACTAAGAGCCCAAGGTTTCAGAATAAGTTTTAGTTCCATCTGTCAAAATATTATACCTTAATTCAGTTCCAAACCCTCCACCTGTGTTGAACTACTATATCCACAACCACCAGATAGCATGCCCAGTGGCCAGGTTGGCTGGGGGTGATGGTGGCTGTAGTCCAGCATATCTGAGTAGGATGCCTTAATTCATAACTGGAAAGCTTCCCGAGTCATCTCCCATGAGATTGGCACAAGACTCACAACCAAGTAATATTTTAAAATAAGTTCAAGGCTTAATCACAACCCTTTGAATATTTTCTCCAGGGAAGAAAAGAAGCATGCTGTGTGTCTTACAGTGGGGGAAAGGAAAGGAAAGGAAAGGAAGAAAGAAAACCTTAGCAGAAAGAAGAAACAGGTTATCAGTTTGGAAAGATCTCAGACTTTTTGCTGATAACAAAAGCCTGTGGGTTTGACATTTCCAGGCAAGTTCTGTGTCATGAGATCTCTTTAGTGACCTTGCTATATAGAAAATGCCACAAATGCTTCTCTATTTCAATGGCCCCAAGAAAGGGTAGGAGGTTGGTCACTTACCAGAGCAACCCACTCCTTGGGGACAAGGTGTGAATGACCTTCCTTGAGTGAGTCATTGAATAGTCTTGGATAGGTCATATGACTTCCTGCTGGGGTGACACTGAGGCTGCTTTGGCTACTGAAAAGGTTACTAGATCTTTTTTTCACCCTTAATTGTTTAAGAGACATATTCCAAGAAAGATATAAAATCTTCCATTTTGTCCTGTGATGGAACTTCAAAGTTTTTTTTTAAGGCATAAGTGCCAGCTACACTTGGTGCTCAGACTAAGGAGCTTGAAATTAGTGAAATACATAAGAATAGGTTAAGCCCTTGTTCATTCTGCTGTATAAGTAAATTTCAGTATCTGAAAATGGAAACACAAAACAGACCAACCCTTGCTATGAAATAACTAACACAACAAAGGAGGTAGCTCCTGTTCTCCTTCCTTCCAAAAACACACACTGATGAGGAGAAACTGGGAGAGCTACTATTATCCTAATAACCCCTGTGATAATAATTAGCTCAGAAAAGGCAGACTTTAAAGAGGCTTTGGCTTTTTGTTCACTACCATTAAAAAAAAAAAAAGGCAAGCAGGGGCTTTTCTCATTTGAAGATCAATGTGATTCCCAGAAAATCCCATTATACCCCCCTTTAGATCAGCAGCCTGAACTGCTCAGCATTTCCTCTCCCCAAGGCAACAACTATCTCTCCTTTTGTGCATTTTGGGTCTCTGTGAAATCTGAATGCAGGGGATTCTCTACTGTGAAGACACACATACAGACACACATTCAACTCCAAGTTCTGTAAACCAGTGCTATTCAAGGTGGTGGCCCATGAACTGGTGACAGTCCACAATCCATCAGCTGCAAGTCCTGGGTAAGTTTCCAAGGAAACTTTGTAGCCCACAGGCACAAATATGGTACCTATACCTGGCAACTGGGGGAAAAATACTGGTCCCCCACATCAGCAAGCTTGAAAAGGGCTGCTGTAAACACCACACACTGATTCATTACTTACAAAAGAGACACTGCAGACCTTTACTGCAACAGTTGCCATCATAACCTGGGAAGACAAGGAGCAAACGGGAGCCGCTAAATTAAAGAAAAGGCTGTCCCACTGACATGTTAATGAAGTAGTGGTCAGAATAAGGACCAGCTGCAAACTTTTCATAAGCAAATCATGAACCTATTGATTTACAGCTCAGAAGAATCTGATATTTCAAAATGCAATTGCACAGTATTTACTTACTTACTTACAGTGCAGGGATTTGTATAGTTCACTGTTGATGATCAAGAATATGTTTCACTGCAGCCACCACACAGGCAGAGAGACAGAGAGGTAGATAGAAGGGGAGAAATGGACAGTTTAAACAGCTTGCTGTACTGACTGACCAAGCAAGGAATCCTGGGGTTTTGTTGGAGCGCAAAGAAACTGCTGACCCACGTACCCCAGCAATGAGCAAATTCCATGTATTATTTCATGGATATAATCAGAAGATGACTTAAAATAAAAGTGCCAATATAATAATGTCTTTATACAAGTTTGTGACCCAAAGATAGCTCTGTACCACACTTCAAACAGAATATTGTAGATTTCAGCACAGGGAGCAACCAAAGGTAAAAAGGAGCAACCAAAAAGATCAAAAGAATGGAGCAACTGCTCTGTGCTGAAAGTATACAGACTTTGAGACTTTTAAGTTTTAAAAAGTGAAAGAGAGGATTTAATAGAATGGTTTTTCTCCGGCCCTTTTCGCATGTTACCCGTTTGCACGGCTGGTGGGGAGGGCGTCTTGCGCAAAAAGCCTCAGCAAGAATGCTGCCGCTTCCCTGCTCCTTCGTCCCACAGCTGGCTTCCTGGTTGCGTGACCTGGGAGCTGTAGGCTGCGCTGGGGGAGGAAACGCGACCGGCTCGTCTGACGCACCGCACGGCAGGTAAGTGCACAAGGGCCCCGGGGGCATTGCACAACCACGCAGTATTTTCGGCTCCCAGCCTAAAATAAAAAAATTAATGCGCAGCCCGCTTTAGGCTCGTGAGCGTCGCATGAATGGGAGTGCGTCGTACGGACTGACGCCCCCATTCACACGACACTCAAAGAGCCCTCTCACAACAGAAACTGCATGCGAAAAGGGCCTCCATCTCATAATAGTACAGCATGGGATTAACCTGGGACCTACAACTCTCACAGACGTGTTTAGTGAAAACATGGTAGAAGGCCTTCTGTATGGCTACTCCCAGACTGTGGAACTCTGGTCCTTTCCACAGGAGGCTCTTATCCTAGCATGGGGACACTTCCTGCCCCAGCACAGCATGGGAAAGTACCTGGCTGCGCTGTGGAAAGAAAAGGCAAGTCCATCACACTCCCTTCTGTAGGGAGCTGGTCCGGTGCAGAGGGGAGTCTTCCGGTCATGCTCCCTTCCTGCTCAGAGCTGCTGCCAGGATTGTGACTGGAGGACGACGCAAGAAGGTAAGGTGCGGAAATGGCCTCTGTTTGCCTTCTGCTGACAGCAAAGACTTTTTTTTTTTTATTGAGTGCCGTGTGGCAGCCACTAACTGGATGTACCTTTCCTCCTTTTTACATTTGTAAGTATTTTTAAATTCTTTTGATTCAGTGCTTGGTTGCAATGCAATAGTGTCTTTAATTGTTGTTTTAAATATTCAGTGTTATAACCAATTGGTTCTAGCTGTATTCTGTTTTAATTTAATATAGGTGTATTCTGTTTTAATTCATGTTGTGAGCTACATTAGGTCCTGAGCTGGGAAAAAGGCAGAATATAAAACACAGAAAAGAAAAGAAAAGAAAAGAAAAGGAAAGGAAAGGATTGCCAGTGGATATGAAACCTGGTGTATGCACTGAAATGACAAACACTCTCTGTCCTCCCCATGATAAGTTAAAAGCTTGAAGAATTAATTGGCTTTCAGCTGTTGTAATAATATTTGCATAACTAAGAAAGTTCCAAAATGATGCACTGTGGTGGTTTGGAATATGAAGGTAAACCAGGGAGCTCCAATTTATAGAATTAAGAAATTGGAAGGGATCCCAATGGCCGTCTAGTTCAACCCTCTGCCTTGCAGCAATACCATTTATTCTAGGAGGGCATTATCCAAGTCTTCGTGCTGGCTTGGGATCTATAGTAAACACCCGTCATGTTGTTACTTTTGTTTTCCTTTGTTTTGTTTTGTTTGTTTTCACCCAAATGCTTTATATCTGCTTTCCATGCTTTAAGTCATGGATGTACTCACAGGTGTATGCATCCTTGACATATAATACTGTTATTCTTCCTTCTTTGGAATAGGTTATACTCCTCTAATACTACATGAGACTCACTCTTCCAGGTTCAGTGATGCCTATTAAATCATATTTGCCTTTCTATGTTAAGAACCCATGTTCATCTTGCTTATTTCCCATGACCATTTGTGCATGGATATCTAAGACCATGGTCATCTTCTCCACTTGCTTGTTATATTTTTCTGTGTCCATTGTTGGCTTCTTGTACTATCAACTCAATTCTCTCTGTATCATTGAAGCTGTTGTCCCCAGAACTTGGCGTCCTCCTATATTCTAGAATACTGTTTCCTTTGCCTGAATACCTCAGTTTAAAGCTTCCTGATCAAATTTGCAACAGTTCCCACAAATACCTTCTTAGGTGCAACCCACCTCTTTCCAAGAATCCTTCTTCATGAAAGTACACACCCGAGTCCAAGAAACCAAATCTTTACTGATGGCACCATCTGGAGAAACAATTGTTCACTTCTAATATTCTTCTGCTTCTTCCTGCACCATATCCTTCAGAAGGAAGGAACAATGAAATAACAACCTATGCCCCAAGACAATTTAACTTTCTAACTAGAGCCTCAGTCCCTTGCAGTATCTTGAAGGCTAGTATCTTGCAGTATCATTTGTTCTCACATAGATCAGAAGGAAAGAGTAATAGTTGGTAGGCTTGATGAGTCTTATCAACTGTTGTTACATCATAGATCTTTACCCCAGGAGACAACACACCTCTTGAGATATTTTACCAGGGCTACATACTTCTGTGTCTGTTCCTCTCAGCAGGGAATCAGCTCTCACCACTACACATCTTTTCCGTTGGAAAATGCTTCCCAGTCAAGCATTCTCTTTAACTCCCTTCACCTATTTGCTTTTAGAGCAATGGGATTTTAGACAAGAAGCAGTGGTGGAGCTTAGTGTGAGCGGGGTAGGGGCAGGGATGGAGGGACGTGGGTGGGGCTACAGCATACATGGGTAGAGCGATGACACACATGGGCGGGGCTAAGGTGCACATGGGTGGGGCTACAGTGCATAGGGGGCAGGCAAGGAGCAGCGCTGCCCCCCAAAAAGTGCCACCCAGGGCACACTGCCTCCATCCCTAAGCCAGTGGCAAGAATGGTCTCCTGCATACCTCTACCCTATACATGCTGTCTCTAGAACTTTTTCCATTTGCTCACTCACTCATTGTGGGGATATACCTAAGCAACCACACTATGTGACCAGAAAACTTTCCAGGTGTGTTTGCAAGCACATAAAAAGTCCCCCCTCTCTTCTTTTCTCTCTCTTTCTCCTTCCTCAGGATGGTGAATGCAGGCATTTTTCTTGAAATTTACTTGTGGTTAGCCAGGGCTCAGGCCCTGGATGCATGTATTTTTGAATGTACTTATAAGTGTAATTTGTAAAGTTTTTAACTGTGAAGTTTGCATACTATATGTTTGCTTTACTTTGCTAGAATTATCTCAAGAGAGATATGAAAGATTCAACACTTCTACTTGTGAACTCTGCTAAAGGAGGCAGCATTTTTATTGAAACAGTCTTCATCTTTCCCAGAAAAGGGGCTAAAACCCAAGGAATATACTTCTAATCCTCCTTTTTCTTCATCTGGGAATGGGCAGGAGCTGTTCCATCCACCAACCCCTCTGAGGTCACCTCTGTGTTCTCTGAAGAACTGAGGTTGCTTTCTCTGTTCCTATGTCCCATAATTACTAATTAAGGAACCTGCTTTAAATCAACTGCGTATCTTCAAATTCACAGCAGTTTCTGATAGTTCTGCTTCTGTGTGTCACTTTCTTTAAAATGTCTGCTTCCCCTGTTCAGGAGTTGTTCTCTCTCAAGAGGCATCATCTATGTCTTGCCCTTCCAGGAGAATCTGCTCTGCTCTTTCCAAAAAGCTCCTTGATAAGTTGAAGTATAGACACATCATCCTCAAGCTGCCATTATCTTGTCTTCCAACAGGACGACCAGCTTTTACAGGTGTAGTCCCCGACACCTTCTACCAAGAAAACAAGCATGGCACAGATCTTCCAACAGATCCTCATCATCCATGTTCAGTCATCTTATATTGGCACAGCCCTCCAGGCCTCTCCTTTAAATTTCCCAAAGTATGCTCCCACAAAATGCCTGTTCACTGAACTCCAAAGACTGAGGCCAGCAACTGTATGTTAGCTCTATCCCTAACCAAACCAGTGATTCATCCTCTCAGCAGAAGCCCCTGCACCCTTAGATCATGCGCTCAGGTGAAAGACAGCCCCAAACACATAAACAAGTCTCCAAATATCCAATCAACCTTGATTCAAATCTTACCTTAAACATTTTGTCTACTGTTAAAAATGATTACTATTCAAGGGTTCCCAAAAACTTGTGCATGTGGTTGTTTAATAGAAGAGATGAAACAACAGAACAGTACAAGCAACCAGTACAATTTAAAAGTGGTACATAAAACAAGCTGCACAGAAAACAATGAGCAGATATTCAAATTTTATATTAATTATGAGGTCTTTAGCTAGCATCAAAATATTACTAAGATAAGCAGAAGTCAGATTCCTTAGGGACAGAGGATGCCATTAACAAAATGCCCTCGACCCAGTAATAGCCCGCTGTTCCTTGAGGCAAAAGGCAATAATACCCAGGCAGCAACCTCCAATGATGGCCTCAGTATACAGGCAGGCTCGCATGATGGTAGGCGGTCTTTAAAATTTAGAATCAGCTCTTTGTATTCTGTTAGACCTATGCAGGGAGCAAGTATGGCTGTTCATACACTGCAGAGACATTCCCATTTCCCTGTTCCAGTTGGCACCCTCATGGCTGTGTTTCAACTAATGCAGTGTCTGAACTCTTTTAAAGGCATGGAAGTCACCTGAAGAGAACTGAGGTCAGGCTATCACTGTGGCATCAGCCTAATTGGTGGTAAAAAGCACTCTGCACTAGTGGCAAATCTGAATCTAGGAACATCTGCACACCGCAGATTTCTTCTGTTCAGAGTAAGTGCAGCCCCACCTAGAAGAGGTTGAACACTCCCACCTTTTCTCCAGACAGACAAATTGCCTACCTGCACCTCTTACATCTTGTCTGGATTAGATTTCAGGTTATCAATACTCTTCCAACCCTTTACTGAACCTAGACACTTTTTCAGTGCTTGAGCTAAGAACTCCTGGAGTGGTAAAAGGTAAGTCAAAGTCACAAATGTGCAGAGCTGCATTAGTATACGACTCAAGCAGAGTTTGGAAACATTTATTTCCTTTTAATTACTACACCATTTTTGTCAACTTTGAATGGTTATGGTTCTCCAAGACTTCTCGCAGGATTCTTTTCTAACCCCATGTCTCTGTTATTCCTTGGTGGTCTTCCATCAGCTACCAACCAATCTCAAGTATTAGCCAGGGTCAGCTTCCAAAATGAGATACATTAGGTGTTATTAGGATGGAACAGGATATTAACTCATGACCAGTGCCCATTTTTGAGGAATGGATTATACATAGTCTACCTGCATTGGAAATATAAGCATGTACATCATATTGCATACCATATTGCCAAGAAGTGGGGTTCTGGTAGGTGAGGGGCAGGGTCAAAGGATGCACATTTGTCTCTCTGTGCACACACCCCTGCACTCAGTGTCAACAGATAACAGATGTAATCAAAAAGACAATCTGCACAGTGTGTTAGGCTCTGTCCTACATCTGCAATATGATCAAACACCAGTATAATTTGGAATACTAAGGAGATTTTATTTGAAGTACAACGAATACACTAGCATAATACATAAATGATAAGAAGCAGAAAGGAGTTAGTCATTACCATGGCTGTTAGTGGTAGTAGTAATAGCTGTAGCTTTCTTTCTCTCTGTCTTCCCCCCTCCACCGACTATTTTCTGCCTTGAAAGGCAAGAAGCGTGCAAACTCATTTTGTTTCTGAATCCCAGTAGCTTAAATGAGTTTGTGTTGTTGATAAAAATGGGAAAATAATCTTATACATTCTCTCACTTGAAGCATATTTCATTTTCATAATGAAAGGTAGCAAAGGACTGGATGTTTCCGAATGAATTGTTTCCAAGTCCTCTACTATGCCTTCAGGGTTTATGTTGAAGCTGGATCTCATGACAGGAGAGTCAACATCATAAGCTCTTAGAAAGGTCCGAGTGTCTTGTAGATCGTCTCAAGTGGATGTGCTTTGAGAACACTGTTATCACAGCTTACATTTGCAGCTGAAGGGACTTTGTCTCCCACTGATGCCCTGGGCTGACCTTTAACCCCTGCATCTTCCCTCTGTAAAGATGAGAAGGCTGTGTAACCACAGTCCTAAGAAATGGAGAGAGCTATTGTATGTTAGAAAGAAGAACACAAACATGGTGTGTTCTCAAAAGAAACAGAATGAAATAGAAAAAAGTCCCCAGAACTGTGGAGGTACACACACACACACACACACACACACACACACACACTGTATAATATACATAAACAAGCATGCACACAAGAATTCAGCACTAAATTTAGCAGTTTTGGGAGTTTATACTTTATTGAGTTATTAAATGAAATAATGAACTGAATCATTATGCCAGTATGTATTCCAATATAAACAAAGATTACATATTTACAATATTTCACATATAACAAAATCAACAACACTGCACCTATTATCTGCACCTATTATACATCCAAAAGATTAAATTCTGAAATAAGAGATAATCAAACTGCTTGGAAACAGGTGTTTTGTCTTCCCATGGTTCTATAGGAAACACCCTTCGAACATACTCAGTAGCACCTTATTGATTGTTCATGTGTATTTCAGGACAAAGCAGCAATTATCAATAATAATAACAATAAAAGTACTAATACATGAGTATGTTACCATTGATTTGAACTGTGTTTTGAATTAATTCTTAAGATAATGCAAAACTCTACTTTTCCTTCAATTTTAGGTCTCCTGAACTGAATTCCATCAGAATTTTTGTACTATCTTCACTTCCTTCCCCTTAAGTACTTTCAATTCCATCCGACATTAGGAGTCAGCACTATCAGAGGGCTGATGACAGCTTGAAGCCTCAGGACCTCTGATTGGAAAAGTTACTTTTTTGGCCTAGAACTCCAATATTTTCCCAGCCAGGGGATTCTGGTGATTGTAATTTTAAAAAAGAAGTAAATGCCTACGTTACCACCAACCCCAGCTGGCTTCAGTCCTCTCAGTTCTGCAGCCAACATGTCTGCAGCTAGCACCTACCATTTTACTCCTCCCATGGTGCTTCTGAGGCCCTCAAAAAGCATAGCTCTTCACCTGATGCTACCCTGGGGTCACTCAAATATGAGTGAACTAAAATGCTAAGTCCAACAGTACTATTGGGAAGTTTGACTGGTTTGTGCTGCTGGTGCAGCATCCATCTGCCACCGTGATGTTAAGGTAAAGGGAGGCCCGCCCAGGAGAGGGTGCTGCAGGTGAGAGGTGCCTACTTTGGTGGGCATTACCAAAGGGCCAACTAGGACCTCACTCAAACTTGGCAGCAATCCCAGTTTCAACAGTATTATGCTGTTAAAGAATAATATGTTAAGGCAGCATTTTTCATAGCAGTTTTAAGATCATTTTTAAAGTACTCATGTTTCACAAAAACTTGAGTGTACTATTTATCTAGTTTTCTTTCAGTTTAATTGCAGAATTTAGAAAAACATTTTTTTCTGGACATATTCAATATTCCGTGGACAGGATGATGATTGGCCATTCTGGCTGGAGGATTCTGAGAGTTTTAGTCTCCCCCCAAAATAATTTTGCCAAGCTTTATTTAAACATGCAACTTAATTATTATTCCTAGACCCTCAGAAAAGAATATCTGCTACATTCCCTTTAACTTTTCTTTTTGTTTAGGAAAGCATCCCTCCAACCATAATGCAGGCAGACCTGAAGTGAAGCATTAAAATCCAAAATCTTTGATTACCCTGGACTTAGAAAATTCAGAAATCAGTTGGATGAGTTTTCTCACTGGGTATGGCTTACTTGCTTTTACAGTCCACATTTGGTTTGTTAACAGCTCAGACATCTGAGTCCATTTCTGAAATGTGAATGGGACAGACTGAGAAGGCAACTAAAAAGTTACATCTACAGAAGAACAAAATTTTAATAATATTTTACAGAATATAATTTATAATTATATACAAATATAAATTATTTGTATAATTTTTTAAAAAATATATGTGTATATGTTTGTATGTACATCTATGTTACCACACCTTATCTCTTAGGGATCAGTCCATCCCAAGTGCCTTCTGTGTAAAGCCAGAGGTAATGGCAAGAATGATTAATCAATGTGATCTGGACTGTGAGTACAGTACCTCCTCCAACAATTCCACTACCTTTAAAACAAAAGAAGAGAAGGCTAAGAGGGGACATGATAGCCATGTTCAAATATTTAAAGGGATGCCATGTAGAGGAAGGAGAGGGCTTGTTTTCTGCTGCTCCAGAGACCAGGACCAGGAGCAATGGATTCAAGCTGCAAGAAAGGAGATTCCACCTGAACCTCAGGAAGAACTTCCTGACAGTCAGGGCTGTCTGGCAGTGGAATGTGCTGCCTCAAAGTGTAGTGGAGTCTCCTTCCTTGGAGGTTTTTAAGCAGAGGCTTGATGACCATCTGTTGGGAGTGCTTTGAGGGTGTTCCTGCATGGCAGGGGGTTGGACTGGATGGCCCCTGTGGTCTCTTCCAACTCTACATTTCTATGATTCTATGATTCTAAAACAATTCACTGTCCTATCAGAAAGGAATTCCACATAGCTCTGCAAAAAAGGTAACCCCCTCTTGCTCAGGGTCTTCCCTTTTCCTCCCTTATTTTTGCCTATCCTAGTTAACCCATATGCTTCAGTTACTATCCTTTCCTTTGGCATCTTACTGGATTTGTTTGTAGCTCACACCAAAATAGCGAATGACCATTCTGCCTCAATCAGAGCTTGGAAAAGTTGTTTCTTCTGTCTTTTTTACCACAGGTCTCAAACTCCCCTCTCCTCTGTCCGAGACCATGTTGGCGGAACAAAATTCTGGAAGCGGCAGTCCCAAAACTTCACTTTTCTTAAAGGCGGATTCAGTCGCACATCGTCCACCATGGAACTCGTACCCATGCTTATATTTAAGTAGTAATAGCACATAACACCTGGTGTTTTTTTCCTTTTGCATAGCCAAGCTTCTGATTCACCCGATCCTTTTCCTGGGTACCCTGAGCACAACTTTGCGCGTGTGTGCAAATGCATCCCTAAAGCATATTCTGCGCGCTCTCTTTTCTCCTCCCCAGCTGATCACCTCAATGAATCCCGAGTCAAATGGTCAAGGCCATATGCCTATGAAAGAATGGCTGTTTGGAGCTATTCACTCTACCTCGGCCTGGATTTCACACTTTCTATCCTGTTAGGGCGCCTACCGCTTACTTTAACGCTGAGGGCTCTCTCTCTCTATCCCTCTCTTTTTTTTAATTTGGGCTTCCTGTGTCATCTGCGCTTAATCTAGTTAGAAGATTTTCTGCCCAAAGTTGCAATGTTAACAGCAATTGTTTAAAATGTGGCTCAGGGAAGAATGCCTGGGCATCTTTGAAGCGGCCTCCCTCCCCTCCCCGCTTGAGCCCCGCATACCTAAACTCCGCCACGGCCGCATAATTTGGGCTTAGCACCAAGACGACTTGCGTGCTCCCCCTCGCCCCTTCCTCGAAAGCGGGGTGAGGGCCGGGGGTGGGCTGGGGTAGGGGGAAAGGCGGGGAGAGGCTTGGAAACCGGCGGCTTTCGCTGCCTTGAAAGCGTCCCCGGCTGTCCTCCGAAGCGCAAACAGATGCAAATGTCTCTCGGCAAAGTGCAAACACGACACAATGCGACGCTGAGAAGAGCGGGCCTTTCAGGAGGCCTGAATAGCTCTTCAAAGCCGGCCTAATTAGAGGACGTCGAGAGGTAATAGGCCCCCGTTTGAATGCCTCCCCTCCCCTGAAATGGCGCCCGACTTGGACTCGTGGTAGCCGGGCATTGCTACGGGGGTGGGTGCCGAGGAAGAAAGGCGCAGTCGACTTCAGGTCTTGTCAAGTAATTTGCTCTTTAAAAGGCGCAGGTAGGGATGGTCTTGGAGAGATGTGGAGGAAATGTCTATGTCCCCCCCACCCGCCAAGACATACAGGCCAAAATGCGGGAGGGCCCCCCTCCTGAAGAGGCGCCTTCATTTTTGAGCGGAGGAGGAGGGAGAGAGAGCGGGACGCGAAGCGAAGGGGAAAGTTGTGCTCGTGTCGTTGGGAATGTTGGTCAGTGAAAGAAAGAAAAGCAGAAGGTACGGCCTGAATACTTGGGGTAAATCAGTAATAGAGCTAAAGGGCATGTGCCCGTAGGGAATATGTCGGTATAAAAGAGCTTTGAGAGGGGCCATTCATACTGACAAAGGGGGAGCTGAATTGCCGCCTTCACAATAGCATGAAAGGATGAGCTCAGGGTGTTCTGAAACAAAGTGGAAATCATACTGCCCCTGAACCGCTCTAATAAGCTTTTAACTATTTTACATTATGGCATTACCTCCCTCCCTCCCTCTCTCTCTCTCCCTCTCCCTCTCTCTAACTGCCCCCATGTCCTTTTTTCCCCTTTTCTTCTGTGAACGAAGTGCCAGGCTCCCTGAAAAGTGTGATTTATACTTTTCCCCCTTCATGGTAACTTTGGAGGAAAATAGATACAAACTCAAAGGCAGTAATTCAGTTTTTTTTTTCAAAAGTAAAGGAAGGGAGAGAAAGCTGTCCTTAATGCCACTGAAAAAACAGACTTGTGGGCACATGCACACTCCCCTTGATTGACAATGCAAGAAGAGGGGTGCCCCCCAACCACCTTACCCTGTGCCTTCCAGGGTTTCACAACATGATGTCTGCTTGTCCTTTTTGACTGTACTTGGGTGAAAAGAGCATTTGAATGTTTTCTTCCTCTTCTTGTTCTTATGCCCAAATAGCTGCATTTATGATGTCCAGTAGAATTGTGTATGGTGTACCTCTCATGCATGCCTTCGTGATTTGTCGTGGAGGAGGTACTGTCTTTTGTCCAAAACTGCAGCATTCTTTATTGAGATAGTTACATGCCTTCAAGTGGGCTCAGAGTTACAGCAACCCTGTCCTATGGTGGTGTTAGCAATATTTCTCCAAGGAGGCTTCCCATTGCTTTCCTCTGAAGCTGAGCGAGTGTGATTTGCCCAAACTCACTCTGGGGATTTCCATGGCTGAGCAAGGATGTAAATGCTGGTGTCCCAGAGTCCTAGTCCAAAGCTCAGGTCACTACACTGCTGCCACACTGACAGTCTTGCCCCTGACAGACCACCTTATCATAAGTCAAAAATTTGAAGGCACATGACAAGGAAAACGAACCTATCATAGTGTGTTCATGACAGATTTGTTCAGAGGGAATTTGTCATTGCCTTCCCCCGAAGCTGAGAAAGTGTGATGCCCAAGGCTATTCAGTGTTTTCTACAGCTATGTAGGAATCTGAACCTTAATCTCCCAAGTCCTAGTCCAACATTCAAAACCTCTATACCATGGTGGCAAAATGGGCCAGATCATTAGAGGAAGAAAGAGTGGATGGAGTCTTAGTGCTTGTGGCCAGGCGAGCAGGAAGTGACATTTTGGCTCTGCTTCCTTTGTTGAGTTACAGTGGGCCCAAGGAGTATGCTAGTGTTTGGTTTTAGGACCCCCAATGGATACCAAAATTCATCGCTGCTCAAATCCCATCATGTACAATGATGTAGTAAAATAACATAGAAAATGGCAAAATCAAACTTTGCTTTTTGGATTTTTTTTTTTTTTTTTGGTAGGTTGAATCTGTGGATACTGAATTCATGGATATGAAAAGCTGACTATTTATTTTGATCATGATGGGTGTGGGATTCTGGGAGACATGCTGAAAAAGTTGTGGCTGACATGGTACTGGGAAACTGAAAATTGTGCATGTTTTGAATAAATAACAAGCCAAGTTTAAAAATGTATTATTGTATTTGTTCAATTATGGAAAGTGCTGCAGTGAAGGCAAATTGTTGACTTAGGCTGTATGTGTGTTTCTACACTGTGATCACATTTTATTTCTCTTTATAGCCACAAAGTTGCTGTTGACTCAAAACGTTACGTAACTTTAGCTATAGCAGACCAATGGTGCTGAGTGGAAAGGCCATGGTTGTAAGTGAACTACATCAGCATGCAATGCATTGCTTGTGTATGTTTTACATAAGCATTTGATTAAAAAGAAAATGCATAGTGTAGGGAAGGTCTTTGGCATAAATGAAACTCTTAATAAAAAATTCAGATATGTGGAAAGCCATTTGCATTCTAACACAGTCAAGTCTTAGAATAGGACATGTGGAGGGAGAAGGGGATTTTGAATGTGCCAGTTGCTTCACTTCTTTTTAACTTTATATGGAGTACAGTTTTTATCTCATGTCCTTATTTTCTTGTTCAAACCACTCAAAGACATTAATACATCATTCAGATAGAAAAGAGAGTCTTATTTTTTAAGAAAGTAATTTTACTTAAGATGCTTTTTTAAAAAAAACACAACACTTTGTATGCATTGAACTAAACAGGACTCCCCCTCACCCCAAATTTAAGGTGTTTATTCCAAATATTCTTTTTTCTATCAATTAAAGCAGTTGTTCCTCCAGTTTCCCCCTGCTCCGATATATTTAATGTTATTTCTCCTCTGATAAATAAATAAGCAATATTGCTTCATGATGGTGCAATGGTATCTGAGAGGTTATCGTTTAGGGCTGATAAAAAAAAGACATGTCCATTTATTTCTCGATCCTGGCTGTGTCTAGAATTTCCATGATATATATCTCATTCTTCCTCAACGTCCTTATTGCCAAAAGGGCACACACAAACAGTATCTCTGTTGGCTCAGGCTGAATGAGAGCAGCTGCTACCGTCTGGGCTTGATTGACAATTCTCTTTGCCAGGCTGATGCACCCGATACGCTGCTGTGAGTCTCCAAGGGCCTGAACAAGTGCTCCCCATTTAATATGTGACACAGAGAGTGCCGCAGGTGACGATGCGCAGCCATTCAGGTAACATGGATCCTCCTCCTCTACAGCCACTCAGGACTAATTAGCTGCCACTTGACTTATCAAGGGGGGCATTGTCACTCTCTCAGTAACATGATGTTGCTCAGGGAATGACCGTCCAAGGTTGGAGTGCAAACAAGAGGAGAGGAAGTGGTACAGGGCTACAAAAATTGATTAAAGGCTCATTAGCCTTTCCCTGCAACCTGTTAAAAGCTTCAGCAATCTGGATAAACAAACAGGTGAACTAGTTTGCCTCTTGGAAGGTAATGAATAAATTGGAAACTAAAATCACTACCTGGAGATGATGGGACTGGGAGGTTTTCACCCCAACCCTAAACAGAAGTGTGAAATAAAATCCATTGACTTTGAAAGAATTCAGTTCCAAGTAAGCAAACTGTTAAAACATAGAAAAATAGGAGGGGGAAAAGAGTAGAGAGCTGTAAGTATCTGCCAGTTTACTCGGTTGTGATATAGAATGTATCAAGAGCTCTTCCTTAATGAAGGAAAGCAAAGTACAGGACCACAAAAAATATTTTTAGGGTAATGTCTGTGAGGACTAAAATGGAAATATCTGCATACATGGATGTATGAAAACATAGGGGGATTAATTCATGTCTGTGAAAATATCTTTTGTCTTGTGACCCATGGGTGGACCAATTTGAAAATGTGGCTGCAACCCAGGGATTACTGTTCAGGGAGAAAGAGATGAGCCAGGCTCAAGTATGCAACAGAACCACATCTCATAAACTGGAAGCTCCTCCCTGAAGTCCCCATGAATGTGGATACAGGGTGATGAGGCAGGAATGAGGAAACTTTTTTAGCTAATAAAGAGACAGGTAATAAATATGCTGCAATAATAATAATATTCCTACTATATTTGTTAGAAAGATAACTGGAATTTTTAAAGTACACAAATTGTTGACTACACACAATACAGCACAAAAATGTTGACTACATATTATTGCAATACACTAAATACAATTCAATCAACAAATAAAAACCACTAGACAGTGACTACAGTTGGCCCGCCACATTTGTGGGTTTAACTTTCATGGATCTGATTATTTGCGAGTTTCTCAAACCCCTGGCCCCCCACCTCAAGCGCGTCTTTTCTGGGACACCTTCCCTCTCAGCTGCTCTGATCATGCCACACAGCCCTTTAAAAACTCACCTCTGCTCTACCTCCTCCTCCTCCTCTTCCTCTATCACCACCACTACAACCACCACCAGCTGCTGCCTGATCAGCTAAGGACAGATTGCAGCCTGATTTATCAGCAGCACTAACCTTCTCCCAATGCCTGTCACACACCCAAGGAAGGAGATGGGCAAGAGAGAGGAACACCATGCTGATCCCATCCCCTTTCCCTGACCTGGTTTGGCCCCTGGGTGCTTGCTCTCCCCACTATGCCTCAGTCCCCTTCCCAAAGATACTACATACACACTTTTGATGTTTGTACTTTTTCTGCTTTTGTGGGGGATTCTGTTCTGGCTGGGGAATTCTGGAACTGTAGTCCAGAAATGTAACTTTTCCTAGCTCAGCTTTTAATGTTTGAAATAGCCCTTTGTTTATGTGTTGAAAGAAGCTTTTAGGCCTGAGCTGTCCTTTAGATTAAGACCTTATGCTAGCAGTTGCACTTTTTCTGGGACGATTCAGTTATGGTGAAGGAGGGTGGACAAAATCTGCCAGGTATGAGCAGCCTATTTCTCCATTGTTTGCACCCCAGAGTCTTCTCTGGCACAAACAGAATTCTAGCCGAAGAATGTATCTACACTACACATTATTAGTAGTTTGAGGCCACTTTAATTGCCATGTCTCTGTCCTATAGAAACCTAGGATTGGTAGAAAACGCTAATAAATTCCTCTTTAGAACAGAACTAGGCCTCTCTAGAAGGATGTTCCAGGTACTTCACCAAACTTGATGTGCCTTCAGTTTCAGTTATTGTAATTATTTCTAATTGGCATCTCCAAAGAGGATTACTGGTATGTATTTTCCTTTTTGAAGGTATCTGTAAGTGGCTAGTCTAGTCCTCACAGCAGGAGTGGAGTGATATGTGTTGTCAAATATTGTTAGCTGCATCTGCCATCAATTCTAGTTAGCAATGGCCAGTGGTGAAGATTGGTGGGAATTGCAGTCTGATAACATCTGGAGGTTCACACGTTGTAGGATCCATTGGGCCAGATCTGGAAATAAATACATTCTTCCTTATTGGAATATAATTTGGAGGTCTGTCACTTGCTAGGCTTTATTTTAGCAGAGACAAGGATTGTGATGCCAGTTTCCTTTTGTGAACCAGCTCTGACTGTCATTTTTCAAACAAGGGAGAGCACTATAAACAGAAACAAGAGGTAAATAATAAGCTGGTTGTTTAGGCAAACAACTGCTATTAACTAATTCCAACTGAGCATAATCCATTATTTGTGCAACATATCATAGTGTTCATTAACAGCCTAAAATTGCCATTAGCTAGCCCTAAATACATTCTTTTTCTTAAAGAGGTAGTGTTTGGCAGTCTTCACCTGGAATGCTAAGTATGTCATAAGCCAAGAAAAACATAGCAAGGTATTTGACAGGCTGATATATGTCTGTTTGGGAAATATACCCAAACATGAGCAATTGTGAAGTTAAGTGAATAACTAGGAAAATCCTGCAAATAACAGGGATTTAAAAGAAGTCTATTTTTATTTATTTAGATTTAGCATAGTTTAGTTTCAGCAAGGTACCTGCATTATGTGCCTTTCACTGCCACAAAGACCAAAAACAAGACGAGGCCAATGTGAATATTTAAATTAATCATGACTGGCCAAATCACAAAACACAATTCAGGTTGCATATTTTCTAGGAGGTATAGAGCACTGAATTTACTGGCTTGAGTTCTACAATAAGCAAATTAAAAGATATAAACTGAAAAAAAAAATCTGGCAGATGAGTGAGCAGACAAGACTACATGGCAGTATATAAAATATTTTTTATTAAGATTTTTTTCCACATACAATAAAATTTTTAACAAAACAGCAAAAAATGGGAGAACATAGAAAATTAAAGAGAAAAAAAGAAATTAGATTGAAACAACATACAGGAAACATGGAAATATATGTAAATAACTTCTGACTTTGTTTTCAGCAGCTGTATTTATATACATGGGATAATCCTGCCTGACTTTCTAAAAACTAACCCTAATACACTACTTCTGCTAAATAACCCATATTAGTTCTCAAACCCGTCAGTTATTAAATCATTTTCTTTCTTCCTCAAAAAGTCCAGCAAGGGTTTCCAATCTTTTAAAAAGATCTCTAATGATTTTTCTCTAATCAGACTCCATAATTTATCTATTTCATTCAGTTTTAACAATCATTCCTTCACTGTAGGAATTTCTGAATTCTTCCATATACAGTCCTCCCTCCACATTCACAGGTTTGACTTTCGTGAATTTGATTATTTGCGAGGTGCACATGTGCCTTCCCTCTCATTCTTCGGCTCTGTTCTGTTCTGTTCCATTCCATTCTACCAGGCACGGAGAAGGAAGGCAAGCACCTCAAGGCAAAACACAAGGGAATGGGGGAAGGCACATGCAGATCTCCCTTCTTCCCTCTGGAGCACCCCTCACATTTCTTTGCCTTTGGCCTCAGTGTGGAAAAGGAAGGCTTGGATGCCAGGTAAGGGAATGGGAGGGGAATTCCGGGGGGGGGGAGCTACTTATGAAGTTTCTGCTTTTGTGAGGGTTTTGTACCCTGAACCGTTATGAAAGTGTGTGTGGGGCATTATAACAGTCTTGCTACCGTGATTATATACTGAAGTATTCTTCCTTGGACCATTTCCATACTACACTGTTATAGTACTATTATTCCACTTTCAGCATCCTGTGGAATCCTGGGGTTTGCAGTTTAGTTTGCAGTTTAGCCTTTAGAATTCTCATCCAGAGAGCTCTTTGGCCTCAGTAAACTACAAACCCCGGAATTCCACAGGATGTTGAAAGTGGAATAATAGCACTATAACAGTGTGGCGTGGAAATGGCTATGGTTCTTCTCTAGTTCATCCAAAAGTCCAAAGAAAAAATTCTGATTTTAATTGTGTACTAATCTTTAGAATACTCTGAATCAAAGTATGTGTTTGGACCCAGAACTTTTTTGCCTTCTCAAAAGTATACCACATATGGTAAAGTGTTCCCTCTTGTTCTTCGTATTTCCACCACAGATTTGAAACTCCTTCATAATTCTAGACAACTTTTCTGAGGTCATGTACCAGTGATACATCATTTTAAAATAATTCCTTTTAAGATTATAATACAATGTAAATTTCAACACTTTTGACCATATCGTTTTCCATTATATCCAAAGTTCCTAGCCCATTTTATCATACAGTCTTCCACTTCTTCTTCTTTCATTTCACATTTTAACAAAAGTTAAGGTTTGCCAATCACATGATTGTCATCTGTACATAATTGTAATTCAAACTCTGATTTATTTTGTTTGAAAGCATAGTTCTTTTTATCTACCTTAAATCTTTCATACAGCTGTAAATGAGAAAACAAATGAAAAGTGTCTCTCTCTGTAAGCAAAATCTCTTCCATTTTAATTGTATATTCTCCTGATGATTCTCTGATTCATCTGGGTACTTTAACTTTCTGTCTTTTCCTGTTGCTTCTCTTGTAAAAAGCTTCTTGTCCTGAGACTCATAGAGATATTTCTGGGCGCAACCTTGGTTTGTATCTATTTTATTAAAAGTATGTAAAAGTGCTTTAAAAGGGAAAGGGGACCTAGGAATCTAAGAGGCTGGTTGCACTATCATTGCATAGCATGCTGCTTAGTGATGAGATAGTAGAGGTCATTTCCTACAACCAGGTTCCTCCTTAACTTATACTGGGGTCACTACAGGTGCAGACTCTTAGTGCATTTTGTACCAGTGCAAACAGGCACACCTGTCAGTCATGTGGACTGAAGACTGTTGTCTTACCTGATGATTTCCATGGCAGTGGTTAGGGTGGGATGCACATAGTCCACCTTTACATAAACTGTAAAGCTACCTCTTAAGGGTCTAAGAACCTTGCCTGCCTTGCAGCTTAGTGACCCTGAATCTGCCTAGGACCTGGTGTGTGATGAGAAGTGTTCTGTTTTGCTTTGTTTTGCTAGTGATTTATTCTGCATCAGTTAACAGTCCTGTGGTATTAATTAGCAGTGTAATGATTTGCTTTGAAGCTGAATCAACACTAAACATTCATTGATCGATTAGTTTATGTGGGTGGAATTTAGCTGGCCTAAGATAAACAATTCTCATTGGGTTGCATTTTCCATTTTTTTTACCTGTGCATGTGTGTGTGTGTGTATGTGCGCGCGCACACACGCACACACGTGAACATGCAGATATACACACAGAGCAGTTAACAAAAATGATATCCTGATGATTTTAAAACTCATTGTTTTTCTCCCACATCTTTATTCTGCTTATGATGTAGCTTGGTAATTGATAGTGCTTATGTGTTGTTGCAGAGACCTATCTGTAGGAATGAGTAATGAAGTGCCATGTGTCCTTGAGTGCAGTGTGCCAACACTATTTAATTTCAGTTTTAAAAAGCCCAAATGCTTAGTCTGAAGGAGAGACAGAAAGTGCCCTTGGCTTATTTTATTTCATTTTATTACTTATTTAATATCCCACTTTTCTCCCAAATGAGATTGAAAGTAGCTTACAGCATAAATTAGAACAGAGCAGTTAGAACAATATGAAGTACAAAAGTTAAAAAAATTAAATAGTACGTGCAATTATTTTAAAAACATTAAAATTTTAAAACACTGAAAATATACAATTCATATTAAAGCAGCACACTTATAACACATCACTCCACCCTCAAGCAACGTTTAAACAAGAAGGACATTGCCAGCCACTGAAAAGACAACAGAGAGGGGACAGACAGAACCTCCTTCAGGAAGCAGTTCCAAAGGCTTGGAGCAGCCACCAAGAAGGCTTTTTCCTATGTTCCCACTAACTGATGCTCAGAGGGTAGCTGGATGGAGACAAATCCCTCCTCCAAAAATCGTAAGATTCAAGCAGGTTTGGGGTGATGGGGGCTTTCGAATAGTATGGATCTTAGTGTATGTGGTTCATAGGTATGCTTGAGTAGCATACTTAGACATCATACTAAGAGCACTTTTTCTGCAGATGAGCTTGCCCAGGTTTTAAGATCTCCAAGAAAGGCAGTTCTCACCATCAGAGGAACAGTTGTGAGTAGCACAAAAACAGATCTTCTCAGTGGCTGTTTCCAGATTCTGGATCTCTCTAATGCTGAAGGCCAGGCTGGCTGCATCTTTACTGTCTTTCTAGGAAGAAAAGAGGGGCCTAAAAACCCTAAAGGCACCAGATCCTGTCTGATCTTGGAAGCTAAGCAGAGTCAGCTCTGATTAGTATTTGGATGGCAGAGTACCAATGAATACCAGGTGCTGTAGGCTATATTTCAGAGGGTGGAAAAACCATCTTTGAGCATTCCATACCTAAGAAAACTCTATGAAATTCATGGGGTCGGTACAAGTTAATAGGTGACTTGAAGGCACACAAACACACAGTTGGAAAAGATATTTTCATTGAGACAGGTGTTTGGCATGTGAGTTAATTTGCTGCTGAAGGAGATTTTAAATCCAGTGTGAGCTGCTATTTCTTTTCAATCAATGTGTTTCCATTGGATGAACTTTAATAAGTTCATTATAATGGTTATGTTTAATCTGTATTTTACTGTTACATGTCCTGAGCACTATTAAAAGAAAGGCAGGATATAAATTCAAAACTAAAATCAAACAACATCATTTTTACAGTTCCTGGGCTGTCTCTATGATCAGCAAAATACTATCATTTTTAGTTGCTTTAATCCTCCCCATATAATTTCTTTCGGATTTCATATGCCACCAGGGATTCATGTTGAACATTTAATTCTCACCTGCTTCTCTGCCTTTATAATCACTACGCACTATTCAAATCAATTTTAAGGAGTCATTAGAGGGACTGAGATCTATAATTATAGTATAACCTTTCATGTGCTCACAGGTAGGAAAGGAGGCTTTCAGAGAAAGTCCACAGTAAATCAAATCTACAGCAGATTACCATTGAAGAGGATCCTTTACGGAGATGTTCTTGTTAATTGTTGAAATACAAGTATTGTTCAAGGTTTAACACCAGCAATAAAGATGCTTTAGTTTTCCAAGTAATATCACAGAGTTGGCAGCAGGGAACCTGCAAGTGCATGAAAGTATTGAATTTGGTTTATAATAATGGGATCTAGTTTTGGGCTGGGAGATACCACAGATGTTCCTTTATCAAGGAGCAATGTGATATGTAAACCACTAAAAAGTATGCAGTGTAGTAACAGCCTGGGAATCCAAGTTAAGGCTAAGTTCAACAACCTGGGATTTTTTTTTTATCTTATGCAATATATATATATATATATATTTATATATATATAAAATTTTGCATAAGATTTTCACCAAACAGAAATACTGTGTGATGTTAAAATTGTGTATCTACTTTTCTAGTATCAGTGGGAAATCAGACTGTTCCGTCAGCTGTCTTATTTTCATTTTAAAGATTTATTATTAAAATTACAAATAAAAATGCTGTTTTAATATAGGTAAAGAACACTATTCAGCTTTCAATAGCACAGTTGAATGTGATCTCCGTGTTTATGTATTTGTTTTGTAAAATGGTGTGTTCTCCCATTGCAGAAGGCTCCTGGTGTCAAATTTAGAAATAAAAATATATAAATAAAAACAATTTTTAAAAAACACAAGAGAAAACCGCAAAGTTATGGCAACATCAAAACATGAGCTTAAATGTAAAATAAAAACAACTGTAGAATATCCAGTATTCATTTAAAAGCCTGGGACTGCTAAAAACAGAAGAACTCAGCATAAGTGGATGTCACTGCAGCCATTCTGGCTCCTCCAAAACCTGTTACAGAGTGCTAGGATGCCCTCCAGAGCCAGCTGTTGGATGAACCCTAAGGCTGGGAGGAAAAAGGAAAGAAACTGTAATATTTGCCAGAATCATCTTGGTTTTAGCTGTAGTGTAAAAGTGGGATTTACATCTGAGTAAACATCCATACTGTTGCATTTACTGAAAAAAAAATCAGCAAGGAGGTAGAATGATCTTTTCTGGGAGTAGGTTTTGCAATTTGGAGGATATTATTAAAAACATAGCTTCTGGTGGAACAAAGGAATAATGTGGAACAGGGCTAAAGCTGAGTTACGAATAACTTCTTGATTTGTGATAAATAATTTTATTGAAAAATTAAAGACTAAAAGCCATAGAGCACAACCATCACATACAGAGGCATGGTCCCATTTTTTTTTTTTTACGTTTCCAACCATTTGAATTCAGATTTCTATAAATAGAGCATACTCTGAGAGGAGAGTAATGTCACTTAGGAATAAGTTTCAATGTATGTTAATTAATAGAAACAAAGACCCTTTCTGCACCACCCTCCCAACCCACCATGGGGACGGGAGAAGGACAGGACCGCAGTGACGGTTCATCATGACATCATTATGGTCCCGTCCTTCTCCTGTCCCCAGCCAGCACAATCACAGATTAAATAATTGACGGGTTTTCCCCATCAATGACCCATGATCGCTCCACCATCGTGGACTTACCTGTCCCGTGGAAGCCTAGGAAACGCAATGGCTATGCTTCCTTCCCAGTTCAACCTGGGAAAATACCTGGCTGTGCTGCAGAAGGATGAGGGAGGGTATGGCTATCGTGCTCCTTTCCGTAAGGGACCAGCTGGTGCAGAGGGGAGCACTGCCGTCGGACTCCCCTCCCAGCAGAGCCGATGCTGGGATCCCCACTGGACGTCCTCACAAAAAGGTAGAGTGCAGAAAGGGCCAAAGACTGAACAAATAGGTCCTTTAAGCAGAGCTGTTTTAATGTAACATCCTTGACTGGCATCTTAAGATCCTTCTGCTGTACTAGCTTACAACTCCCTGAGGCTGAAAAAGAAACCTCAATCATAATGTCATATACCTTGGATGTTAGAGCCTAATCTTGACCCAGGGAGTTGATAATCACCATTTTGCTGCTGTGTAACATTACTTGTCTTCCTTTCCTTCAGACAATGCCAAATCAGAACATGTGTATGCGTAAACTCAAACATCACTCAGATTCTCTCTCCCCCTGTTTCTCTTTCTGGGTTTCCATCTCTTTTCTCACAGCTCCAAATTGCCACAAAGTCGAACCTTTTCACCATGTTTTTTATATAGGGATGGAGTGTGTACACTAATTTTGCATTTTGTGCACTTTCCCCATCTATATAGCAAAAAAGCTAAACCAAACCAAACCATATATGCAGCTGGGGAGGGCTATCAGAAAGCTGTTTTCTTAATACAGTGAAAAGACAGTGATCATAGTTTTTTTTTATTTTTTTGTAAAACAAAGAAATGAAAAAGCTTTTTTAATGCAAAGTGGTGCATTTTTTCAAACTCTTGCACAGTTCTAAAAAAAATGCACCCATTTATGTTGTATCAGGAACAAAAATTGTTCTCACAAAACCATGGGACTTTTCGATATTCTGTTTTACCTCATAACTTTCTTGAGGGGCCAGGAACTCCAAATTCTACATCAGTCAGGAAATTTTGAATTTCTGTTCCATTACTATCTGGAAGATAGCATCAGGGACCGTAAATGGGATTGTACTTTTGATATTTCATCTAGTCTCTTTCCAGTTTAAAACTGATATCCTGGGCCCCAGTGTAAATACTCTAAAAGCATCAGATTCCATCTGATCTTGGAAGCTAAACAGGGTCAGCTCTGGTTAGTACTTGGGTGGGAGATTGTCAATGAATATCAGGTGCTGTAGCCCCTAAAAAATCCTGTGAACGCGTTAGGGTTGCCATAAGTTGGGAATGACTTGAAGGTACGCAACAACAGTAAGGCTGTATATCAGGGAAGGAACTGGCAAAACCACCTCTAAGTATTCCTTGCCTAAGAAAACCCTATGAAGTTCCAGGATTGCCAACAGGTGACTTGAAGGTGTGTATATATACACACATATCCTGTCCATCTGTGATTTTGCATACCCTTTCTTCTCCAAGGACACAGGTTAAAAGTATTTTACGGATAAATTTCAGAGGCATTAAAATCTCTAAAACGTTGTGTATCTGTATTACTCCGTTGAAGCAGATTTGATACTATTTCAGTCACAGCTGAATCATGTGGAATCCTGCAATCTAGAATTTGATGAAGTACTTAACAACTCTCTTTTAGAGAGATGTAGCCCCCTGAACTACCCAGCACTAGAATTGTCTGATTTATTCATTCATAAATGAATACAATACAGTTTTTTCTGTTATCAGTTTTCTACAGAATTCAGATATCAAGTCAATTTTATATATTACAGAAATAAATAAATAATGGAAAAATAAACTAAATGCATATCAAAATATAAAAACAACCATATTCAAATATTGCAGAAATTTACCATGCAGCTACATCGGGTATTTATCAAATCAGTCATAAAATTAGTGCACTTCATGCAAAAAGCCACACTCAAAGGCTTTTCTACTAACATACTTTGCTCTCAACTATCACACTTTGCCTCATTTTGACCTCTTTGATACAATATTACCAACTCTTCCTCAGTCTATTAATTTGTCAGATACCGAAATATAAAATAGTCTTGTTGCAATGCTACCTCAGTCTGTCCCTGTGGGGCCACTGAAGCATAAACATCATAGTGAAAGCAAGGCCTGAGACTCATTGAGGGTTGGAGGGTGTCAATATTTGTCAAGCTATATTTTTACCAATAATGTAGCAGTCACTTCTGCCTCTGCAGTTCCGTATCCTATTCACTGCATGGGGAACATCTTCTTGTTTTGCATCATGAGAGATGGGAAACTTGTGGCTAATACTGCTTTCTTTAACATTACAAGTTTCACACCATCATTTGAGCTATGCTATGTGTTCAGTGCAACACTCTAAGGTGTAACTCTCTCGGCACGCTTCCTTTTTTGCGCTAGCAGCCATCAATTTGATCTCCTCTGTTATATTCAGCAGTGCTGCAGCCAGCTGCCAACTCAGACAGCCTTTGCCCTGTGTGCTCTCCTTGGAGCAGGATGTGAGTAGAGCTTTGGAACTGGTTTCCTGGTGTGTCTCCTGAGGGCTTAAGGGAAAAGAAAACCAGTATTCTATCCCAGACACGTGCACCTACAGCAAGATTGGAGAGACCCCTTGCTGGAGTCACAAATAGAGGATTTACCCTCCACTATAGAAATGGAATAAGCTCTCCAGCAAAAGCCTGAGCTGACTCACTTCCAAGAGCCCTTCTGCACAATGGGAGCAGCAAATCCTGCCTTGCACACCCTATGCCAGCTATTAAAGTGAAGAGACTCAAACAATTCAAATGGTGAAATCATGGAAGAGGTAAAGCGAAGATAATTTTCAAGTCCATAAGTTTATTTCTCCAGGTTTCAAAATAGGGGTTAATCCATCTTTATACTTTTGCCCTAAGGCCAGACTCAATTTTTTTCTCCCAGTTCTGCTTCAGATCACAACCTGACAATCTTTTCACACATGACGTGACACACAGACAAAGGCAAAGCAACTGGGTTTCTATGCAGAATGTGAACAATTTCCTTGCTGAACAAAATGACTCATTCATACTGGTGTACTGAACATGTTTGTCAAAGTTGCACCAGGTCACCATTTCTTAGTAAGGGAAGCAGTAGCAAAATACAGGATATATCCTGAGGGATAGCATTGTTGTTATTTTTCTTTCTGCTCTTGTAAATAAGAAATTTGCATATGAAACTTCTGTTGGTCTTTCATTTTATCACACATTCAATTGGCATTTATCAAATTATGCTGACTGCATCTATCAGACTACACACTTCTAGCAATCCTATTGGCTTGAGTTAATTTAACTAGACGTCACAGAGAGCTTGTCTACTGAAAATGAACCAGTTTTAAAAATAAGACTTGATTCTAAGTGAAATATATAATCTTAGAAGGCGTATTTCCTTAAGGCCTCTATCTTATGCACATGCATCTAGCAATAAATTCTGTTCTTTGAATTTAATGGAAATACTTTCCGAGTAAATATGGATGGGGCCAGGCTCATAGTCTTTGGGTTCTCTCAAGTCTCTTTTGGCCTGAGCTGAGCCCAGTTATTGTTTCTTTAGATTTATGCCAGTTTGATTTCACTGAAATAATAATAAAGATTATTGTATTGATTCTAATTATTTGCATTAATGACTTGGACTGCAATTTCAGAGTAAAACCTCTCTTGTACTGGTTTGTAATATATTCCTCAGCCTCAGAGCTTTTCAAAAATTGCTTGTTACTTTTTGAAAAGGTAAGTTGTTAACTTTGGTCATTATTTAAAGAATTATTTATTGATAATGCTACTTTTTAATATATTTCAAAATTTTGAAAAAAAAAGCCCTTGAAAAAGACATGATTCCCTAAAACAACATTTTAGAAGTAACTAGTAAACTAGTTGTGACACTTTTTGTGACACTTAAAAAATATAACATGCTAACTGTTGTGTTATTTTGCTATTGTGCTTCCAGCTCCCAGTAACTTCTGCTTTTACTTATCTGTACTAAACAGTTTGATTCAGTTTAAAGAAGATTTTTTGAGGGTTTCATTTTTCCTAGTTAGCTTTTAAAAAGTGATTAACATCAGCAGATTTACATCCTTATAGCATGAGCATATTTAGACTCAGGTCCATGACTAGCCACAGGCACAGTTATATTATGAGTGCGATGCAGTGCCAGCTGAAAAAGCTTGGTCGCTCACTGCAAGAGATTATTGCTGAGCAGCATTGTGTGATAAACTTCTAGAGCAGGAAGATTTTATGGCAAGTTATTATCACTGGCTCCACAAAAGGCATGACTCTGGACATGGGACTTTATTAATTTTTTCCATCCATGTATACAGTGTATAAGTATAAATACAATGTATAAGTAGTACAGGAGAACAGTGCTGAAGAGCCTTGATTCTAAGTTTTGAAGGAACAGAAAGCAACAAAGGGGAAGAAAGAAGGCCTGAAAAGGAGAAGCAAAGATAACAAAGGGTGAACATAACCAAAACAGAGTTATATGTACTTAGGTTTTATTTCACCTGTGGATAAGAGATATGCGCTTAAGCCAAATGCTTAATTACAGAGCTGGATTTTTGCCTTAATATGTGATTTGGCCTGTTCTTTGGTTGCTGCTTAAAAATAGTAGAGAATATTTGGCCACTCATTATTTCTCATCTACTTTATCTCCCACAAAAACTAAAGGTAGCCATAAAAAATAGATTACGGTGTCCATACTGGTGTGATTCTTTTGTTAGGCCAACTAAATGCATGAGTCAGTATTGATTAACCCTATGGTTATGACAGAATTATATGTAGAGAAATGGTTTATTTTGTTGTTGTAATCATGCTGTTTTTCTAATGAAAGTAAAAGCTAGAGTGATTGTAGGTCAGTGGAAGTGTCTTTCAGCCTGGCCTACCCCAGAGGGTTGTTGTGAGGAAAAAAATGGTCTCGGTCCCCCTTTTCTACCCTGTGTCCTTTGGAGAGATAGCACAAAACAGATTAAATAATGTGTGCAATAATAGGAAACCTGTTTGCACTGAAGAAAATGTCATATTTTAACATCTATATCATCAAGAGCCTAAAATTTGAGAAAGAACAGTATTGACAATCTGACACAATTAAATGAAACAGAAAAGAGGGCTGAGGATGTGGTTTAAATATGCTGATAGGCTTTGTAAGCTTGAGCCAACGTTGTGAAAAGTTTGAGTTGAGTAAAAAGGATTAAAAGTTTGATTATTTTTTTTTCAAATAAGAGAGCTTCAAGGTCTCTCCAAGAAAGAGTGAAAAGCGAAGCCGCCAAAACCTGGTGCTTCAGGCACCCACCTGTCACTTTCCACTTTCTTCGTAATTGTCACTTTTTATTGATCCTGTTTAATCCCTTTTTCTTTGAAAATCTGTTGCCAGCTGATGTTTCATTACACCAAAAAGAATTCTCTTTTTTAGTATGTGTATCCCCACAGGTAGTCTCTTGCTGAGAGCTAAACCATGGCCACCAGCTTTAATTTGCTTTATTGTGTGCCTTAATGGTTTATGTTTGCATTCTTACTTAGCTGATGTAGGAGAATTCTGTGGTGGAGCTGTATATGGATTGCTTCATGGGTAAGTCTTTTAAAAAGTATTTCAGATGTTTGTGTCCCACCATAATTTCTTCTGTTCACTCATAAAAATCTATCACAACGTCTTTTTTTCAAACATGGGTTCATTTTATAAAGTTATAAACTGGCAGGGGGAAGATTAATCCATATGCACTGAAGTTACAAATCTTAAAAATATTTATTTACAACATTTTTTTAAAAAAAACCCAAAAGTACAGCATCTCATTTTCAGGAAACGTGCACATAATAATAAGAATAAATCTTTTTATGTACAAAAATACAATTTTCATATGAATGAAAGTTCCTGAATAAATTAAACTAGCACCAGACACAGACAGTGAATGCCCCACATCTAGTCCTACTCAAAAACAAGACAGAAGCAGTGGAGGTCACGATCCATAATGCATGAACTTAGTTCCTTGTTTGCCCTGTTTAGTGACTGATCATGTCAGATTCAGAGCCCTGTCTGGGAGAAGCAAAGCTCCATCCAGAGCCTTTAGAATTTATTGAGAATTTGGTGTGCTAAGTCCCTAGCAAGAGACCCTGCGCACCCAGCTGAATCAGCCCTCCCTAAGCCTTTTCAATGTATTGTGAGGGCATTCAAACCAAATTTTCATGCTCATTTTTCTTCATTAGAGTTCTACAAATTGTAAAATTGACTTTTCACCTTGTCTGTAGCAGCAAATCTGTCCCTATTCTTCCCTTTTCAAAATCATATTGATGCCTAAGAGCTCAGGTCATTGGAAAGGAGAGAAACAAGTGGGATTTGTGACGTGCCAAAAACAAAACAAAACAATGGGCGGAAGAGAGAAAGAAAGAAAATCCTTAGAACGCAAATGGGAGAGACATATCATAGATGGGTCCTGCTGCCACAATCATTAATTGATGATTTGTTCAAAGACTGTACTAACGACCTGGCTAACACATTATTTAGTTATATCCTTCCTAACCAGATCTTTTTGTGATGTTTTGGAACAAAAATGATAAGTCTAAGGAGCTTTGATTTGAGAAGCCAAAGTACAGCTCCTGTGCTATGTGTGACTATCTAAAGCTAAATCCAGAGCTTGGGAAAATCTGTCTTTTGGATGACAACTCCCAGAATCTCCCAACCAACAAGGGGAATTCTGGGAACTGTAATCCAAAAAGTTGTTTGGGATATAAAACTCAAGCAGAACAAGCTACCACAGTAAGAGCACTGATAACTGGGGGACTTTCCTTTCATTGGGGACACCCCACAATGAACAAGCTGCCTTCACGGTCTAATGGTACTGCATAAAGCAAGAAGTGTTCCGCAACAAGTCTTTAGGGAGACTGTGGAAGGAGAAAAGGTTCTCTGTGTGTCCGTAACAATAGTCTTCAGAGGATGCAGGGCTGCTGGGGCTGGAGGTGCAGGCAGACAGCGAAGAAGAGGTGGCTGGAGATGCTGTGGAGATCCAGGAGCCAGCATCGCTACCTGGGCTGGGCGGATGGTCCGCAGAGCTCAAGTAGCTGGGCAGAACCATGTCCTTAGGCGGCTTCTGCAGGCACTGGTCAGCCAGCCTTAGTGTCTCTGAGAGGGCCCAGATGTAATTGTGAGCAAAGCGTAAGGTCTCAATCTTGGTCAGCTTGGTGTCATCAGGAAAGGTGGGCAGGACGCTCCTGAGCTCATCCAGGGCTGCATTGAGGTTATGCATGCGGTTCCTCTCTCTGTCGTTTGCCTTCACGCGCCTTGTCTTCTTGATGGTGTGAAGGACAGCTTCGTTCTTGACCTTGGTGCGGCCCCTTCTCCTCTTCCGTTCTTTCTCTTCCTCCCCTTTCACAGGGCTGTGCTCTGGGGAAGAAACACACTTGGGGGAGGCCAAAGAAGGGATCTGGAGGCTGTTGACTTCATCATCGGTGAGGCAAAAGGACACCTCACTGCTGTTGTCAAGGTCAGAGGAGTTGGTCTCCAGGGCGGAGGAGGACATCCTGAGAGGAAAGAGGCAAAAAACCTTGTGGTGATTATGATGTAAGGTGAAGGCGTAACAAGGAAAGGAGGGAAAGGGAGAAAAGAAAAACACGGAGACAAATCATTTAAAAAAAATATTAAAAATACACTGAATAAAGAACTTTTTTAAATTTAAAAAAAAAGCCATTCAAAAGAATTCAAAATCAAGCCTAATTTGAAAAGAATTGATTAAACAATAACAAAAAAGCCAGCGGTTTAATAAAAAAAAACCCCATAGTTTTGTGACAGCATAGTTCCGAAGTCCACGAGGCTTGCTTTGTATGTACGCGACAGATCCCCAGCCGCTTTCCTGCAAGAGATCTAGTCTAGGAGGGGAGGTCAGGGATCCCTTCGCTAGTCCTGCTTCCTCCATACTCACTCGAAGAGCGCGCAGGGCGGCCCCGGCCAGGCATACGCGGGCGCTGGCCCGCCGAGTTCCCCGCGTAACCTGAAGACCGGCGAAAGGGCCGAGCGGTCCTCGGAGGTCCCGGCGAGGCGGCGAGCGAGAGGGGGGGCGGGACACGCGACCGCTCTTGTCTCTGGAGTGGTCGCGGGCGCTATCAAGTCGTGCGAGCGGGGCGTTTGGCACACGACTGGCCCCAGACATCTTATATACCCTGTAAAACAATGGAGCCAGCTCTCGCCCTCGGCCTTCCTCTCCCCCACCTTCCCACCAACGCCCCCCCCTCGCCCGGCCGTCCCCAGCAAGCAAGCTCTGGCGGAATGAATGAATGAATGGATCCGGGCATCAGGTCTGCCCCGTGCGGCACTTTCCCCGATTTGCATAATGTATGCGCCGAGGATTCCGTCCTCTCCCGGGAGTGTGCCTATAATTACGGGCGCCCAATGGCGAGCCGGGCCGCGACCGGGGAGCCACGTGAGCGATCACTGGGCTAAGCCGCCTGGTTTGAGCTTCATTAGTCTATTAAAAGCGGGGGGGGGAGGGAGAGGAGAAAAGAGCGGGGGGGAACAAAGTGCTTAGCCCGGGGGCCCGAGGCACAAGCCCCTAAAGAAGGCGCCCTTTGGGTCGGGAGGGGCGGCGGGCGGCTCCCTCCAAGCTCGTCCCCCTCCCGCTTGGAACAGCCGGTGGCGGCCCGAGGAGGAGGCATCTGGGCCGCAGGGTGGCTGGTGGCGGCGGTGGCTCGCTCGCCCGCCTCGCCGGTCGCCTTGGGAGGGTCCCTCCTTCCCGTCTCCCGCTTCCCCCACGGCTGAGGGAATGAAGCGCGGTGCGCGACGAGGCGAAGGGCTTCGGGAGAGGAATGCTATCATCGGTGAGGTGGAGGGCACCGTTTGGAAGAAAGAGATCGGGGACCCAGGCCATTTCCGCACTAGCCTGTTATAGCGCGATGGTTCCACTTTCAACATCCTCTGGAATCCTGGGGTTTGCAGTTTCGGGAGGGGCCGACCGGCAAACTGCAAACCCCAGGATTCCAGAGGATGTTGAAAGTGGAATCATCGCGCTATAACAGGCTAGTGCGGAAATGGCCCAGGCGCACCCTGACCGCTGTGTGTGTGTGTGCGCGCGCGGGCGCGCGTGTGCCTTCCAGTCGCCTGTCAAGTCAGGGTGGCCCCATGAAATTCATAGGGTTTTCCCCGGCCTTTTCCGCACTAGCCTGTTATAGTGGAGGGGCCTCAAAGGCTCCCCGCTAAAGGGCAAACCCCAGGACTCCATAGGATGCGGAAAGTGGAATAAGAGCATGGCCTGAGGCGAGGAATGCGCTCACAGGGGATTGCGCCGGTTCCTTCCTCTGAAATACAGCCTCCGGCGCCTGGTCCTCGCTGGCGTCCCCCAGCCAAGTACTAACCGCGGCTGATTCCGCTTACCTTCCAAGATCAGACGGGATCTGGTGCCTTGGGGGCTGTAACCAGCACATAATACTAAGCATACTAGCTTCCAGGTAGAAGGTACTGTGGGATTTTATTTTGATTTTGAGGGGGTGATCTGACAGTCCGACACCTTGATTGTGGAGGTTTGGCGGGAGCGGCTTTTCAAGCGGACCCAAGCGGGGAAGCAGTTGGGGTTTTGTAGCTGTTCAAACAAGAAGGGAATATTTGGCTAGCATGAAACTTCGGGTTACGCTGAGGCCATCCATCCCTTGTCACAATAAAATTCATTTCCCCCCTTTTGCGCGGGTTGTTCATCCTAACGACTATTACACTACAGGGTGTTTTTTCCGCCCCCCGGCCCAAAATAATGTTCATCTGCCCTATTTCGGAATTCTTGTTACTTTCTCCACCTCTTTGTTTGCTTAAAGCGTATCTTTCAGTTTAGCTCCTCCAGAAGGGTTTTCAGTTTTAGTGAAAGAAAAGTGCCTGTATTGGGGATTCAGAAGGCTGAAATCAGTTTGGGAAGAAGGAGCACATGTGCACACACTGTTGTTATTTAAATTTTTGCCATTCATTCATCTCATAGGACAGCTTCTGTTTTTGAACAGTGGGTGTTTTCTGACACTGCCCACTATGATACACACACACAAACACACACACACATATATATATATATGTATACATATATATATATATATATATATATACACACACACACATACACACACACACACACACACGCATATATATACATACATACATACACACACACATATACATACATACATATTTGAAGATGGGAACAGGAAAAGCAATTCTACTTCTCTTTCAAGAGCATCAGATAAATGTTTCCTAGATGTCCACTTGGTGCAGGTATCTCTTTTTCATTCATCTGAGTTGTGCAAACACTGTGAGCAGTATACTGCAGTTACAAAAAAGTAAAAAACAACAATATGCTTTTACAAACAAAAGTCCAAAAATGTAAAGCCAGTCCTATATATCTCTTGGAACTGAAGTGTATTCCATTATGTTAATCCAGACTCCTCCCTAGCAAATGTAACTCAGATTGCAGCCCTGCAGCCTAAATCCCAAAAGTTAAGTCCCACTGTGTCAGATGGGATTTATTCATAAGTAGGACAGCTGTGGAGCTATGCAGCAAATTCTTGTATTTTTTTTAAATTAGTTTAATTTAATTTTAAAGATTTTACAGAAGAAAACCAAACCAAACCAGGAATCAATGCATCTGAGATCCAGTACAATGAGATTTTGTTTCCTGACTATCCAGCTAAAAAAAATCTCTAGCTGTTACTACTATAACAGAGTATCTTTCCAAACATTGACACATAAGGAAGGGGAAGACTGGCATTTTCCTTTGCATAACTAATAAACTTGTACTGTGTTGAGTAGAATTTGGAGTGGTCTTGGTTATTTCTAATAGCTCTTTACTGTCTCATTTATTTTTCCGTTAGCATGATGTTCCAGACTTTGTTTAACCACTAAGAAATGACAGGGCATTTAAACCTTTCCAGTTATATGTAGTCTCTAAACATGCTGCCAAACATAAATATATGATCAGTTCTTTATGAGAAAGAGGTCCATTTGTTTTATAAAAAAGAGAGAGTAGTTCCAGCTCTGGTGATAAATTATTTGTGAGGCAATTTTACTGATTTCTGCAAATACCAAATTCCAGAAAGGAAGTATTTGTGGCTGTCACCATATTGTCACTAACAATTCTCATTTGAGCTTTTAGAAAATACTTTCAGTTTCATTGGGGTTATTGATGCCATCATCAGCTTATTAATTTTATACAGTGCTCTTTGATATTTGTGGCAAGTCCTACATTCTTAAACCCAAATATAATGATGCTGTTGTCATTGTGCCTTCAAGTCATTTCTGACTTACAGCGACTCTATGGTAAAGGGATCCAGGGTTTCAACCATCTAGCCACAGTCTTTTGCAGGATGCTCCGTTAGCTCCCTTCCACTCATTATCCTTGCCCCTTACCCCAAAGGATATTCAGCATTCTGTGGTGCATCCATCTCTCACTGATGTGTTTGGGCTTTTTTTTTTCTGCCTTAGAAGCTCCTCCCTGTCACTTTTTAAACTTCTGCAACCCTTGGGAATTTCCAGGCTTTTTCTTCTAAGCAGATGTTACTGCTGCTATGCAAGGACTGATATTTGGGGAGTGAGCTTAATATGAGTTTATTGGATTAGCAATTAGCAATCCAACTGCTAACTAACTGTGACCAGCATGGAACCAGCATGGAGTAGTGGTTTGAGTGTTAGATTAGAACACTGGGATATCAGGGTTCAAATCCCTGCTTGGCCATAGAAACCCTCTGGGTGACCATGTACAAGTCACACTCTTTCAGACCCAGAGGAGGGCAAGGGCAAACCCCCTCTGAATGAATTCTGCCATGAAAACCCTGTGATAAGGTCTCCAAATCCAAAAAATGGCTTGAAGGAACACAACAACTAAGTATGGGTGATGGTTGGATAAACACTGCTAATTGTTTTGTATAAAGTACACTACATCATCTTTTCCCCCTTTTGTTTTTGGGGGACCTTAGATATCAAGCTTGCTCTCTCCAGCAGACCCCCCCCCCAGCAATGTGTGCATTGTTGGCTGGGATTGTGCTTCCTTTATATAGACACCTAGCCAATCTTGGCCAACCCTTGTATTGTCTGCATCTGGTGCTCATCAGCCTGACTCAGCACAAACTCAGGTTGAGTCACATTCCTTTCCCCAGGTGCACTTAACTGTTAAAGCAATTAAAGCAACATGTCCTTTACACTAACTTTAGAAAGTATTTTCTAGAGGTTTGGTCAAACCATCTCTGACATCATTCACTACTTGTATTGGTATAAGAATTTACTGTGTGTATTATTGTTTATCTTTTATACATCCATAATATTTTATATTATATACCATGTTTGTTCATGCCTTATGCATAAAGTTGCTTTTAGAAAAGACTGAAAAGACAGATCTCACTATGTAGGTTTATGCAAAACATATTTTGCCTCTCCCACTTCTGTAATGTAACCACTACCTGCATAGGGACAGAATCATAGAGCTGGAATGGGCCCCATAGACCATCATGTCCAACTTCCACTCAATGCAGGGACTCCACTTAGAGCACCCTTATTAGGTAGCTGTCCAGCCTCTCTTTGAAGATGTCCAGAGAAAGAGACCCTACCGTACTTATGAGGCATTTTAAACAGTACTTCTCATTTGGAAGTGGCTCAAGATAACTGGACGCATGAAGCAGAACACAAATAGCACCTTCTGATGAGGGCATAATGTCCTTCTAAATATTTCATTGGGTTGTATCCGATACCATCCTTCTGCACATGGAAGGTTCTTAGAGCCAATGGGATATTACACAAATAGAAAGAGGGTTGTAATCATTTTCTTCCAACATATTTCTTTATCCTGCAGCTAACCACCACTGTTCCAGATTTTTCACACTCCCTGGAACAGATTTTGGAGCCTGCAGAAATTTATTTAATCCACTCCTATTCACAGACACCTTTGTTAGATTGCATGGAAAGTCACCATTTTATTTCAGTGATAAACATATGTGTTCTGTGTATGATTCTCTTGAATCATGTTGGATTGAACTTGATTTATTGGAACTTTGTGCTGAACAACTGTGCATAAGGATGCAACTTCAAGCATGTCCCTAACTCTACTATTTGAAATCAAAGGATCTTTTAAAAATAGTTAATGTAGGACTAAACTACATGAGCACCAAAGTCTGCTAGCATGATGGAACTTTCTTCTTCTTCAAGGCTGCACATGAACCTTCTCCAAAGGGCTCAGAACAGATTGTATGGGATCATTGGAACTGAAGTGCAAGAAAGGGAAACATCAAGGCCATTTCTGCACTACATGCTTATAGTACTATTATTCCATTTTCAACATCCTGTAGAATTCTGGGGTTTGTAGTTTACCTAGGCCAAAGAGGTCTCTGACTGAGAATTCTAAATGCCCCTCCCTAAACTGCATAAGATGTTGAAAGTGGAATAATAACACTATAACAGTGTAGTGCAGAAATGGCTATAGTCAAGCTATGGATCCATCAAAGTTTAAATTTGCTATCCAAGGTGCCAAACTTACTATGAATCTCTTGTTGAAACAGGCTATCAATTCATTTGCAGGTACAATTCAAAGTGCTAGTTAGGACCTATCAAACCCTATAATGGCTTTGGCCCAGACTATTGGAAAGACTGGTATTTCCCAATATGAGTCTGCCTGAATTTTAAGATCCTTAGTGGAGGGCTTTTTCTTTGTCCTAACACTGTCACAGTCTCATTTGGTGAGGATATGAGCCTTCTCAGCGGCTGTTCCCACCCTTATGGTGACGCTATGCATACAGAATGAAAAAAATCTCAAAGAGCCCCTGACATACCAGCTCTTCTCAGGTCTTGCAAACTCAGGGCTATGGCTTCCTTGACCAAATCAATCTACCTGTAGGTCAGGCTTGCTTTCTCTCTCTCTCTTTTCCTATTATCTTCCCACTTTATTGAGCATTATCCTCTTTTTCAGTGAGTTACGTGGTCTCATGATGTGACCAAATTATGATACCTTCAGTTCAGTCATTTTGGCATCTAATGGGAGTTCAGGCTTGATTCACTCTTGAATTCATTTATTTGTCATTTTAGCAGTGCATGTTATCTATAGAACTCTCCTCCAGCATCACATTTTGATGAATTGATTTTCTTCCTGCTAGCTTTCTTCAATGTCCAGCTTTCATACATGTACACAGAAAATTGAAATATTATGGCACAAATGATCCTGGCCTGGATATTTAAGAAGAGATCTTTGCATTTGAGGATCTTATCTGGTTCCTTCATAGCTGCCCTTCCAAGTCCTAGTTTTCTGCTTTCTTGACAACCGTCTTGATTTTGATTGATGACTGAGCCACAGTAAAGAAAATCTTAAAAGTATTTCATTGTCTTCATCATCTACTTTTAATTTGTGCAAAGCATCGGTAGTCATTATTTTTGTTTGTTTGTTTTATATTCCATCTTTTCCTCAGCCTGGGACTCAAGGCTTACAACTGTTGAAAGAAACATTACTAAAAATATACCAGATACAAAGTTTAAAAGATCATTCAACTGTGATAAAATTAAAACCATTGCAAAAAACGCATAGCTATTAAAAGCAACAAGTAAAGCCCAGATAGACAGTACAGCACAATGCTGCAAGGCCCAGTCCCCTCGAGCAGTCAGTCTTCAATGACCTGATGATTTATATATTTTTTAAGTCTTCACCTGCCTGTAGAAAGATAGCATAAAGAGTGCCAGTCTAAACTATTCTTGGAAAGAAGTTCCAGAGCCTGGGAACAGTCACTACAGGCCCTTTTCCATGTTCCCACCAGAAGTACCTGTGAGGATGGTGGAACAGAGAGAAGGGCCTCCCCGGGAGATCTCAAAACATGGGCAGGCTTATCCTGGACCTCAGCCTTATAGGGCTTAGGTCATAATCAGCAGTTTGAATTGTGCCAAGTTACAAACTGGCAGCCCGTGTAGCTCTTGCAACAAGGGCACTGCATTCTCCCTGCATTCATCCCCACTCAACAGTTTGTCTGCAGCTTTTTGGACCAGCTGACATTGACACTCTTCAAAGACAGCCCCACGTAGAGTTTATTACAGTAATCCAAATGGAATGTAGCTAAGACATGTGACATTATGGCTAGATCTGACTTCTCTAGGAACATTTCTGCTGTCTCTGGGAATATTCAGCTGTAACTCTACTGTCATACTTTCTTCCTTAATTTTAATTAGCAGTCTTCCCACCCTTTACTATTTTCTGCTAGCAAAGGCCCCTTAGTGGCATCATGTTTAAACATAGCTGTCAGTGTGCCACCATAAGTGCTACCCCAAAACTTTTAACCTACCCCACCAGTTGGTTGTCCACGTCCTTCTGTTTAATAGGAAAAATCAGAGGCATCTGCAGTTTAGAACTGATTGACTATTTCAGAAAGTTTAATACTTTTTAAGATGTTTGCTAATAATTTTTATCATGTTTTCAACGTATAAAAAGCTTTATTGCCTTCTTTTTGGTTTTGTCGTCTTTCATAATATTGTCTGTGAATATTAAGTGGCAGGGATATTTATTCCCATTTTACAGATGGGGATGTGCTCAAACTAACACAATGATCGAAGTGTCAGGGTCTCCTTGCTACAAGTTTTTATCCACTTGGCCATACTAAGTATATGATTCTGTCAGGTATGGGAACTTGCTGACTGCCTTTCAAATGAATGATTTGCCATTAAAATCATGCATACAGCACTAAGACTTTTCACAGCCATTCACACAATTGATCATTTGCCTCAAAATGGACCCAGGAAGCACACTCTTTTCATCAGTTCCTATCTATAGTCTACATTTTTGTCATTTGTTTAAAGAGATTTTTGTCTTTGTCCAGTCAGGGGTCAAAGAGGGGGAGAAAAGCCATGTGCTTTATTGATCAGTAACAACACACCATAAATAGAAAAGAATTTTGCCAACCACCCATAGGCTGAAATTTGTTTGCAGAATCTATTCAATGAATACTTATGAATAGCCAATGCACTGAAAGAATGAGGACTGATTCATTAGCAAACAGAAAGAAGTGCTAAATTTCTTGGATAATTTATTCCCAATGAATAATTCAGCTTCTTTCAATAGCAGGCAGTCTACTAATTTTGTGAATAAATTGTTCAGCCAGTTAAGATAATACTACTTACACTTTTGAAGCCTACTTTTGGTGAAAGTCAATTGCCAAAGGCCCCTTGACTTTTCCAAGATCAAGAATGGGCAGTTGACTGGAGAATATGTTAAGAGAATTCCTAGCATGCAATTAGATCTCTTGGTGAAAAACATTTGGCAGTTTTCATTTCTTAATACAACATACATATCATAGAATCATAGAGTTGGAAGAAACCACAAGGGCCATCCATTCCAATCCCCTGCCATGCAGGAATACACCGTCAAAGCATTCTTGATAGATGGCCACCCAACCTCTTTAAAAACTTCCAAAGAAGGAGACTCCATCACACTCCCAGGCAGTGTATTCCACTGTTGAACTGCTCTTACTCTCAGGAAGCTCTTCCTAATGTTTAGATGGAACCCCTTTTCCTAAAGTCTGAAGCCATGGCCTAGTCTCTGGAGCAGCAGAAAACAAACTTTCTCCATCTTCCATATGACATCCCTTCAAATATTTAAACAAATCTATCATGTCACCTCTTAGCCTTCTCTTCTCCAGGCTAAAGATATCACATTTTTTTGATTTTCAGCAATGACATGTATTCAAGCAAGGTAATACTTCTTGATTTACCTATTGTACATTCTCTTCCCCATTTTTTTAGCATGAAGGGAAAGATTTTTGAAACAGTAGGGGAGCTGCATACATAACTTTCTAAGACTGGCATGTGAGTTTTTTAAACTGTCATTATAATTATTCCAACACTCTTTGGTTGTCTAGGGAAAATACCATTTAAAGCAAAGATGAGGAATATCAGCTCCTGGGACTGAATCTGGCTGTCCTGGGCTTACAGTCTTGCTCATCATATGATGAACTCCCAGACTTCATATTCACTCCCTCCCTGTCTGCCCTTTGACAGTCTGAAAGGCCACAATGCCTATGCTAAAGCTTAGGTTCTCAGTTTTGAGCAGAAAGAGCTTTAAATTGAAGCCTGCAAGCTTTTTGCTCCCATCCATTTGCCTTTGGCCCTGCCCACCACTGGAATGATGCCACTGAGAAGTTCTCTGCAACTGAATATTTTGGAGGGGCATTTAGAATTCTTAGCCAGAAAGATCTTTGGCCTCAGTAAAATACAAACCCCAGAATTCCACAGGATGTTGAAAGTGGAATAACGGCATTGTAACAGTGTAGTGTGGAAATGGCCGCAATCTGTGTGCCATACTCTTCCCACCCATGATTTAAAGTAAATGTTTGTTGTTATTTCATTTGTTGGAGAGCACATTAAGGAATGCAATGGCATCTTTTTAAAGTGGTCCCGAAGAAAAGAGTACTTCAAAAATGTCAGGCCAATAAATTCGTGCGTGTGTACCACTAAGACTTTTTCTTTCCCCTTTCTCCATGCTATGCCTACAGTTGTTGATGAGAAGATAAGAGAAATAATAGCATTCCTCTAATTTCTGTCAACTTTGCATCAATGGTTGAAATTGCAGAGTTCATCCATATCATAGCAGATTTTTCCTTGATTTTTAACCCAAGACTGGTAAAAATTGTTGGAAAAATTCTAGCATTCTCTCTCCCCATCATTTTGTTCTTAGAGCAAGTGGGCATAGCTAGCATAGGGCTTCCTTTCTCTTTTGTATGCCAAAGCTCCACCATTTGCCTTTGTCAGTTAGTTGCATGATCATAAATACCTTTGGTGTTCAGGTGATCAGATCATGTGACCCAGGATTGTTGCTTGGGTTATCAGTCTTATAAAATAAAGAGATCCCTTCTCAGTGCTCTTCTCCTTCATTTTTGCTTCCTCTTCTCTGTCCATGCTTCGCATCTCCATCAGAAGATGGTGAGTTGAGAAGGAAACTAGTTAGGATGTAGGTTCCCCAATGCATATGTAAATGTAGAAGCCATTAGTAAACTTTTCTAAGTTTGTAACCTGAAGTTTGTAACCTGAAACTGCCTGCATTTCTTTTGTTCCTTCAGTCAATTTCAGATCAGAAAAGCCATACGCACAAATTTGGACATGCTTTTTCTGCTACTCTGCCAAAAGGAGGCTGAATCCTTACAGTTTTAGCTTCCATAGAATTTCCCAATAGGGCTAGCATCCTGGGAAACTCTAATTCCCAAAATTAATAAGCAAGTGAGTGAACATTCATGCTTTCCTTCCTCCCATCCCATCCCATCCCTGAGTAAATAATCAAGTCCACAAATGCTTAACCCACAAATGTGAAATAAATTTTTCATTTAGATGCAGTCCTGTACTAGGTAGGTTTGAAAGGCAATAAATTATACAATGTGCAATAGTGATAACTTCAAGATAAATGTGTTTATTTACAGGCTTCAGGGAAAAAAAGTAAATGCAGTAAAAGTGTAGTAGTTTTCACTACTAAAGAGTAAATCAAGCTAAGGTCATTTCTGCACTACACTGTTATGGTGCTATTATTCCACTTTCAACATCCTGTGGCATTCTGGGGTTTGTAATTTACTGAAGCCAAAGAGTTTTCTGGCTGAATTCTAAAGGCCCCTCCCTAAAGCTGCAAACCCTGGGATTCCATAGGGTGTTGAAAGTGTCATAATAACAGTCTAGTGTGGAAATAACTTAAGTTTTTTTTAAAAAACAACACACTTAAAATTTTGCTTCCTAAATCCAATTCAATCAAACTGAAACCTAAAAGAAGTTATAAATTCATAAAACTTCTTTATTTTAACATGCCATCAGTCTTTGTTCACTGGCATAGGTGACTATATTAAACCTACTTACACTAAGTAGGTGACCTGAAAAACTATTAGATAAAGTAAGAAATTAAATAGAAATGTCTAGTAATAAACTTGTAGAAGGGGATGTGCAAATGGTATTCAAGCCATTTACATGACTGGTTTTGTTTTGTTTTACAGAAAATGTGTAGACAGAGAGAAGAAGAAACAGTAAAATATATAAAATACTGTTAAACAGAGATGTTTGTCAATAAGATTTTGTGTTTGATCTGTTGCTAAAGAGATTATTCTGTGGTAAAAGCTTTACCCTTTCTCAGTGCTCATTGATCATTGCAGCTGACTGTGCTTTAAGGAGCTGTTCCTCGAAATGGTTGGATATCTTGTATGCTGTTGTCTATGTCCATTGAGAATTGTCACTTCTGAATTGTCAAAGTGAACAAGAGACATAAGGGGTCTTTTCCCAGAAGACACATCAGAATCACTTTTCAGTTCAATAGTTACAAGACTACAAAAGGAAATGGAGGCTCTTGCGTTTGCTGACACATTGTTAACTAGCAGGATCATTTCAGTGACTAAAGATGGCTAAACTCAGTTGAACTATCCTGGCTTTTCCAAAGCATTGCTGCACCCAGTTGATCCGAAGAAGCAGCTGCTCGATATGATACACACCAGATAGCTTTTGTAAGCTGTCAATTGCTATTGGGTCCACTGTTTGATAGAACAGATCTGTTGTTTGCCTCATAGATTTTGCAGTGCCACCATAGATCTCCACAAAATGAACTTGTAATGGAGTGGTGAAACTGGCACGATGGCAAGTTGGGCAATTGCACACTTCAGGAGCAATTCATTCCCAAATGATTACCTTCCTGGTAGGGATGGGATGAATCCAGAATTTTCTGAATCCGGATCCGAATCCCTGGAAGGGTCTGGGAATCCATGAATCTCATGGATCTCAAATCTTTCAAATCCTTTTTTAAAAAGGGTTTAAAAAGCAAGGGAAAGAAAAATCATGTCAAAAGTGAGATTTTTTTATTACCTGGCAGAGGGAGGCAGCCACAGGGAGAGTCAGCACGAGAAGACACGGGCAGCCCAACTGGCGGAGGCAGCCCAGCGGGCACAGGAAGCTCAGTGGACACAGGCAGGCAGCACCAGCTGGCACAGGAAGCCCAGTGAGCACAGGCAGCATGAGCCAGCACAGACAACCCCAGGAACAGGCAGTCTGGGCACACAAGCAGCTGGTGCCCAGGGCCCTACTGACCAATCAGGCCGTTGGTGGGCCAATTTTTAATAAAAACAAACTTGGCACCTCCAGGGCCCACCAAATTGGTGTCTCCATGGCCACCAAAGGCCCGACTATCCGTCTGGCCACCCTCCATCCGATTGGGCCCAGGATGGCTGGGAGACAGATGCAGGGAGTGCGGTCTTGTGCTCCCCAGACTCCGCATAGCCGCCCTCCACCCAATCAGGCCCAGATCCACCAAAGAGGTCCTCTGCATTTTGAGGATCTACTTGGGGGGTTTGAAAGATTCCACTGGCCTATTTTGGAGGAGGGATTTGGATCCACGAATCTCGAATCCTTGCCCAGAACTTGAGGATTCAAGGATCCGGTAATTTGGTTGGCCCATCCCTAATTCCTGGCTATGTGAAGGATCAGGTATAATCCATAGCCTGCCACATCAGTACTGGATGTAGCCCTGTAGCCTGATCTCTAAATGGAGAAGCTACAGAGAAAATGACAGGCATCCTTTCTGTACACACATTATCTATCCCAGGAAAGATGGCTTTGGCAGGGAAAAGAGCCATGTGATCTGCCAACCCATACAATTCCTCATATCCCCTTAATCCAGATATGGTACACTGATCATAAAAGTTAATGTGGATCCTGAATCACTCCCTTTGGAAAATGACTCAGTTTGAATCTGAGACTCACTTTGAACCAGAGAGTCAGTTTGATATGGTTCCCAAAATCAAGTCACGATTTAGAAATCTGAAGATTTGTATCTTCTATTGACCATCCCTGGTAATGAAAGATAAGCTGTTATAATGTTTTCCTTGCTCTTATCATTTTCAAAATAAAATTGTTATTACTTTAGATTTTAAATTGCAAGCATGGCAATCCCTTAAGACAGGATTATACTAGGTCTGTTAAACTGCAGACAAATAGGTGTACTTATTTTGGTGCAGCACACTTTAAAAATTTGATTACTTTCTTTTGGTTTGATGGAATTTTCAGTATTTTTTAAGGCCTTGGCAGAACTGGAAGGTATTTGTAGGGACATTGGCCTCCTCTAAGGGAATCATGCTGGCAGTTGACTGGAGGGATAGATAGCAGATGAACAGGTGCAGAGAATTTTGTGCTAGACCAGCTTTTACATCTTATGGATGGCCAAAAAAAGATCTCCTGTATCCCTTTTTTTGTTTATGAACCATTGTTCTCAAAATGGGCAAAAACACGGAGGTGGCACTATATAAGAAACCTGCAAAGTTTGAGAAAAATATGTGTGCAGTGGTTTATGTGGAAGATTAGTCTTCAGATTGCTTCCCCTTCCCTCCCTCTATAGTTTTTGGGGCAATTTGTCTGAAGATGGAGAGAGAGATTTATGCGCAGTTTCAGAAGGGCAGGTACAAGATTGTGGAGCTATGACCCAGTTCAAGGTTTTTAAAAGAGTGAATTATGGTGGCACCTCAAGAATGGCTCTCTGAAGAGGCCATCTTTTCCCGTCCCTGTCTCATATGTACCATCCAGCTTATTGACGACTGTCTGTATAGTTCCACACCAAAGCAAGGGGAACAAGTTCTAGGATGGATTTATTAGCATTTGTAGCCATGCAAAAATAATGTGCTTGGAAGATTGTTGAAAATTTTGTTGCTTGAAGCGGCAAGAAAAATCTCACAGGCATGTCACTGAGACAGGAGCCCTCTAAACCTCTGAAGTGTGCTAGGACATGTTTTTGTTTTATATTAGTGAAACAAACTTTTCATTTCAAATTGAAAGAAAATATATTTGTTGGTTTGAAATATGTTTTCAAAGTATCCAAAAAGGAATGCAGAACAGGTGTTACATTATAAAACTTAGAGCAGAAGAGAACGTTGCAGAAAATGTAGCCTCTGTGTTGGATGTATTAATCCCCTGAGTGTCCTTTATCTCGAAACCACACAGAAAATGTGACTTCTTTTTGTTTGACTGGTTGTACTGTTTTAAAACAAAAACTTTCACACATCCTTAATATTGTTGGCTGGACTGGAGGATGACAAGAGATACAAAACAACAGCTATCTGACTACTGGACAACAAGAACAAGAAAGGCTATGTACTACGTGGATTTACTGCTTGCTTTTCAAAGTCAGTAACTAAACTAAACCTCTGTGAAAATATTTTGAAGGGATCTGGTGGTAGAAAGCAGTGATAGTGTGGAGCCACAGTAGGAATAATATGGGAAAGGTGGGGTACCATATCAGGACAGATTGGTTGCACCAAGCAGTAAGCATTGATGGTTGGAAGAAGCACGAGTCAAGGAGGTTGGGTAAGGAGGTACAGCAGGCACTATGCATTTGGGAGCAATCCCGGGCTGCTACATCATACAGTTCAGGAGCTGGGGATGAGATGCAACCCTGCCTGTTGGAGGCACACAGCAAAACAAATGGTAGAAGTAGTGCAGGACTTGGGATACTTGGGGGATTTTGGTGTACTAGAATCACTGTCAAAGCATCTTACAGATGGCTGTACTACTAAGGTGACCACAATGCCCAGCTCCAGTCCTGCGTCTACAGTCAGATGATCCTAGTGGTCAAACATTTGGGGTGAGTAGAGCAGCATGTTGTGGGGATCGAGGATCAGGTGCCAACTTTGAAGAAGAGATATGTGCCATGATCTAGACATACAAGAATGCTGGCATAATGGACATGTTGGAGCTTCTGTAGAAGCAGCTCTGATGTATGGTCAGACATGCATACACACATTCATGTTGACTATTTAAAAATAGGCACTGATGGGGTCATGGAAAAAGGGTGTTTGGAACTGAATCTTGCATCTGTGGATTACATTGTGAATAGCTGCCTTGACTTTTCTGTGTTTTAATATGTTATTAGAAAGGCTGTGGGCTGAGTATTTATAAGGGTAGAGAGGATCCAAACTGTACACCTTTGATTGTGGAATGGCCAATGTACCATGAACACTGACTGGTGGGGAATGTCCACCAAGGGGCAAGAACCTGGAATGCTGGGACCCTCGGATCTGATTGGACATGAGATGGACAGGGAGAAGCCTATTTGGAGAAATAAAAGGCTGTGTCCAAAGCCAGTAAGGATCGAGGACAGCTGGAGTTTGAGCTGTGAAGAGCTAAAGAACCAGGCAGCAGAATAGCTGAGAAGGAAGAAGAATGTAAGACTGAGGACTGAAGAAGGCAGTGAGTGGTCAACAGCCAAAGCAGAGACAAATTAATTGGAGAATGCAAGTCAGAGAATGATCTCTGGTAGAAGGATGGAGAGGAAGACTGTTGGCAGTAGCCTGCAAGACTGCTGGCAGTCTGAGAGTGAGGGAAGATTTGTATCTGGAGTATTGGCTGCTGGACCAAAGGGAAGACTTTCTGCAGAGTAAATCAGCACTGTAGAGTCACCAGGAAGACAAGCATATATTACAGAGTGCCCCATTTCTCTTCCTCTTGTGCACCTTTAGTGTTTTCACAGAAAGCAAAAACCGATCAAACAATTCCTGTAGACCAAGTACCTAACCTTCAAAAGAACACAGTACTGACAGTGCTTTCTGCAGTGTTCAATTCTAGCTTTGATAGCATCTAGCAGAACCCTGGTTCACCACCAAAAGCACCCGAGCTACAGGAGGAGTAAAGACACTCAGATCCAGTTCACAGCCTTAATAGATATTACTGAATTTTGTGGTCATGGATCACAGAAGTGCTGCCTATGTTATGCTAATATATGAACAAGGACCACTTTTTTACTTTCCACATTTGAGGGTGATGATAAAAATACATTCTCAGTTTAATTTTCAAACTATGAAATGCAAATCACAGTTCATATGTCATTTCTAAGAATTTCAGACAGTATCTCTGAAGTTTTATGAAGCATTTAGGAAGTCAGATGAAAAAATCTTAATAATTCATACTGGAGTGGTACACACAAGCAATGAGGTAAGTAGTTCCCTGAGGATTTTGTGTATACATCAAATATACATGATCACCCTAATTTCATCACTTGCACTTTTCATTCACAAAGGCATTAGGAAATGAGGAAGCTGATACAAGATTTCTGTTATTTCCTTCATTTTATTTTATGCCCATTTTTAGAACAAAACTGAATGACTCTTGTCTATGAACACAGTGTATTTTGCTTGCAGCAATTAAAATGTTTTAATGAGACAACCATAAAATCAACCATTAATTATTTTGTTTCAAACCCTCCTGCATCCTTTTGAGGCAGGTCTATTTAGAAATAGTTTAGAGAGTAGCCTGCAGTTTTATTCTTCCTCCAGTATTATACACAGGAGTGGAGAAGTCATTTATAAATAATTACACAATGTTTTGGGTCTTTGGGCTTGTATAATATATCAAAGCGATTAGTACACGCATTGTTCCATTGTAAATGGAGTTTTTCTCCCCTTTTGCTTCCTTTCAGTTTCACTTGCCTTGTATTCTATCCAAACCTTTTTCTTGAAATCCTTTTGTCTTCTTCATTCTTTTAGCGTGTTACAGTGCCGGGGCATTCTTCTTCTTATTCAAACACTCACAGCATGAGCAAAGAACAGGACTTCTGTCGCATCTTAAGTTTTTACCATCACTTTCTGACATTTTTCCCCCTTTCCAATTTTCCCAGACTATTGATGAGAGGGCCAATGCAGGAATATAACATCCATCACTTATGGGTGCTCCTGGTCTATGCTACAGATTTAATGCGAGAAGCCCCACTTTCTTAAGATACAGAAGAGCAAAGACTCCACACCAACTGATAACCATTGGTTGTGTTTTTTCTCCTTTAACAATATTGCTAGTCCATGGATTTTATGGTTATCAAAGGGTGTGTTAGGAGAGGGGAATGGGGGGTGGGGTGGGGTGGGGGGATGAGTGAGCAGGGCATTTAACTTATTTCTTTTATGAGCAGCCTAAACAATACATTTTCAACCCAAACAATATCTGTGCCAGAGCAACAGTTTAAGTGTCAGTCAAGCTCTCAGCGGTGGAAAATAAATGATCCCAACGCAGGACAGTGTAAAAGCCTCCCTAGTCCCAGTTTGATGGAAGAGGCCATTTTCAAAGAGATTCTAATGTTGATGGTAATGTTGCATTGGCAATAGGTGCAATTTAACCTTATTACCCCCTATAAAGTGACAGAATACCATTTTTTTTAAACAATAGCACAGTCGTGTGGGGAGAAAGACCTGACGCATCTTGCACTGAGAGGTCCCTGTGTCTGGCATTTCTGCATGGGATGAAAGAGACTCACCAAGGGGATTCTCCAAGGAGATCTCCTGATAGGATTAGATCTGTACAAGATAGGACTGCAGTTCAATACTAGGCCACGTGAGGAGGGGGGGGGAATGAACTGTTCTTTTAAAAGTTTCAACAGAACTAATCCATGTTATCCAAAATAAAGGGAGGTAATGGAGGGGGGTAAACGTGAAGGGACAGTAAACATGCTAGACATTTACTGATACTTTGTGTGTGGTGTGTGTGTGTGTGTGTGTTGTACATGCCTTCAAATCACTTATTAATTTATGGCAACCCCATGAATTTCATAGAGTTTTCTTAACTAAGGAAAACTCAGAGGTGGTTAACCATTGCTTTCCTCTATTTTGTTTATATCCTTATATTTTCTGTCACTACCATTTTAACATTGCTAGAAGCTGATGAGAAACCAAAGTAAATATTCATTCCCATTTGTGTTCTCTCTCGCCCCTCCCCTCCTCTCTCTGTGAATAGTATCCCTTAGAAAGTAGAGTGGGGACACAAAGACACAAAGAAATCACTGGAACTATGATAGAACACAAGAAAGATGGAAATTATTATGAAATAAGATCCAGAAATGGATTTCAGAAAGGAGAACAAAACAGCCAGGAAAGAAAAAGAAACATGGTACGTGTTGAAGTTCATTTGACAAATAGCAAGTCTAATAAAAAAACAATAGGTAGGAAATTTATAATTTTGAAATTGCTTACTTTTGAAGAATACAGTATGTTTATTTTTTTAGTTGAATCAATAGATCAATTTATATTTCCCCCTTTCTAGTGCATAGACATCATTCATAGCATCCAGCAGAGATTAAAAATAATAGTAAAACACTATATAGCATCCCCAAATGGCAGTAAAGTAACAAAAATGGACAGATATTGCAGATGGAACATTAAATGAAATGCATAAAGCAAATATCTGCCTACAAGAGGTCTTTGCCATGCATTCAGTGAGGATACCAACCCAGTTTCCCAGGGCAAAAAAATGCCACCACTTAGCTAGAGGGCTTTGGGGAAAGTATCAGTTCAGTTCAAATTTAAGCTGAGAATTTGGAAGAACATGTCAAATAAAGCCACTGTCAATGTCTGATGTTTAAGGTAGTGTCAATGTAGGATGGAATGTCTCCTGTTGGCTTCAAATATAGGGCTTTTTTCCTTGTTAATATCAGAATCTTCTTGAGTAGTCTTTATTAATCTGTCAGGGCTCTCAAGCTGTTTACATATGAAAACAGGCTACTGGCTATAACCTTCCAGTGGAGTGAATGCCAATAACTTCCTTGCTTCGGCTTTTCCTCTCTTCTCTCCCTCTCCCCTTCCCAGAAGTGAGGATGGATTTGCTGTCATTTGCATAGCAGGTGCTGGCTTCTTGTTCATTCTTCGTTAAAGAAGTTTTAATATGGGATAAATTGCTAGGAATTAGGTGGAGGCAGGAGACCTGAAAAGGGATAGAACAGGCTCAAAGAAAAGAAAGGCTGAAGGGAAAGCTTGTGCCAGTTAGAAATAAGAAACTAAGATATTCTGTACTTTCTCCTGGAGTTGAGAAAAAACAACATAACTTTCCCCCTATCAACCTATAAAAATTCAGGTTTGAATGTGGCAAAGCAATTATCTCCAAAAGATAGTAATACGATTACTGTCCCACAGATCTTTGAGTCAAAACTCTGGAAAGAGAGTTTAAAATGTTAATCTCCAGCATAATCCTTTCCTTTGGCATTGTGTAAGTACTGCAGCCACAAGAGACTTTCTTATTTTTTTTCTCTCCTTCTCCTCTTGTTTTAAAAGAAGCCGGGGAGGGGGGAGGAAAGAGGGAGGCCAAATAGGCCCATTGCTTGGAATCATAATGAATGCCTTCCTTCAGCGCTCCAATTGTGTTTGGTTGCGGCTCACAGTCCTGGGAGGGCTGTACTTCATCTTCGTAGGAGATAGGCAAACAGGGGGAGATGTAAGTGTGTGGACAGCAGTGGAGGGTGGGGGCAAAGCTTATACTTTTACACAACAGCTGGGTGAGCCCATTCCTTTATAGCTGTTCAAGCACCAGTTTATTGGGATCTGATATTCTATTGCCCTCTTTTTTGACAACTTCTGGAAAGTGTGATACAAACAGAGGCTTCTAAAAGAGAAATAATTTTCCTTGTCATTACTCTTGTCCCAATCATTTATTCACCTTTCTCCAGTCTATGCCTTTGGACTCAGAGTTTGGAAAGTTTGGGTGACATATCTGTAGACAGTAGCCATGCTAGCTAGGGGATGCTAGGAAATGTTGTCCAAAAAGTAACATTTCCAAGATCTGGTAGGATTACTTCTCCTATAAACACAGATTTGTTGTAATCATTGTTGTTGTGTCCTTCAAGTTATTTATGACTTATAGTGATCATAAAGGAAACCTATCAACAATGTTTTGTTTTGTTTTGACAAGGTTTGTTCAGAGGGGGTTTGCAATTCCTTTCTTCTGAAGCTGAGTGGGTGTGATTTACCCTCAGTCACTCAGTGGATTTCCATAGCCAAACAGGGATTTGAACTCTGGTCTTCAGCCCAGGACTCAAACCACTACAGCATACTGGCTGTCAAGGCATAGAAGCATCAATTTCAGTTAACATAAGTTGTTTTATTTTAAAAAAAAGTTGGTGTGGAATACATATTTCTTGACTGCATCATTAAAAACAGCTAAGATGACATCTCCAATATTTTCTATGATTTGCATGGTTGTTTGTTTTATTCATGAACACCAAAATTTTCACACGGTAATTGATCCACTGTACTTACAATACAAGAAACAAATACAATCAGGTTGCACAGTAACAATTAAAGAGACAGGTCTCTGTGATCTGCTGGGGACTGGCAGGAGCTGGCATGTCCCAAGGTTGGGAGAAGCATTGTATACTGAGGAAGAAGAGGAGTGAAGCAGTGGGAATCTTTGTAATGGCTGAAGCAGAGGTGGCTGGAGGAGACAACAGCAGGGCTGAATGGGGAACAGCAAGATCCAGCATGCTGGAAAGCTGAGATCAGAGAGATAGCAGTGGCAACCAGAACTGAAGAGCTATAAGCTCAGTTGAGAATGGTCTCCTCCTGGTGGCTCAGTATTACTAGAGGACACTCTTTCCCCCGCCTGCACCATAGAGCTGCCATAAATACCACCACATTTCAGCAGCAACTGGGAAAAGTGCAGCCCCCAAAAGACTTCAAGTGGGCAATGTAGGTTCCAGACCTATGAAGTTGTCCACCATTGCCTTAAACTATCCTTCCTCCCTTAGATGTTGCCTTATTTCTACAAAGGCATGTCCAGAAAAGAAGCTGTGCTGTGTATTGTTAGGATTGCCATGAATTTTTGGTATGTGCGTGGGGTATTAAAGAAGCAAACATTCCTGTTCCAATATTAAAATTAAAGTCGAGCAAATACAGCTGTTTGATGTTTGATAGTCTCATACTGATCCACACCCCATTCTTCTCTTCTTCTATGCTGATTGTATGGAAGGGGCTTCCCCTTCTAGGGCCAGCAGGAAAACCAAGTGGTTTGGCAGAGAAGGTACTCTCAAGTAGTTCTCACCATGGTTTCCAAGAAACTGTTGGAGTACCACTGTTTAAAAAGTGAATGCTCTACCCCCTCACACACACACACACACACACACACACACACAGAAGAAGAATGAAAAGGAATTCAAACTTGCACAAAAGAAATGCAGGGACACAGGGAGCATATCACTGTTAACATTAAGACCGACAATAAAATCCTGTTTAAATACATCAGAAGTAGGAAACTATCTGGGAATGCACTTGAGCTGTTGTATGACCAGGATGTTAAAATAGTGCTAAAGGAGATTCAGGATCAGTCAAAAGAACTACTCATTCATACAGCAGATACTCAAACTATGGACTTCACTACCATGAGACATATGCCATGTGCACATTACACTGTTTTAGTGCTGTTATTCCACTTTCAACATCCTCTGGAATTCTAGAGTTTGTAGTTGACTGAGGCCAAAGAGCTCTCTGGCTGAGAATTCTAAATTCTTCTCCCTAAACTGCAAACCCCAGGATTCCATAGGATGTTGAAAGTGGAATAATAGCACTATAACAGTGTAGTGCTGAAATGATCATACTGTACTGATGGCTGTCAACTCAGATGGCTTTAAAAGAGGATTAAACAAATTCATAAAGGATAAGCCATCAAAAATTGTTAGTCACAATTGCTACAGTATGTATTGCCTCCAGTATCAGGGCCAGTACACTAAGGAATGCCTGAGGCTGTGGCATATGGAATACGGGATATGGAATAAGCATGATATTGTGGTCGTGCCCTGCTTACTGATTTACATTAAGGTGTTTTACATAGCATGCCTTCTCCTCACTTCATCCCTGGAATAAGCTTATAAAGTATGTCAGGGCTGAGAGAGAGAGAGAGAGAGAGAGAGAGACTACTGTTAGCCAGGAAGATGAGTCTTGATATAGTGGGAACTTCAGCTTAGATCTCTTAGTTCCAGTTCAACACTCTGTCAACTACAACTTTTTAAAATTTTATTTTATTGGAGTGATTAATACTGATATACATACAAAAATTATTCTAACAATTAATACAAAACCATTAGTGCTTCATCTATAATAAATAAGTTAATTGTCTCAATAAAGATATTACTGCTGTAATCCCTCCCTGCCTCCCTCCCCCACTCCCCTAAAGAACAAAGTTTATTTTTATTTAAAACTGCTTTCCTTTGCTTTGTTTTCTTTGCTTTAATTGTTTCTATTAGTTTGTTCCACTTCCTTAGCCAATCACCTCCTTTCAACTGACCCATCTGTTCCATTTTTCTTTCTAATATAAAATCAAACATTATATATTCTGAACTATAATATTGCTATCTATCCCACCTTCTATTTTCATTTATCTTTCCGTCTGAATGCTATAATGTCTAAGCTACTCTAAACATTTGTTTCAGCAACTATTTGTCATCTCTGTCCAATCTTGAATTCTTTACATTTAAAGTCATACATTTTCTTTACTTAATTATTTAATTCCAACTTTCCCCCTATTATTCAATTTATTTCTTTAATTATTTCCTATCCAAATCTCTGCACCTTACAACACTCCCACCACATATGTATGTACGTGCCTTTACTTTCACTTTCACATCCATGTCAACAAGCATGCCGCAGGACTCACCCTGCGGTGCCATTTGCAGGGTGGAGCGTGGGTGGCAGGAGGATGGAGGCCCTTTTGGCCTCCTGCAGGCTGGAGGGGTGGGCCATTTCTGGGGAGGGAGGGTCTTGCGGGGATCCCCAGATGCCCGCAAAGTGGCAGCCAATTGGAGCACACCTCCCATGCTCCAGTTGGCTGCTGTTGCCTGGTGGGCGGCCGTAGGGGAATGTCTCCCCTGCGGCCGCCTAGGAGGCCAGCACTCTGGTTCCGCGCTGCTTCCCACCCACCCTCCCTTTTGTAGTTTGCTATGGCTGCCCACTTGTTATGTTTGTTATTGTGCATTGGTCTTTATGGTTTTGTTCTGTTGCTTCTCTGTCACAGCTTATTGGCAGTTACATAGGTCTTGGATCCAGGTGGGTCAGGGCCAATGGCCTTTGGGCAAGGTTCATTGACCCCTTGTGGTTTGGAAGGGGGTGCAAAGCAGCAGCGAGCATGTCCAGCTCAGGGGGAGATGCATTGCTTGTACCTCCTGGTGACGGGGGTTCCGGTGGTGGGATCCCCTGGCAGTCATTAGTGATTCCAGCACCGGGTCGGAAGCTGGAGTACATCGGTCAGCCGCGGGCTGAGCGACGCAAGGATCCACATCCATGTTTTGGCCAATCCATTGTATGCTGTAGCCAATAAAGTTATGGCCTTCATCCCCCCAAAATTTGCTGTGTTGTCTTATTCTGAAGCCCTATCGCCCCTACCCACGCAGTTAGACAGCATTTTGTTATTATATATGATGACTGCTGTGGTGTTCTGTACCATCCTCCAATTAATTTTAACTGGTATTCCCTTATTTTGGTATTTTTAATCTTGACAATTTCATTTTGTCACCCTTGAATTTGTTTACTGCCTATTTTAATGTCTTTCTCATTAGCCACTTTGAGTTCTCTTGAGAAGAAATATGAGGTAGAAATAAAGATCACCATGATCATGATCATGATCATCATCGTCATCATCTAATAAATCCTTTATTGGCTTTCCAATAAAATTTTATAAATCCACCCTTCCATTTCTTTTTCCCCTCCAATTTTTCTTCTATTTTGACTTTCTCTATGCACCATTATTTCTACAACTTTTGTTAGGCAGGAGATAGAGAGTCACCAAGAGTACCTCCACCAATTTTAGGGATGCAGAAAGTGATTTCACCCAGTCATGCATGACTAAATCAGAATCCAAACTAATGAGATACTGCGTTTTAAAAAGCGATCAGAAGAAATCTCTTTCTGACAGTAGCTTTTCTATTTAATTTCTACTTATTCCCAGTGTGATTCTCCTCAAACACAACTAGCCCAGAGTGTGTTGTTTGAGAACTGAGATAAAAGCAAGCAAACTAGCAGCATTTGTGTATGGGTTTTTTTAACCCAGAAATGGTAATAGTGAGATATTTCTCTGTAAACAGAATGATTTTTAAAGATACATTGGGGAAGAATGAATAGATAATCAAAAGCATGAATAATCCAGTTGGGAGGTCATTCCGTTTAAGTTTCTTCTGTTATTGGTTTTTATATCCTTCTTCAAACTAAGGTACTTTTAAGCTCAATTAATTCAACAGCTTGGCTAATTCACAGCTGTGGCTCAAGCCGAGTGCTTCTAATAAGATGCACATTAAATTCCCATCAAACTAAGGAGACATATGGCAAAGCAATGGCAAGAGTAGATGTTTAGGTAATTTTATTTTTTTAGTATGATCATTTTTATATATGATTTAGCAGAAGTGTCAGCTTCTCCTGAATTAGAAACCTATACATTCTGCCCCCACCTGTTTTCCCCTTCTCTCTCTTCTAGTCATCAATCTTTCTGTCTCTCTCTGTCCTGGCCCAGACTACCAGCATGATTTCTGCCCTTCTCCATTTTCTTCCTCCCTCTGTTGGAAGAATTTGTGATCCTGAAAAGGGAAGTATCACTGGAACTCTAGAGACATGAATATCCCAGGCCTGCTTCCGGTTTTGTCTGTCCTGTTTAGGGAAAATCTGACACGTCAGATTTTGGTTCAGGGTAGTTACAGCAGGCTACAGATTTTAATTAGCTAAGATTAATAAGGTTTAAAAAATTTTTTTTAATACTTTTTATTAGCAATTCAAAAGATTTCAGATAGACTTGAAATTGCAAGGATTTGATATGAAAGAACAACATGAAATAATAAAAATTATGAGGGAAAACCCACCACATATGATGGCCAAACTTTATAAGATACTTTTGTTACAAAAGGGAGAAGATGAAACAATTAAACATACAATGATTAAATGGGCACAACATTTTGGCCATCAAATACAATTGGAACACTGGGAACGCAGTTGGAAATTGACCCAAAAATTCACAGCTGCTCAGAATCTAAAAGAAAATTATTTCAAGATCTTTCATAGATGGTATATGACTCTGAGCAAGTTGCGAAAAATTTATAATTCAGGTACAGGAAAATGCTGGAAGTGTCAAGCCGAAATTGGTACAACCTATCATTTGCGGTGGACCTGTAAAAAAGCTAAAAATTATTGAAATGATATACACAAAACAGTGAGAGAAGTCCTACAAATTGAATTTGATAAAAATCCAGAAATATATTTACTAAATATGCTTCATACAATAGATCAAAATATAAAGAAAAACTACTCGAGGATCCTGCTTTATATGATAACTGTGGCAAGAATAGAATATACTAAATCTTGGAAAAAAGAAGAGATTAATAAGGTTTTTTTTAAAAAAATTCTAAAATGCAAAAGCCTGAGCTCTTTTTAATATAATTTTTGATTTTTATTCAACTGAAACTTTAAAGTGTGATTGCAAAAGAAAAAGAACAAAAAAGAAAAGAAAAAGAAGTGGGAGAAGTACATAGGATATGAACATGAGTTGGATATATACATTAATATAAAGCTGATGGATATTTCCATTCTTGAAGTTGTTTCAGGGTATTTTAAAAGCAGATATTCCTGCTGCACACATTCCCCACTGTACGCCCATATTGGACAAGAGAAGGACTAAATGAACACAAATCTGTTCACACTTTACTTCTTGCTTAATCTATGGCTCAGTGGCTGCTTCTTCAGAAGATAATCTAACAGGACAATTAAATGGCTCACACATAAATGCAAATCACAACACAGAAAAACCTACATGAGTGAAGGGGTCATTCTTGCCACTGTATCAAATCTGTGCTGCCAGAAATGGTCTCTCTCCGAAACAGAGGTAGTCCTGTTTTCTACAACATTGCCAGGCAAGCAGAACTCAGCTGATAGGTTAAAACAAGTCCATTTTACATGGCAGTCAACAGGGCTTCCAGAACAACGTTTCAGTACTATGCCACTAAGACGGTCACAAAAAAGAATACTTCAGAGTCATCTACAAGAATGCAATGAAGTGCTACCTGTTCAAAGATGAAGGTGAAAAAGGAAGTCATTCCAGTAAAAAAGGGAAAGGTATTTTAATATAGTTTGTCCAGTTTGTTCTACAAATGAATGTTTGGTGTGTGTGCTGACCCTGTTATGTAAGTGTGTGACACTTATAGCCCTACCACACTATCTGTTATAGTGCTATTGTTCTACTTTAACTTCCACGGCAACATTCTGTGGAATTCTGGGGCTTGCAATTTAGTGAGGCCCAATTTTAAGATGTCCCTTACTAAACTGCGTATCCCAGGATTCTGTATGATGTTGCTATGGCCGTTAGTGGAATAACAGCACTATAGCAGTATAGTGTGATGAGTCCTGAGGGAACTCATGTGTCCCACTTTCCCTCCCATTTTTAGCAACAGCTCATTATCAGTTTTCCAATAGCACAACATTTTTTCCCCAATTGCACATTTTGTGTACAGATACATAATCATGAAAACCCTGGTATGATGATGATGATGACAATGATGATTCTTCTCCTTAATATTTTATTCATTCATATCCTGCCTTTTTCCCAATAATTGGACTTGAAGCAATTTGTACATTATTCAGATCAAAACAGACTAACAAAAGTTACAGATGAGATAAAACTATAGAGACAGCAGGAAAGGTATAGAAGGAAAGGGTTTTGAAGAGAGACATGAGCGTATTCAAGAAGAAATTAGCTCTAGGGAAAGTGAGGAAGTAACGTATGATGGTTAATGGAGTACGAAATACTTAGACTCCACATTTAGAAATCTTATGGAAAATGATAATACGAGATGGGATCTATATAATAGTACTTATATATTATATTATTGTAAATAGATGCTTTTGTAAAATGCAAACTTTGTAAACGTGTTAAATTGATGCTATTTTAGTTTTTTTTTTAGTTGAGCATAATGACGTAATAAACATAATAATAATAAAAAAGATCAGAACAGACTAAAAACTATACAGAACATCAATAAATATATAGTTCTGAGATCGAGGACAAACTTCGGAAAAGTGTTGTTGGTTTGTTTTTAATCATTTAGAGATGTGTGTGAGGGAGAGAGAGAGGGAGAGAGAGAGAGAGAGAGAAGAAGTCTATATAACTTAACTATTTAAAATTAATTGAAAGACAATATTAAACAACAATAACAAAATCAAAAACAAGCGGACATGATAAAAAGTCCATCACTGACAATTCCTAAAAGCCTGATGGAATAAGAAAGTTTTTACTTGCTGGTGGAAGGAGACCCAGAAGGAAGTCGTCCTAACCTTCCTAGGGAGGAGGTTCCAAGGTCTATGAGCAGCCACCAAGAAGGCCTTCTCCTTTGTTCCCCACCAAACTGAGGCTGAGGAGATAATGGTAGAGACAGGACCTCTTCCAAAGAGTTTGAACAGCCTTATCTAATGAGATAGGGTCCTTTGGATGGCCTGGATCTGAGTTGTGTAGGGCGTTATAGGTCATAACCAGAACTTTTAATATAGGTCATAACCAGCGCTTTATCTCACCAACCAAGGCACGTTGCATTATATAGCAATAATAAAAACACCAAGAATCCAACCACTCTTCTTAAAAGCTATGTCGAGGTTTGAGTATCTACATTTCATGTTCTTGAAGACATAGGTCTTTTCCACATGTGGAGGGGGAAATGGGGGGAAATGCGCTAAAACGGAGCTTACCGGCAGCTGGGTAAGTCCGTCGCCATGTGGAGCAGTGCAAGCTCACTGTTCCGCAGTCCTCCAGCGTCCAAAATGGCGGCTTCGGCATCCAAAATGGCGGCTTCCAGTTGGCGGAGGCTCTCCACCAACCGGAGAAGCTCGCCAGCCGAAAGCCCGCTCCCGGCAGATCTGCAGGCACGCACTAGTGCGTGCCCTGCAAATCTGCACCAGAGCGTGGTGCCGGAGCTGCACGGGGCTGCGCACTCCGTGTTTTTTAAAAACCTCTGAAAAGAGGTTTCTAAAAAACGCCGCGCCACCAGTTCTGGTAACTTCAGAGCAGATTGAGGTGCAGAACTACGAAAAGTAGTCCGCCCCAATCAACTCCATGGTGTAGACGACCTCCGTCAGAGGTCATTCTGCACTGTTTTAATACCCCGGTTCGGAAACGGCCATAGATGAGGTGCACATTCATATACATGCCCTTCAACTATTGCAGATAATTATGAGTTTGACTGTCTGGCTGAATGTAAAATGGCCTGTGTTCAAGATCAGGAATTGAAAAGATCATTTCTGATCTGATTCCTGAGAATAACTTCCTAGCTCCTAGGATATAAAGCTCTGTAGAAATACTGGAAGCTGACACTCCTCAGCAAACGGGAAGACAAGGTGGAGCTGTGTGAAAGAAGTGTTTTCCTTTTGTTATATGGAGAGACTCAAGGAGCAAAGAGCTTCAGTGAGCAACAGCCAAGTACAGTCATTAGCCTTCCTCAGGGATTCTGGCTTTATTTAAAATGTGAGGTGGGAGAAAGAGGTTGAGTGCAGACCTCAACGCTGTTTTATCAACCTTCTTGCACTGAGAGCAATTGTATGCAGCTGGGAATGCACTGGGGGCTCTCTGAATTATTTAAAATCCTTGTTTTCTAGGATTTTAAATTTGGGTTGGGGAGTGCCTAAGGCACTTGCCCCTATTGGATCTCATGTCTGCACATGCTCACATGGCCCACTATTGCCCCCTAAAAAGCACTCTAAAAGACACCCTTTGAGGGTTCATGGGAGGAATTTCACATGTTGAGGATCTTATGGCCTGTTTTTGTGAAAAAGGTCTCCTGAAACTAAAACTCTCCCCATCTGAATGCTTGTGTTAGAACTGAATGGTAAAAGGTGTGTGTGTGTGTGGGGGGGGTGCTATTTCCCAGTATCCAGAACAGTTCTGAGCCAGAGGTTATTTGCAACACAGGAATGACAACTGGCTCAAAAGCATAAGATATGTGGTTACAAGCATTGAGATTGCAATCCACAATGTTTTTTCTCCCCCCAAAGTAATTTCAATCACTTTGTAGGTAGAGTCCTTGGAAATATTCCAGAATTGCTTTATGGATCACAACTATAGCCTGTGGTTCTTAAGCTCAGATATTCTACATGGTAGTAATTTAAAGATACCAATGGAGAGGTAGCTTAAGTTGCCTTGGGTCCCAGCTTTGGTATACAAAAGTCCAGCAGCAGCAGCAGCACTTATATTCTATCAAAATCACATTATATTCAAAGGCCATTTCTGCACTAGGCTGTTATCATGCTATTATTCCTCAAAGGCCCCTCCCTAAACTGCAAACTCCAGAATTCTATAAGATGTTGAAAGTGGAATAATAGCACTATAACAGGATAATGTGGAAATGGCCAGAGTAATCAAAGTGGCATCTTGTATATGCTACACATTTCATTTGTTAAGTCTCACCATTAGACCAAAACTTGTAAATGATGACAGTTGTGATCGGGCTTAACAAATGCATTTATCCAGCTGAATTCATGTGAAGATGTGTGAACTCAGGTGATTAGGGCTAATAATTATTGCTTCACTGAAACTGCATGAGGTTCATCCCCCTTCTTCCAAAGTTGCAGGATAGATCTTTCTAAAGAAAAGGACCCCCACATCCCCCCATCTATCAGTGTTAAGGGATGGCCAGAGTTGTATATTTGGAAGAGAGTTTTCATACCCATCTTGCTAGTGAAGTTTGGAAAATTCCCAATTCAGACAGCATGGATCCTTTTCCTCTATACTTTAAAAAACAAAACAAAAAAACCTTCAGCTGAACCATATGGTTTGGAGAGCAATAACCAGCAATGCACAAACAATAGGGAAATTGAGAAGGAGAGGTCAGTGGGGCTGTGCGGGTGGGGCTGCAAACCCCCCTTCCAGTCTAATGAAGCCGTTGTCTGGGGGTAATGAGGCACACGCCTCACCCCCTCGGCTCGATGCGAGAGTCTCTCTCCCTAAGACGTGATTTGTCATACAATCCGAAACTTTGCGAGGAAGGGAGCCGCCCCCTCAAGATGGAGATGAGCCATATGTCCACTTGCTTTGCATCTGAAGGGGGGCAGCGAGAGAAAGGGAGGGGGAGAGAGAGATGCTTTAAAGGGCACCATCACTGGCAAAGCTTCAGGCATTGTCTCCATTATCTACTCGGGTTTCATGTACACCTAATTTGTATTAAACCTCATCTCCTCCATGCAAGTAAAGAGCCGGAAGGAGGATTGCTAAACTTTATAATGTTACTTTATTTGCTTTTCCCCTTCTGCATGGACTTAGACATTATAGCTAATAAATTATATTCTTATCTGCAAAATAATACATTTTTCCTATCTATTCTTTTGGAGTGCCGTGAACCTTGCTGTTCAGGAGCTTATCATAGAATCATAGAATCATAGAAATGTAGAGTTGGAAGAGACCACACGGGCCATCCAGTCCAACTCCCTGTCATGCAGGAACACCGTCAAAGCACTCCCGACAGATGGCCATCAAGCCTCTGCTTAAAAACCTCCAAGGTAGGAGACTCCACTACTCTCCGAGGCAGCAGATTCCACTGCCGGACAGCCCTGACTGTCAGGAAGTTCTTCCTGAGGTTCAGGTGGAATCTCCTTTCCTGCAGCTTGAATCCATTGCTCCTTGTCCTGGTTTCTGGAGCAGCAGAAAACAAGCCCCCTCCTTCCTCTACGTGGCATCCCTTCAAATATTTAAACATGGCTATCATGTCCCCTCTTAACCTCCTTTTCTGCAGACTAAACATACCCAGCTCTCTCAGTCTATCCTCATAGGGCATGTTTTCCAGGCCTCTCACCATTTTGGTCACCCTCCTCTGGACTTGCTCCAGCTTGTCAATATCCTTCTTGAATTGGGGTGCCCAGAACTGGACACAGTATTCAAGATGGGATCTAACCAAAGCAGAGTAGAGTGGTACCAGTACCTCCCTCGATCTAGACACCATACTCCTGTTGATGCAGCCGAGAATTGCATTGGCTTTCCTGGCTGCCGCATCACACTGCTGACTCATGTTCAGCTTGTGGTCTATGAAGACTCCTAGATCCCTTTCACACGTACTGCTATCCAGCCACGTGTCCCCCATCCTATATTTCTGTATTCCATTATTTCTGCCTAAGTGTAGGACCTTACATTTCTCTCTGTTGAATTTCATTTTGTTCGCCCTGGCCCAGCTCTCCAATCTATCCAGGTCATTTTGAATTTTGATCCTGTCCTCTGGCATATTAGCAACCCCTCCCAATTTGGTGTCATCTGCAAATTTGATGAGCATGCCCTCTATTCCTTCATCTAAGTCATTGATAAAAATATTGAACAGCACTGGGCCCAGGACAGAACCTTGTGGCACCCCACTAGTCACTTCTCTCCAGGATGAAAAGCAGCCATCCGTGATCACCCGTTGGGTTCGGTCGGTCAACCAATTACATATCCAATTAACAGTAGCCCTGTCTAGCCCACATTTTACTAGCTTCGATGCAAGAATGTCATGGGGAACTTTGTCAAAGGCCTTACTGAAATCGAGATATGCTACATCCACAGCATTCCCTTCATCTATCAAGCTAGTAACTCTATCATAAAAAGAGATCAGATTAGTCTGGCATGACTTATTTTTGAGAAATCCATGTTGACTTCTCGTGATTATTGCGTTGTTTTCTAAATGATTAGAAACTGAACGCTTAATGATCTGCTCCAGGATCTTTCCGGGTACCGATGTCAGGCTGACTGGGCGATAATTATTTGGGTCCTCTTTTTTTCCCTTCTTGAAGATGGGGATAACATTTGCTCTCTTCCAATCTGCTGGAACTTCTCCTGTCCTCCAAGATTTCTCAAAAATTATAGCAAGCGGTTCCGAAATGACCTCTGCCAGCTCTTTTAATATCCTAGGATGCAATTCATCTGGCCCTGGAGACTTGAATTCATCCAATGCGGCCAGGTATTCCTGTACCACCTCTCTACTTATTAAGTGCCTCATTTCCTCTGCTTCCTCCCCTGCTCCCCTACCGCCAGGTTGAGTGCTTGTATCCTTCTGGGAAAATACGGAGGCAAAGAAGGTGTTAAGTAGCTCTGCCTTTTCTCTCCCCCCTGTGAGTAATTCGCCATCTTCTCTGCGTAGCGACCCTACTGTCTCCTTCTTTTTCCTTTTGCTGCGGACATATTTAAAAAAACCCTTTTTATTGTTTTTAATGTCTCTGGCCAGCCTAAGTTCGTTCTGTGCTTTAGCCTTTCTGACCTCCTCCCTACATCTCCTGGCTACTTGCTTAAATTCTTCTTTGGTGGTTTCCCCTTCTTCCATTTCCTATACGTGTTTCTCTTAACTCTTAGCTCAGCTGAGAGTTCTTTAGTCAACCATTCTGGTTTCTTCAGATGCCTTCCATTTTTCCTCCTTATTGGCACAGTTTTAGACTGTGCCGTGAGTATCTCCTTTTTAAGGAACTCCCATGCCTCCTGAACTCCTTTCCCTTTCACTATTCCTGACCACGGAATTCCAGCCAGCAGCTCCCTAAGTTTACAGAAGTCCGCTTTTTTAAAATCTAAGACGAGTGTCTGGCTACCCTTATCTTCTCCTTCCCACTGAATGCTAAATTCCAACAGGGCATGGTCACTCCCCCCTAAAGATCCAACCACTTCTACCTCATTCACAAGGTCATCCCTGTTGGTCAAGACCAGATCTAGAATATTTGATCCCCTTGTGGCCTCTTCCACCTTCTGGACCATGAAGTTGTCTGCAAGACAAGCAAGAAACTTGCTGGACCTTGCTGTCTTGGCAGAGTTTGACTGCCAGCATATATCTGGGTAATTGAAATCTCCTATTATTACTGTATCTCTCCTCTTTGAATGTTCAGTCATTTGGTTGAGGAAGGCGTCATCCAAGTCCTCAGCCTGGGTTGGAGGTCTGTAGTAAACCCCCACCAGAATATCCCTATTGTTTCTCGCTGCCTTAATTCTTACCCAAATGCTCTCTACCTGGCTTTCTGGGTTTAAGCCCAGGATCTCTTCACAGGTGAAAACATCCTTGACATACAAGGCTACTCCTCCTCCTTTCTTGTTTGGTCTATTTTTACAAAATAGGCTATACCCCTCTATTCCTATATTCCAATCATGAGACTCATCCCACCAGGTCTCAGTGATGCCTATCAAATCGTATTTATTTTCTTGTACTAGGAGTACAAGCTCATCCTGCTTGTTTCCCATACTCCTTGCATTAGTGTAGAGACACTTAAGTCCCCAGGCCCTTCCTGGGGAAGGTTGTCCTATTTCTAGAATCTAATCTAACATAATTGGTCTTCCCCAAAGCTAAACTTCATGGGCTGGATCCAGGCATGCTTACATCAAGGATCAGCACCTCCATGATTTCAAGGGTTCTATTTTACATATGTCTAAATATAAATTCTATATATTTATGCATGGTGCCTGGACACTTTCTATTTGAAGTAATATGATGAACACTGGAATGCAACACAGGATCCTTTAATGCTACATAATTATAAGCACTATGATTCTACTTTAAGTGCAACGGCTACACCGATGGAATCTTGGGATTGGTAGTTCGGTGAGGTACCTGTGCTCTCTGGCTGAGAATTCTAAATATTCTGTCCTAAACAGCAAATCCCAGGATTCCTTAGAATGGAACCATATGAAGTCATAGCACTCCTTTTTGTAATATAGAAGGGACTACTAACTGGACTAGAAGGTTAGTTCACTGGGCTAAAATCATCATCATTATCATCATCATAGAAGCAAATTTCTGATATTCACAGTGATTCATGTGTATCTGATCTGTGTAAAGGGAAGCCCCCTCAAGAAGAAGGAATAAACCACATTCCTGTCCCCCTGCATTGACCACTGACCAGAAGCATACCTTGCATGATGTCTACAAAAATGAGACACCCAACAAGTTTTACAATGGAGGCAAGATGTATGTATCCTGCATCTATATTCTGGCCAATAGTTAGCAGGGCCACTATGTCACAAACAATCCCACCGTTGTTTCTAGGGAGTTTAAAAGGCAGGCTCCATTCATCCCTTGGTGAATAACAGCATGCTGTTTCTTGTATGTTGCCTTGTCAAGGAAAATCTTTAGCTCCTGTGGGGAAGAAACTAAGAGAATAAGAGATGGTTTGCTTCTACCTTTCTCATGAAGTCATCCTCTTCCCTCAAGAATGGCTGTGCTGGAGGGGACAGGGTTGGGTGTCCACCGCGGTTCAGTGGCTAAGTCTTGTGGCTGACTTAACTGAGACATGGTGGCCACTTAAAGAAGTGCTAGTCTCACTCCCTGAGACAAAAGAGGATATCATTTTATATAAAATGTACTAATTTATATCTATAGATACAAATTTGGAAAGAATGACTAGAAATATGATAGTGTAGCCTAGTTGCTAGAAGGCTGGCTGGAAATCGAGATTCAAATCCCTACTGAGTTGTGAAGCTCACTGGGTGGCCTTTGGTGAGTCATGTCTGACCGCCCTGCCTCCCTGAGTTGTTCTGAGGTTAAAGTGGGGAGAAGAGTACCCATATGTGTTGCCTTGAGCTCATTGGAGAAAAAGTGGGACATAAATGTAACTAATGAAATAAACAAAGCAATTAAAAAGCAACAGGATGAAGCACATCAGCACTTAGAAGTTTTAAAACACAATTGAAGAAGCTGATACATAAAACAACTGAAGCTAAAGTCTCACTTAAGCTGGGTCTATGCAAGGGCTGTATCCCAGCTCCACAGAGTAGTATCCCTGTCCTAGGCTTGCCCCTTTTACTGTCACACACACCTGTTTCAATCCAAACTGAAATCATTGCAGAGCCACAAGAAATCACATTATGTAGTCACATTGGTGCAACAGAGCGTTTTTTCTGTGCACACATGATACTGTCAATAGTTGGGGGAGAGCTCTCTTGATATACCATATTTGCCAGCACATAAGATGCACTTTTTTCCCCAAAAAATAATGCTTGAAAATGGGGTGTGTCATATGCTGGTTTATCTCTCTTTCCTATGGATCTTGCCTTGGCACGGAGAAGTTCCGCTGAGGCAAAATGGAAGGTTAAGGGGCTGGGGGAAGCCTCGCCCAAGTGCTCCTTTCTCCCCCTAGAGCTCCCCCTCCCTTTCCTGTGCATAGGCAAAACGGAAGGGAAAGGTGGGTGGAAACCTTGCACAAGTTCCCCGGGCTGGGGCAAAATGCCTGGGAATGGGAGGGGGAACTCTGGAGGGGGAAAGCCTGCTCTCACATTTTGCATTTTTCCCAAAAAATAACACTTGAAAATGGAGTGCGTCTTATACACTGGTGCATCTTATATGCTGGCAAATATGGTGCTTGCCAGGTCACTAAGATCTTCTGAAAAGGCCTTCCTCTGAGCCACATTGTTGGGAGCAGTACATCAAAGAATTTGGTCAACTTAGTTTTTGGATTTCATCCCCCAAGAATCCAAAGGCCACACTGTTGAAGAGGCAACTTTGTCAAGCTCTGGTATATTCAAGAGATAGCCTTCTTGACTGTAGCAACTTCTCTGTAGAATGTCCTCTTCTTGGACATCTGGCTGATTGGGCCTAATGTTGGCTTCATTTTGGTGCCAGACTTCCACGAAGAGAAAAGGCAATATTGCTGGAAAAAGTTCATGCAGTAGGAAAAGAGGAAGATCACGTTACAAGTGCATCAAGCAAGCCATGCCTGTGATTTTGCAAGACCTGAGCAGGGTTGTTAAGAACAGGATATTTAGAGGTCAACTGATGCACTTAAATCAACAACTTAAAACAAGTTTAAATTCATTTGGAGTTCTACTCTTAAGACAGTAATTTCCACATCCAGCTGTTCTCTGTCTACCCCAAATGGGTGGAACTGCTATTTAAAAACTGACCTGTCACCACAACCCCAAAGATCTCTTTCTTGTGTAGTCACCACAAGGCCAGGTTTAATCAGCATAAAAATCAGATTAGGCTGTTTATTATTTTTGGTATTGTTATATTCAGCACCATAATAATCAACTATAACAATGGTGCCTTTCAGATGGGTTGAACCACAACTCTTTTTGTCCCCATCCAGCGTGGCCAAGTGATGATGTCTGGGGATGATGGGTGTTTCATTCTGCATTATCTGTTAGGGGTAGGCTAGACTAACACATCCCTAAGCCTGACTTTTACCACATTACTGTAGATTACATCTGTATAATACAGTAAGGAATATCTTAGATCGATTTCTTAGTTTCATGTGCTGTTAAATTTCTGAAAGCATCTGCAACTGAACTCTTTCAGAGGCTGATTCAATGCCTTATGTCTGACAAGGTATGCTTGGTCAGTCTTGCATCTGTAAATCATTAGCACTGCTAGTGAAAGAACAGAAATCAACCTGAAGTAAGGTTTGACTAACACTAGTATCAGTCTTACACTGTTTTTCAGAGAGGAAGCTATGTTAGTCTGTCGCAGACTGTGCTGGTAATCTAATTGTGGCTCCTCTCCCTTGCAAATGTTATGTCTCCCATCCCCAACTATTTCAAGTGAGAGCAGACTACAGGTGAGTGGGTATAGTTTAGTCATTTACAAGAACTCTGAGAGCCGCCAGCCAGAGGTAGGTAAAAGAGACACGTATTCAAATTTTGTTTTGAATACCAGAATGGAACACAATTTCTGCACTAGCCTATTATAGCATTATTATTCCATTTTCAACATCCTATGGAATCCTGGGATTTGCAGTTTCAGGAAAGACCAGCCAGCCATTCCTGAAACTGCAAACCCCAGGATTCCATAGGATGTTGAAAGTGGAATAATAGGGCTATAACAGTCTAGTGTGGAAATGGCCACAGTCCTTCAAAGCAAACCAAGTCCGTTCCTGATTCTTGCCTCGTCCCCTGATTTTCTGATCTTAGCATTATAATTTGGGATGGTGGATATAGAATGATCCTGTTGCTGCTGTCACTAAACAGTTGGAAGTCAAAAAGTACTTCAGATCACTAGAGGTCTACCTGTGGATCCTAATCTATGATCAACCTACTCTTGTAATTTCCCACTGAATATTATTATGATGACAGCACAATGTTTAGCACCATAAATAGGGCCCACCTTGTTTCTGCAATATACAGAGAGCTAGGGAAACTTACCTTCCAGAATCCCCCAGCCAGCACAAACATTTTCCACTTTCCAAACTCTGGGTCTGGACCCTGCAACCTGTGATTCTGCAAGAGCTATCTGTCTCTTCCTCAGTAGCCTGCTAGGTGGAGGGGGAAAAGAGCACAGGGAAAGCAAGGGATTGAGAGAGAGAACGAGATGGACAGATAGAGTCAAAAATGGGGAAGGATGAGTTTTTTCTCCTTGTAGCTTACTTTTTCCCTGCCCCGCTATTGGCATGTGGGCTCCAAGGCTACCCATGAGGAAATATGTTCATTGATTGAAAAGGAAAGGAAAGGAAAGGAAAGGAAAGGAAAGAAAAAAGAAAAGAAAAGATTGCTGACTCCATATACAGGTGCCATCCAGCAATGCCTGTCACAATGATCAACAGTTGCTAGTCTAACCTGAGCTGGAAATCTTCTATGAGTGGTATTGAATTTCCCAGGTTACTAAAGAATGTGGTAGTTCTGCTGTCATTCCTTCAGCTGTTTGGATGGCAGTGATTAGCAAGGTCTAAAGTCATAGAAGCATGTGAACTCCCAAATAACTATCAGATTTTTGTACTATCAGTATACAGTGGCTCTTGTGATTTGGCAGTGGAATCCAACTCAGTGTAGTTCTTTGATGAAACTGTGACCTACACAGTATGGAAAAGTCAACTTCTGCTCATTTCAGTATGCTACTTAATGGATATTGCTCTTCCATGAGTCTTTACATACAGCCAAATGTAGTTCAGCAAGGAGAATAATAAGTCACTGTATTGCTCAGATGTTAATGTCCAAGACTCTATTGGATGCCACTAGCACAAAAAGCCTGCTGCCATAGTTACATAGAGACCTAGCATGATGTAGGGGTTTGAGCATTGGACTATGAACCTAGAACCCAGAGTTCGATTCCTTGCTCAGTCACGGAAACCCATTGGGTGACTTTGGGCATGTCACATGCTCTCAACCCCAGAAAACTTTGTGATAGATTCATCTGAGGGTTGCTATAAGTCAGAAGTGACTTGAAGACACACAACATAGTAACATGGGATCACCTCCTGATTGTGCATGTGACAATAGCTGGTGGGAAAATGTGACTATTGCTTGATCAGTGAGGTCCTGGATGCTCAGTGCTCAAGCAGCTAAAGTGTCAAACCACCCATGCTGGAGTTGTGCTAGTGTTTGACACAATGGGATACCAGTCTAGGGCTTTTATTGTACAACATTGTCAAGTGCTACACAATTGGTTACTTCGTGTAAATACCTATTGGCTCTAGTTTACTGCTGTTTGTAAAAGTAGGTCTATGTCCTTAATTTCAGTGAAGCCATTGGAGTGCAGCTCTTTAGTTTCTCTTTGTGGAGGACAGCACCACCTGTTGGGCTGGAAATACAAATAGTGCATGTACGTGCCTTCAAGTCAACTTATGGTGACCCCATGAGTTTCAGAGGGTTTTCATAGGCAAGGAATATGGAAAGGTGGTTTTACCAGTTCCTTCCTCTGAAATGCATAGCATTTTATAATTTGCTGCAGGAAGAAGTTAAACAGGCACATGAAAATCCAAACAAACACAAGTCTAATACATGCAATTTTCAGAAATCCTAAATGACATACGTTTTGGATTTTTTACTGAGATTCTCTGTAGATGTTAAACACATCACTATAGAAAAAAGAAATCCCAACCATGAGTGCAACATTGCCATAAATTTTGAACTAGGAAGGGGAGGGATGGTATTAAATGAAATTCTGGGGAAAATGTAAAATGTATGGAGGATGGCATATCCAGCTAGTCAGACCTAAACCTTTATCATATGAAGAGAATGAAACAGATAAACTGTAGTTTTTCAGTGTGCCTAAAATCATACTTTTAGCTACTTTTTCCCCCTATAGACTTATTCAAACATTATTCAAAAGAAATAATAGTGTGTAATTTGTATGACATTTTGTTGTGTCATCTGAAGATAAATGAGATCTGAGATAACAGAAAACACATTAGGAGTGACACCTTCTTTCTGTTTATTTCTGTATTTGCCTTAAACCCAAACCGAGAGAGAGAGAGAGAGAGAGAGAGAGAGAGAGAGAGAGAGAGAGAAGTTGATCTTGATGCAGGAATTTGCAATATCCTTCATTTTTAGGAGACTTTCTTGAAACCAAGCAGAAATCTTAGTGAGTACAGAATGCCATGGGCAGAATCTGGAATCCAGTTGGGGCATTATGCCAACATAAGTTCTGGTTATGCAAGCAGCTGTCTTATTTAGACACTTGTGTAATGAAGTTTCCAATACCCCTGTTATTCAAATAGTTCACCATTTGACCACAGTGTAACAGCACATGGGTACAGCTCTGCCCATCTCCATGACTGGAATAACAATCAGAATGTCCCCAGAAGAGCTACTGCAAAAGATGGAAAGCTACTAGCCAGAATGTTACCCATGTGTCACCATTGCCTCCATCCACATAACTGGAGCTTTACACTATGCTTGAGTTGAATAGGATCTCTGGTCTGGGGTTAAATGCTGAGATTATGTGGCCTACCTGTATTTCCAGTTGGCCCATTTACCTCTAAAATTCAAGGTGTTTCTCAGTATCCTTTGGCCTAAGGCATAAGAACAAATGTCTCCTCCCATGTGAAACTGGCCATCTTCTAAAACATATAGCCCTCCTGTGCAAGTAACAAACTTCAAGAGGGTGGTTTTTTGGTTTGTTTTTGTTTTTTGTGGCGATTCCCCACCTCTGGCACTCCCTGCCTTCAGAATTAAAATGTTATTTTTCTTTACTTGGGTTCCAGGGGTGTCTGAAAACTTTTCTTCTTTTTCACAAGAAAATGGTCTCTGTGGTGCTTTAAAGTTTGCAAAGTTAGTTTGCCTCTCAGAGTACTTTTTGTGCTGTATGTCATCCAGCAATTTATGCTACATTTTAACAAGTGTTTACTCAACTACTGTAACCAATGGGAATGTATGTGTGTGTGTGTGTGCTGTTCACATTGTTATCCATTTTCACCGTATCAGTTGCAAAATTAAAAACAGGGCAGAATCCTTAGTTATAACTAGCCAACAAACTGACTAAGAAACAAAATGGTAACACTAAAAAGTTTGCAATAGTTTTAAGCATTTAATTATTCCGTTTAAATACATCTAAGTAAGGATATAATGTAACTCCCTCTCCCTATTCATTCATTCATTCATTCATCCATTCAGTTGCATTTTTATCCTAAAAGTGTAGTATCTAAAAGAAAACAGTACTGACCAAGACTACAACAATTAAACTGTGGGATTTATCACAGATGAAAATCAGGGCATATGGCCAAGTGATATCAGATGACAAAGATGACAAAAGTTATCAAAGAGGAAGAACAGGCAAAAAAAGAAAGAAGAAAGAAAGAAAGAAAGAAAGAAAGAAAGAAAGAAAGAAAGAAAAAGAAAGAAAGGCTGCAATTATTGGGAAAGGGAAGATTCCGACCATTTCTGCACTAGACTGCTATAGCACTGCTATTCCACTCTCAACATCCTATGGAATCCTGGGGTTTGCAGTTTAGGGAGGGGCCGGCTGGCACCTCTCTAAACTGCAAACCCCAGGATTCTCTAGGATGTTGAAAGTGGAAAAGCAGCGCTATAACAATCTAGTGCAGAAATGGTCTCTGTCTTGTATTTTCCTTTCCCCTCCCCTCCTCTCCTCTCCCCTCTGCTAAGTTAAAAAGAGTTGTTTATTTTTTAGGGTCATCACACATCTTGCAAAAGAATGGTAGTTATAAGTAAAGGCCAATAGATGGCAGTCTTGACTAATTTTGTGGAAATTATCCCTGCCTCCCTGAAATTGGCAGCAATTTTTTTTGCCTCTGCAACAAGCTATTGGGCTAGTATCTAAGGCCATTTCCGCACGAGGCTGTTCTAGCATGATGATTTCACTTTCAACCTCCTCTGGAATCCTGGGGTTTGCAGTTTCGGGAGGGGCCACCTGGCCCCTCCCGAAACTGCAAACCCCAGGATTCCAGAGGAGGTTGGAAGTGGAATCATCGTGCTAGAACAGCCTCGTGCGGAAATGGCCTAAGTCTCTTTCATACCACAGCACTTTGCTACTGTTTTAACTGCCATTATTTCATTCTCCAGGATCCTGGAATGTGGAGTTCAGTTATGCGCTAGACCTGTCTGGCAAAGGATTCTAAATATCTTGCAAAACTGCAAATCCCACAACACTTATGGTGGTATCAAAGTACTACAACAGTGCAATGTGAAAGAGAGCTTATCTTAACACTGAAGGTAATATTCTGTACACATATAGCTGGGAGTACTTTTCTCTGAATTTAATGAGACCTGCTTACTCTTATGGATCCTAGACATGTCTTAGGATCCCCCTATAAACTCCTGGCTTGGACAGAGTAATAACTTAGAAATGCCCTTCTACTCTGTATTGACTGAATACTGCATTCAGAAGGATCCTCTTCTTGGCCACTTCAGCATAACCACTTCCCTAACTCTTTTCACTGCAGAGAAAAAGGAGGAGAAGGGAGACTGAGGGGCAAAAAAGATTTTGTGAAGAGAAGCTTGTTTGTCAGAGGCTTTGTTAAGTAAGGGGAGGCCTATATTGCTGTAATCTGCTGTGATCATGTAAGCGGTCGTATAACTGATTCATAATCTTTTGTACTCTCCAGCCTGACTGCCAATGATGTCAGCTGAGGTTTTGCACCAGGTAATTGTACCAACAGGCAACTCATGAACAGAGCAGCAGAGGTACATCCTCCCAATTTTGGAATGAGATACCCCCCCACTCTCTCACACACTGTTCAGCAGTTAATTGAAGTACTAGGCTGTGAGGAGCAAGACCATTTCAAAAAAAAAAAAAAGGAAAAAAAGGCAGGGGAATGCCAGTCTGATAATTCTAGGTTGCAGCAGAGGAAGAAATTAGAATAAGGATGAAGCAAACATCCATGTTGGCAGATATGGCAGCAGTGAGGTCTAGTGGTCTGAGTGCTGGATTAGGACTTTGAGAATTCAGGGTTCAAATCCCTGCTCAGCCATAGGAACCCACTGGATGGACTTGGACAAATCACAGTTTCTCTGCCTCAGAGGAAGGCAATGGCAAATTCACTCTAAACAAATCTTGCCAAGAAAACCTGGTGATAAGTTTGCCTTTGTTATTGTAGTGTACCTTTGAGTCACTTCTGACTTACAGTGGTCCTAAGGTGAACCAATCACAGGGTGTTCTTGGCAAGATCTGTTCAGAGGTGATTCGTCCTTGCCTTCCTCTGGGGCTGAGAGATTGTGACTTGTTCAAGGTCACCCAATAAGTTTCTATGGTGGAGCAGGGATTTGAACCTTGTTCTCCAGGGTCATAGCCCAATACTCAAACTGCTATACCACGCTGGCTCTCATGTTTACCTTATGCTTATCACAAGTCAAAAATGACTTGAAGGGACAGCAATAAAAACAATAAGGAAAGAAACCATGAAAATTAGTTTTATTTTATAGACAGCTCAGTCACCCAAGGAATTGGATCCAGCATGATGACTTAACACGGTAATTTGATTGCTAAAACAATTCCACCTTCTTGGAAAACTCTCAGTATTCTGCCTTCTTGTAAGACAGATTCCTCAACCTGATGCTCACTGAAAGTTTTGGACTAGGCATTATCCATTGGCCATACTGACTTGGGCTTTTGGAAGTTATACTTCAAAAGTATCTGAAGGATATCAGGCTTGGGAAGACTTCCGAATTTTCTCGCTCAGATGTGATTTCAAAGAGATGCATTTCCATGCTTAAAAATACTCCCACAAAAACCTTTTGCAAGTCAGATGAGTGTAGCAGGAGGGAATGGAAATAACACTACTAATGATACCGTGAAGGAATAATAATTACCTTGCACAGAGTAACAAATATACTGATGTTGAAAGGAACCACACTTTTCTTCCGGGAATTAAAAGTGAGCTCCCAGTTGCCAGACCTTAGTGGGGCAAATAGAGGCTGTTGTTTAGCCCTCCGTTTCTTTTTAGCAAACTTTGTTTTTTTTCTGGAGAGAGCTAAGTGTTCAGATATTGCACACTTAGTGCCTAGTAACCTAACAAAGCAGTGATTGGTGGCTGCACAGAAAGATTTCTTTTCCATACAGGTTTCTATCCATGAAAAGACACAGAGTTCAACTACTTTGGAATCCTTAATTAAATGCAACAAAGAAGGGCAATTAGAGTGGTGTGGAGGTTTTTTTTTTTCTGCTTTCCAACAATCCTTCCACAAGCCTTGAGAAACATTTTTCATTCCAAGATTTAAACAGTGGGCTGGATCATAACGAGCCTCACAGTGATCAATTTTAAATGGGCACGGCAAGTTCTTTCCAAGGTGTTTGCTTGCATTTCACTTCTTGGTGTGTGTGTGTGTGTATTGGCAAGGGAATGATGCCCCTTCCCCCTCCCCATTTTGCAAAAACACAAGTTCTCTAGTTCTCTACTATTATTTTGTCATAGACCTGGAACAGAATGAGAACTTTTTTTATTCATAGGAGAAGACTGATGAGTGTGGTTTTGTACATGTCTCCTCAAAAGTAAGCAGAAATCACCAGAAGGGACAAAATGAGAGTGGTGGCCCCACAGTAAGAATTCTGAACTCCATGAAATTTTTCATCAGCCTCCAAACTTCTACCATTGCAGTAACTTAGAACGTGTTACCCTGTTTACTAGGGGTCCCGGGAGGGACACCTAAATAACCTTACAATTACAAGATGGGGAAATTAGTCAAGAGCACTGGTTGGCACTACGAGAGGCAGGGTAACGCAGCAGGATCTTATAACTCAATGTTTACGGGGTCAGGCCAAGTCAAGAACAAACCCTGTTGGAAATTAATGAATGATCTTTATTAAATACAGGCACACAATGTAAACAACACACACACACAAGTAACTAGAGAAAATAAAGGTTGGAGTGGTATAGAGGGCTTTTGAGAGGGATTGTTGAATTGGGTGATACGACACATGTCCTGAAGTCTGGAAAGAAGATAGAGAGCGATGCTGGGGTGCGATGTAGCTCAGCACGTGGAGCAGAGGGGAAGCTCGCCAAGCAAAGTGGCAGCAAGGTGGTCTGGAACTTGGGAGCGATCCCAGGTTGAGCAGTCTCAGCTACCAGAACTGAGGGGAAGGCTCGCCAAGCAGAGCAGCGGCAAGGCAGGATGGAACTCAGGAGCGATCTGAGGATGGTCTCAGAATCAGGGATTTTTATAGAGGGAAATGTAACTGCAGGCTATGCCATACTTAGGGAAAACAATGTGATTTAAGAGTGGGACAAAGCTTTGGAAAGGTCAGAATTTAGCATGATTGAGTTAAGTCCAAATTGACAAAGAGTTAGCCAGTATGCAAATGCTCAGTGCTTGGCAGTTGAGTATTCAGCTTGCCAGGTTGCCTGCTCAGGGCAGTGAGTCCTTTGTAAACAGCGTGCATACATAATGAAGGCATTTGCAGAGAGGTCTCCTAAAGCAAGAATCTGGCTATTTCTGGCCTGCCTGGGTGGAGAATGGAATGTTCAGCAATTAGTGGCCGAGCCTAGTCTGTGCTTGTTCGGGTGCCTCACAAACACGTGGGAAGGGGTGGTAGAAGAGAGCTGAATTATGATATCAAAATGATATCTGGGGGTATCTCCACGTAGGCTTAAACTGCAGTAACAAACGTCATTATTTAGAAATGCAGTTTAGCCACCCGAAGAAAAAGGGCGTTCAAAATTCCCTGTAGAATGAAAACACAGCAAATTTAAGGGTTCAAGGTATGAATGATTTTCAGTGTCCTACACTCTGCTTTGGGACTGAATAAAATTTCCTTTGGGTGGGCAGAATTCTTCTGGGAGGGGCAACATCTTCATTTCACACACACCCTTCATAGCAACACCCCTGAGCATCACTGACTTTAATGGGAGTTAGTCCCTTGTATGATACAAGATTATAGCCAAAAATAACAAGATGTTGGACAAAAACAAGAAGTTTTTCTCCTTCACATTCTAACTGTGTACTTAACATAATGATATAACTTGCTTGGCACTTGCAGGACATCCCAGGGCATCGATTCTGTCTGGAAAACTACAACTTCCATTAAAGAGAATGATAGAATGGGGCGCAGCCTTCAAATTGTGGGGCGTGCATTAAAATATTCTGTGGCAGAGCAGACTTCAGTTCAATGTGCCAGACAGCCAGTGAGTAATACCTTCTTTCAGAATATTCCATCTGATTCCCCCTCCACCTTAGTTTCTCATTTGTTTTCTACATGAACATGCAGCATTTTATGGCCACTAAGTATGTGCAATTTTAGTATATTGCTGCATCTCTTAGCTTGCTTGTTCTTGCTTTTTGCCATGTTGACAAAACTTGGATGGTGCAAGGTGTTACCGTAGTTTCTAGCCCGGACTTGTGGGATATTAGATAGCACCATCATTTCATAGCAATAATTTGGCCTTCTTTACCTATTCCTCTCCACGTGCTTGCGAGGCCCCCGGACAAGCACGCACACAGGCACGGCCGCTAATAGCTGAAACATTCCAAACAAATACAGGCAGGCCAGAAATAGCAAGACTGCCGCTTTAGGAGACCTCAAGGCAAGTACCACGTTATGTATGCACGCTACTTACAAAGGATTCCCTGCCCCGAGCAGGCAGCTTGATGAGCCAAATACTCAGCTGTCAAGCACTCCACGTTTGCATACTGGCTGCTCTGTTGACAACTCTGTCATAACTCAATCATGCAAAATACTGACCTTTCGGAGGCTTTGTCTGCAGCCGGAAACCCATTGTTATCCCCGGGAATGGCCTAGCCTATGGCCACATTTTCCCCTATAAGAACCCCTGACTTTGAGCGCTTCCTCGGATCGCTCTTGTCTTCCATCCCACTTTGCTGTCACTTGGTTCAATGAGCCTTCCCCTGAGCTCCTTGCGCTGAGAATCTCCTCTGCTACGGACCTTTTTCTTGAGACTACCCAGGCTTCAGGACAGGTGTAGTATTTCCCATACAAAACCTCTGCTTAGAATCCCTCTATCCAACTCCAACTTTTATTTCTATAGATCTCTGTGTGAGTGTGTTGCATACACGTGTTTGACTGTATATCAATAAAAACAACAATTATTATTTACTTCTGTTTGCTCCTTGACTTGGTCTGACCCCGGAGACATTGGGTAAAAGATCTTGCCACGTTGCCCTGCCTCTCGTAGTGCTAGCTTGTGCTCTTTGCTAATTCCCAACTTTATAATATTTGGAGCATACTTAGGTGTCGCTCACGGAACCCCCAGAAATCAGGGTAACAAGGTTCCCAAGCCTAGATTCTAAGGCCATTTTTGCACTACACTGTTATAGTGCTATTCTTCCACTTTCACTACCCCGTGGAATTCTAGGGTTTGTAGCTTACGGAGGCCAAAGAGCTCTCTGGCTGAGAATTCTAAAGGCCCCTCCCTAAAATGCAAACTTCAGGATTACATAAGAGGTTGAAAGGGAAATAATAGCACTATAACAGTGTAGTGCTGAAATGGCCCCACAGTTCAATTATTTCTAATACTGAAAGTGAGTTGTAGGAGAAATTGGATATGTTACTTTTTTTGAACCACAGCTCTCAGCATAGCCAGTGTCAGTTGAAGGATTATAGGAGTTAGAACCAAAAAAGTAAAATTTACCAACTCTACATTCTGGGCCTGATTAAGTATGCCTCAAGACCTTTGGTTTTTTTAAATCCTTATCTAAACAAATGTTTTATTTTTTCCACTGCAGCATTTCATTAGTTGTCAGCATTCTTGAGCCTGTCACAGTTTTTGGCATTGTTTGGTCAATGATGACATTCTTGCTCTCCCTTCCAATTTGGCCTCTTGTTACACCAACAATGTAGAAACATTCATGTCATCTGGGCTCATGTTCCATGCTAGTGTCATCAGCCTGTCCCTGCAGGAAGGGAAGTTCTTGCAGGGGGGCGGGATGAGTGGTCATGAATCAGCCAGCACATGTGATGTCAACATTTCAGTGTTACCACCACTATGGTACAGGAACCAGCCAAGGGCAAACAGCATTGTCATGGCAACCATCTAATATTGGTAACATATAAATTGACCTATGAACGGACACTGGCCCATTTCAAACTCCACAATTATGCTGCAGTGATTCTACTTCAATTCCATGGCTGCATCCTATGGAATTCTGGGGTTTGTAGTTTGCTTAGAGGCACTAAAGCTCTCTGGCTGAGAATTTTAGATACGTTAAAGTGCAAATCTCTGGGACAGAATAATGGTAGTCAGAATGGGACCATAGTGCTGTAACTGTGTAGTCTAAAAGAGCCGATTGCCTGGCAGTCAGGACCTGTTCCATGTCTATTGGAATGGTCTTCTTAAACTCAGTCATGTCAAAAATGTTCTGCTCAAAAAGTTTCTCAGTCTCTGGTTGTTGAGATGTTTTAGACTTCAGCTCCCAGAATCCATTATCATTGACCATTCTGGGTATTTCTGGGAGCTAGAAAACAGCTGGGGGGTCAACAGTGATCAAACCCTGTTGTAAATGGGGGGGGGAAGCACTCTGTAGTGGTGAGTCTCTAGTTTATGTTCAGGTATTATATCTGAAGAACTACATAGAACCACACTACATAGTGTGGTTGTTGTTACTGGACTACAGCTACCAGCAGCCCTAGCCATGGTAAAGGACAGCTCTTGCTGGTCACATGCCCTAGGGGTAAAGTGACAGTGGGGCAAAGGGGAACGTTGCCTTTCAGATAAGTATTCTGCTCCCTGATGAAATTTTTTCTTCATTTCCCAGATTTCTGAAGTTGAGCATTTAGAAATACAAGTTAGGCATTCAAGGAAAAGACCGTGGTGCAAAGCAAATTGCCTAAAATATTGCAAAGGCACAAGGAAGCTTTTCCATGCATGCACCCTTTGCATGCTGCCAGACTCACCTTTGTATAACTACAGCTATGGATGAAAATTCGTTCTGAATTTTGACACATGTGTTGACATCATACAGGTACTTCATCAGAAAAAAAGCAAAACTAGTAATGCTCGCTTTTGAAAGTAATTTATTTGAAGGAAATTCAAATGGATAGTTTCTCCACAAGTTTGCAGAGAAATCATACTACATTTGACTTGATTAACACTTCAAATAGTAGGATGATTAGTACAATATGCATTTATTTCTTATTTCGTTTATACAACTGAATGTGGAAAATATTGACTTGCTTTTTTGAAAGCTCCAGAATGTACTTTCTAATTAAAATGCATTAATTGAGGGATATTTTGTCATTAACTATGAAAACTTTTTCTCACAGAAACCTCTTTTACAGTGATCAATGCCTAAACCCTTTTGCCACCCCCAATTTTTGCCAGTGTCACCCCCCCCATGAAAATTGTTATGCTACACCACTGCATGTACCCCCACCTGCCTTCTTATTGGATGTCTAGGGATATGTGGAGTGGAATGGAGCTCATTCATTTATAATCCCAGAAGACAGCTCTCTTCCCACATCGTTAGAGAAGGAAGAGGATGATGATTATTTTGATGATGGTGAGCATGCATAGTTCAAGGGACCCTACTGCTGTGATGCCTTTCCATCCCCCATAAATATTCACAGAAGTCCTGTCCCATAGCATCTGATGGAGCCATAGATAATAGAGATGATAAAGCAAGGGAGAGAGATGTTCCTTGCTTTATTTCCACAAAAGCAACATGCAGATACTATGCAATACCACTAGATGTCCTTCAAGATTCTGATCTTGCTCAGGAATTTTCCGCATAAAACAATATCTTGAGAAAGTCCATGTCTGCTGTTGTGCCACATGAAAAATTGACCTTGTAGAACTTGCAGAGTTCTTCAAGTGGTGGCCACCTTCCACTGTCATCTAGACCAAGGGGAAATGTATCCTCTTTCCTAGGAGTTTCCTTCCTTCTACTTCTTTATCATTGTGTTGAGGAACAAGATAGGATGTTGACCTCACAGAAAACATGTTTTACAGTGTAGCTCATACGATATATCCACAACATTTCAAAGATGAAAATTGAGACATGCATGGCTAGGCAACATCAGAATGTGGTCAAGATGGCAAAAGTTATTAATAAGGAAGAATATACAGGCTAGGAAAGGCTGAAGCAGTGTGATTTTGCCTGAGTCTACTGGGAAGGACAAGACTCTATCTGCTCCTCTCCTCTTTTCTCCTCTCCCCATCACTTAATTGAATGCCAACTACTTGTATGCTTTGAACTCAGTTTGCAGCAATTGAATTAAGCTGAAGACAAAGGGGGAAAATGGGAGGAGGAGGACAGAGAAACTCAAACTTTTAAAAGCAGCTGAAAAAGTGGACCGACAGAGGATTATCCAGGACTGTCACTGCCAATTTAATTTAATTTAATTTAATTTAATTTAATTTAATTTAATTTAATTTAGTATCCCACCTATCTCCCATTGTGGGATTCAAGGTGGTGTACAGTATTTATAAAAACACAGTACAGTTTAAAAGGATCTTAATACAAAAGTTAAAAGATAATTAAACTAAATGTTAAAAAATACATATTAAAAACACAAGTTAAAAACACCATTAAAAATATTCAAACAGCATTACAACAAAATGAAATTTTAAAAAATGACATTTTCCCATTGAAACCTCTGTCTGCTGCAACATACTAAGAACTGAATACCTTCTTAAACAAAAAGGTCTTTACCTAGTAGCAGAAAGACAGCAGGGAGGGGGCCAACTGGGCCACCCAGGGAAGGGAATTCCACAACTTGGGAGCAGCCACTGAGAAGTCTTTCTCTCATGACCTCACCAGACATGCCTGGGATGATGGTGGGACTGAGAGAAAACTTTCCTCCATAGGTCTTGAAGCACTGGGTTTTATCCTGGGGTCTGTGGACCCCCTGAGGTCCTTGGAGCCATCACAGGGGTCTGTGAAGCCCTGCTGCTAGACACCAAAGCAGCAGCAGCAACAACAGGGACACAGCAGTGGGGTGTGTGGGTGGGTGCTGGAACTCCTTCCTCATTTGCAAAAAAGGGGACAGTTTTGGTGTGCACACATGCTTGCCATTGTGTCCCTTTCATAGGTACATGGCGGCAGGGGGTGTGGGTGCCAAGGGATACAACAGCAGATGTGTGTGGACACCCAAACTGCTCTTTCATTTCCAGATGAGAGAGCAGTTTCAACAGCGACGTATCTAGGGTGGGGCAACTAGAGCACAAGCTGGGGAGGGCACAAAAAATTGGACCCCCTCTCACCCTCCTGCCTTGGGCCAGGTCCACCGCCACCTCCCCCCCCCCGTAGGGTCTTTCCTGGCCAGGGGGATGGCGGTGACAGCAGCAGCCCTCCGGTCTACTACCACCTCCCCTTCTGCTACCACCCCGCCCGCTGCCCCCACCCCACCCCTGCCTACTGCCACCCTGCCCCACCCCCACTGGGTCCTTCCTGGCAGGGGGCAACAACAGTGGCAGCAGCAGCCTTCCTGCCCCCCACCTGCCACATCCCCACCCCCACCTGCCTCCGCCCTACCCCTACCCTCTGCTCCCTGCCACTGCCAGGGTCCACGGAGTGGTAGTGGTGGCGGCAGCAGCAGCACCTAGGGGCCCAATTTCCAGGATTGCCCTAGGTGCTGGTGAGCCTAGATACGCCATTGAGTTTCAGAACCTACGCACTCCATTGCTGCATCCCTGATGAAAGAGATATGGCAGCAGGTGTGTGTGCATGCCCATACTATGACTCTGGAGACACGGTTTGAATCCCCACTAGGCTGTGAAAACCACTGGGTGATCTCAGGCAAGTCACATTCTCTCAGCCTCAGAGAAGGGCAAAGGCAACAAATCTTGCCAAGAAAACGGCCATGATAGGTTCTCCTCAGGGTCACGTAAGTCACCTTTCAGAGGGGAAAGACATGGCAGCTAGAAAGAACCTCCTCCAGTCTGTGGCACTTTGTTATTATGTGCCTTCAAGTCACTTCAGACTTATGGCAACCCTAAGGTGAACCTATCACAGGGACTTTTTTTGGCAAGGTTTGTTTAGAGGAGTTTGCCTTTGCCTTCCTCTGAGGCTGAGAGAATGTGACTTGCCCAAGATCACCCAGTGTCTGAGCAGGGATTTGAACCCTAATCTCCAGAAGCCTTTAATACATAAATAAATATTTGAATATTTAAATCTAATTTTAAATATTTAAATCTTGAGTTAAATCTTGGGTTAAGTCTTGGCAGTACCTGACAACAAATTATATTTACAGGAGGTCCCTGGTAAAGAACACTGTCTTATGAATATGGGTAGGCTTATATGGGGAGGTATGAATTGCATAAGGTGATAGATACAGTTTTTCAGATAGTCTGGACCCAAGCTGTGTAGAGCTTTAAAGGTTATAGCCAGCACTTTGAATTCTGCCCAGAAATGGATTGGCAGCCAGGGTTTATTCTCTTCCAACCTGGCTGCAGCATTTTGGACCTGCTAGAATTTCCAAACAGTTTCCAAAGGCAGCTCCACATAGGCTGTTACAGTAATCCAAACAGGATATAATCAAGGCATGTGTCACCACAGCCAGATCTGACATCTCAAGCAACAAGTGCAGATGGTGCACCAGTTTGGCTGTGCAAGTGCACTTCTAGGTACCACTGAACCTGGGCATCCAGGCTCATCTCTGAGTCCAGGAATACACCCAATCTGTGAATTTGAGATTTCAAGGGAAGTGTAATCCTGTCCAACACAGGCGGAATCTCTATTCCCTGATCTGCTGTATGACTAACCAGGAGCATCTCTGTCTTTTCTGGGTTAAATTTCAATCTGTTGCCCTCATTCAGCTGAGATGTTGCTGAAAGTATGATAGTAAGAAATACTTTTAATGTCATACTTTGTATCATACTTGTTGGGAAATGATGGGTCAATCTCCCTCTCCCATCAAGCAGGAATCTAACCACAGTAGCCAAGTTTCAGGGTGTTAAGGCTAAAGTCTGTGGTTCTTTGCTTGTGGATGTGGTCCAAAAACATCAGGCAAGTCTACATCTGTCTGTACATCTCCTTTTTAAATTTCTTTCTCAGTAAGCAAAAGGCCAGCATGAGTCAGTGTAATGTTGGTACAGTGCTGTACCAGAGTCTGGGAAAGTTAATTGGAAAAGTGGGATTCTACCTGTGCTTGTTTAGGAATTCTAGGAGTCCGAAAAGTAATGCTCACAAGCTTTATATTGGATCAGGAGTGAACAGACCCAAGTTCAAACTAGCTGCAAAACTCACTGCATGCTCTTAGAGTAGTAAAGAACTCCTCCCAACTTATCTCAGAGGTTTTTTTGTAACAATAAAAGATGCCTGGGGGGGGGGAGGAGGAAGAGGAGACATCTGTACACTATCTGTACATTTTCCTTCCTTCTTGGGGGGAGAGTATGATACAAACAAAGCAAATAGATAGTGGAGCAAGTGGTGTGCATGTGAACCCTATTGGAGGAAAGGTGGGATGTAAATGTAAACAATAAATAATCTAATAATATATCCCCACTTTAGAGAATCATAGAATCATAGAGATGGAAGAGACCCCAGGGGCCATCCTGTCCACCCCCCTGCCATGCAGAAACACCCATCAAAGCATTCCTGACAGATGGCCATCCAGCCTCTACTTAAAAACCTCCAAAGAAGAAGACTCTAATATTTAAAGATTTAAGCCATTACCCTCAATTCAAAGTCCTTTTGTTTTCATTGCATTCAGAGTTCTCATATGTAAAAGCAAGCTGAAAAAAGAGAGAAACAACCTTAGATTAATTAGAACCTCTTGATACCTCTGTATCATTTCAATTATGTGGAAGCAAGTGGTGTTCTTGGATCACTTTCTAGATATAGTGACCACAATGACAGTTACAGGGAAAACTAGTTAAAGAGAGGCTAAAAAAGAGCTGTGTAGGCTCAAGGAGACAAACTCTGGGCTCTTCCAGATTGGTCTAAATATGCATGGCTTCATACATTACAGCTTTTTGACTTTTGCTAAGTTTTGCTGGTTGATGTTTTCTCTGAATCCACTAATTCCCTTCGTTTGGATGGCTGCTTCCAGCTGTTTTTAAAGATTCCTTAAATCTCCATTAGGGCCCTTCAAAATGTTTTTTTTTTTTAAACCATAGTGTGATTTGCTAAGATGGTTCTATGGTTTGGAGGGCATATTTTCTCCTTTTGAATTTTAAATATTTTTTCTTAGAGTTATGGTACTAAGTACAAGTTGCATTTCAGTTATGTACTACCTATCACTCTAAAAAAAAGAGAGAGAGAGAGAAAGGAGGATACTCCCTTCCCCCATATAGCTTGGAGTTAAGAAGGAACCCACTTGAAGGTGGGAATGAAATGTTGCAGCTGGTGCTGGGAATAGCCAGAAAAGAGTCTATGACAATAAGAATGTCAGTTGTATGTTGTTGTTTTTTTTAAAAAAACAAACTCCAAGAACTTCAGCAACAAATATCACAACTTTCAGCAGCCTCCTAATACATTTACTCCATCTGCAGGATCCTATGCATTCTCATGTAGTAAGACTTGCCAGCAAGTCAGCTTTGGCCATTTTCACACTAGACCGTTATAGTGCTATTATTCCACCAGTGTCCTATGGAATCCCGGAACTCCCCTATGAAGGAGAGACCTCCATGAGCCCCAGAAGTCAACAGGCCTGTTCGTGTCTTCCAAACTCAGGGCAGCCGTGGCATCCTTAACTGAACCAATCCATCTTTCCGTAGTGGTGGCTCCCTCTTTTTCTACTGCTTTCAACTTTACCAAGCACTGTTGTCTCTTGCTAAGCATTATTGTCTTTTCCAACGAGTTATGATATATATATTGCCTCAGGCAAAATGTTTGGAGCAGTTTATGAAGAAACAGGATGGAATACTTCCCCACAAACCATTACTAAACTGAATCTGGGTCCTAAATTCCAGCCTGCAGGCAAAACGAGCAATGTATTTGGAATTTGTTCACCGCCAGATTAGCACATGGGAGAAGAGCAGTATTTTGAGTGACCCTTTGACCACAACCCCTCTCCCACCACCAAGGGAAAAGCTTTCTGCTTGAATTGTCATGGATTTATCAGTCTATGCAACAAAAGTGGATAATTCAAGGTGGCAACCCGGAATCAGAAGTCTCTAAAATTGTATGAAGTATCCTTGTTTCTTTGAAGGAACACACACACATACACACACACTAGATAAAAACAATGTGGATCTTTTACATGGGACAAGAACAGTCTGCCTAAGTTACAAGTTAATCACCCAAAGGGATTCAGAATGATGGAAACTGAAAAGGTATGCAGGGCCCTGGACCAACAAAAAACACAATGGAACTTTCCTCACTCTCTCCTGCTCACTGGCCAGCCTATGAGTAACTTGTGGGCCAGGCCAGGGACAGAAGAATCATAGCCATAAGTTCTACATATGTGTCTCTCTTAGTGAGCCATTCTTACTGCTGACTTCTATGCTTATCTTTCCCTGAGCATGTGGCTGTACCCGTGTGCACGTGGTGTTACCCTGTTCTCTGGGGGTCCTGGGAGGGGCGCCCAAATAACCAAACACAAACACAAAGTTGGAGAAATTAACTGGAGCACTCTCTTAAGCTAGCAAGAGGCAGGGTAACTTAGCAGGGATCTTGTAACCCAATGTCTAAGGGATCAGGTCACTCAAGCATTCAGACAGGTTTAAAATTAAAAAAGGATGTTTTTATTAAAAGACAAACAAACAGTAAAGACACCACAACCACACAGCTAACGGGAGCTAGAAATAAGAATTTTCGGGGGAAATGGGTGATACGACACCTTTTCTCATAGTCCTGAAGAAACTGAAGATGGTCATGAAGAAACTCCACGTGGTAGCCGAGGGGAGCTTGCTGGACAAAACAGCAGCAAGGCTGGATGGAACTCAGGAGCGATCCAAAGTGGTCTCGGAACTGGGGAGTTTTTATAGGGTGAATTGTGCCTGCAGGCCATGCCATACTCGGTGAGAACAATGCGGGTTTGGAGTGGGACAAAGCTTTGGAAAAGGCCAAGTTTAACATGATCGGCTTAGCGCAGATGTAACAATAGTATAGCCAGTATGCAAATACAAGGTGCTTACCTTGGCTTTGTAAGATTATCGGCTTGAGGCTGGGCGTCTTTGTTTAGAGTTGTGCTTAAGCAAGAGGTGTTTGCAGGGAGGTCCCTGAAGCAACAGAGTGGCTTTGTTCTGCCTGCCTAGGTGGAGAATGGAATGTCCAACAATTACCGGCCGCGCCTGTTTACGTGCTTGTCCAGAGGCCTCGCAAACACGTGGAGCAGGGTGGCAGAGGAAGGCCGAATGATTAAATGCCAGTACTGCAAGCCACAAGGTTGTGAGTTCGATCCTGCCCAGCTCCAAGGTTGACTCAGCCTTCCATCCTTTCGCAGGTCAGTAAAATGAGTACCCAGCTTGTTGGGGGCATGTATAGAAATGTTTTGAAATACATGCTATTTGTAAGTTGTTCGCCTCCTTGATCCATATGGAGAGGCGGGATATAAATAAATAAAATAATTAATAATAATAATGATGATGATGATGATGATGATGAGATATCAAGTGCTGTCACTGGGTAGGCCTGGGCCGAAGTAACAGTGGACTATGCTCAACAAGTTAGCTTATATTTTAACAAGTTGGTCTTTTTCCTCTTATAAAATCTAGGCTTCCTTTTTATCTCCTCTACCTTTCTCTCTGTCTCTCTTAGCAGATTAGCTCTGTGGGAAATGCCAGAAGGTTAATTTGGTCAACTTTGCTTTACATGACCTTCTGTAGGGAAATGAAGCTTAATGAAATCAAAAAGAAAGCTTCTTGGTTATGATTTAGTTATTTGATTCTAAAGAAAGCTAGGCTATTCTTATGCAAAGCACAAGGACTCAAAGACTGGGGGCTGCACAAAAGGCATCAATTTCAAAATGAGACCTGCTGAGATGTGTAACTGGGCTCTACTGCCATATAGCTTTAACAGCATTCTTCTTTCTTATTCTCCCCCCACTTTACTTTTCTTTTTTTTTTGACCAGTGTAAACACTTGGAGGAAAAATGAACTGGGAAGAGGTCCACAAAATATTAATAAAAGCAGCTGAGGCTAATTAGCCAGCCAGGAGTGGGAAGACATTTAATGGGAAGGTGCAGTTTATAATTAAGCCAGATGTTCAGCAGGAGAAAATTGCCAGTGAAGCAAGTGTGAACCAACAAGGCTAAATATGCCTTGAGCTGTGGCCAGGACTAGCTTTTGAATCTGGGTGGATTTGTTTTGAAGAATGGATTGTAGATGAAGAGTTTGGGCTACTTCTCCTACACTGAAGCAGAACATCATCAGCCCAGGGGTTGTGTCATCTCTCACTAGTGACTTTGCAGGCACTTTTCAATCACACTCAATCATGCACCCAACATTACATTGTCACTCTTGAAATGCTTTGTGGGGGAGAGGAGTTACATATTTTCTCACTTACAAAGTATTTCAGGTTTCTCTCTGAGAAAATAAAATATCCCTTGAACAGATGTGCTATCTTCAGGAAAGATCTCTGGACTCCCACAACAAATAAGTAACAACTATGCATTCAATGAGCTCTAAAATAGATCATCTGGACTGGTCTTGAAAAGGTCAAATACAGAGCTTACTCTCTGTACATTAAAACTTATTGAGGAAAACTTCTATGTACTAGTGCCAATGCCTATGAAAATATCATATAGTATTTCCAAAATTCTGACTTACTCCTTTGGTTGGTTTCAGGGTTTCAGAAAGGGAGAAAAAATACTTTTGGTCACATAAAAGAAGAGTGTCCTCGTCCCAAAGTTTGTGGTTTAGTTGAGATGCTGAGGCCACACAAAAAATGAATAAGAGATCTCTATGAACATCGCTGTGGTCTTCTGAACTCAAGGCTGTGACTTCCTTGATTGAGTCCATCTATCTGCATTCTGGTGTCCCTCTTTTCCTGCTGCCTTCCACTTTAACTGAGTGATCTTGTTTTTTTTCCCCAATGAGTCATGTCATCCCATCATATATTCAAAGTACAATAGCCTCAGTTGAATCATTTTGGCTTCTAGTGAGAATTCAGGCTTGATTTGCTTTAGGACCCACTCATTTGGTTTGTTAGTCATCCAGTCTGTCCATAGAACACTGAATTATCCCAACAGAAAGCAAGGGTCTTGACCAGGAATATCCAGACCAGGAAAAAAAAATTACAAATTGATAAACAATTACAAACTAACAAAAGTAGAATGTAATAGAAAGTAGTGGAAAAATAAAAATAAAATTACAGGATCTATTTATGAATCTATAAGGTGTTACCTTGTATGTTGGGGGTCCCGGGAAGAGCGCCCAAATAACCAAATAAAAGCACAAGTTGGGGGAAATTAACTCGAGCACTCTCTTAGCTAAACGAGAGGCAGGGTAACTTTAGCAAGGATCTTTAACCCAATGTCTACAGCTTCAGGTCAGAGAGCAAGCAGGCAAGTTTAAAAGTAACAAAAGTAACAGCTTTATTGAAAGATAAACAGCAGATAAGACAACATGCACACTAGCTAACTTGGAAACAGAAATAGAGAGCTTAGGGAATGGGTAATACGACATCTGGTCTCGTAGTCCTGGAGAGGAAGACGAGGTTCCGAGAAGGGAGGCAGACTCAGTTATGGAGAACTGAGGGGAAAACTTCACTGGACGGAGCGGCAACAAGGCAGGATGGAAGTCCAGGGTGATTCGAGGAAGTCCCAAAAGTGGGGACCTTTTATAGGGTGGATTTTACCTACAGGCTATGTTATGCTCGGTGAGAACAAAGGAGATTTGGAGTTGGACAAAGGATTTGGAAAAAGTCAGATTTTGCATGATGGGCTTAGCTCTTAATGACAATAGCGTGGCCGGTATGTTGATGGCCCGATATAAAGGAATGGCTCGGCTCTCGGTTGAGTGGCTTTGTGTAGATATGCGTCAAGCAAAGCCAGTTTGCAGGGAGGTTTTTCCTTAAAGCAATGGAGAGGCTTAAGCTGCCTGCCTGAATGAGGTTTTGGAATGTACAACCATTAACGGCCGCACCCAATACATGCTTGTCCAGAGGACCTCTGCAAACACGTGGAGTAGGGTGGCAGAGAAAGGTCAAGCAAAGGCCAAATTATTTGATATCAAAAGGATATCTAGTGCTCTCACCAGACATATCATAACAAAGGAATTTTCATTTGTTTGTGAATCTTGAATGTTCTACATCTGAAGAGCATTAAATTCCTATGCCCACATGTTGTGGAGATTAATTTGGATGAGTCTTATGTAGCTAGACTAGGGGTGAGTCCAGAGGCCAACATTCTGCTTTTTGAGAGCTTTTCTTTGAGGGTGCACACAAACAGCCAAAAATAGAAGGAAAAAATGAAGTGACTACATGCCCACTTCTGTTTTTTTTTTAAATCTTTTTTTTTTTTAATGTTAGATACCCCTGAAACCTATTTAAAAGGTGAATTGCTGCTTTTTTCCAAAGGCAACCTGGTGCTTCCAGGAAAAGCAGTTCACTCTTTTTCTCCTATTTCTTCTTCACCAGGGAGGCTGGAGGCAATATGGGCTATAAAAACAGACTTTGTAACTACATGAAGCCCAAAAAGTGAAGCTTGCCCATCTCTGTTGTAGAATGAGGAGAGAGAGTGCATGTTGCATTAAAAATCACTTTACAAGTTCAGTCTCAAAGCAAGTGAGACAAACATTTCTGCAATTAAACTATTCAGTGTGTTTTCACTGGCATTCCTCCTTCAATAGCGAAAGGGGCTTTTGGTACCCCTGCTCCTCACTCCTACAGGGGACAGTATTCCTCATAGGAATTTTTTTTAATGTTGTATGAGGAAATCAATCAGCAAATCACTCCTGTATTAATTGATCAAATAACTTGTGGTGTGCAGAAAAAACATGAACGAACAGAGAGTCAAATTGACTCCCCACTTCCACCCCCTTTTTTTTGGTCAAAAAGCAACAATTGTCACAGCTGTCAGGGAGAACTTGCTGGGGAAAGGAAGTAGTCAAGGATGGACTTGAACAATGAACTCCCCAACAAGCCACCCTGGATCCTTGGGAGAAAGGTGAGGTAAAAATTCTATCGATCAACAGATAAACTGTTGATCTCCCTGCTTGAAACAGGGTGAAGTCCGTATTGCAACAAAATGTCCACAGTCATTTCATCTAAATCTAGATAGATTGATCCTTTCTATAGCTACTCAAACATAAGCAATTTGCATTGAAAGGGACTTGTTCCCAAGCAGATGTGCATCGGACTACAGTAGCCTTCACCAATTATGATTTGACTAAAACAGTTGTGGTTTGTAGATGTGGCTGTAGTTCATTCTACCTCAGGTAAATGTAATTATAGTTACTATTCTGGTCTTTGTTATGTCTGGCTTGCACGGGTTATGTGAAAAGATCCACATAACCAATGCAAGCCAGACATCAAATCCAGAGCTTTTCACTATGACATTTTGAGAAGGAAGGAAGAAGGGAAGGAAGGAATCGTTCTACATATCCATTTCATATGGAAAAAAAACTCAGCTTTTTTATGACCAACTGAAATGCTACAAAATGGAGCACCCTTTCAGCTTTTCCAGAACTTTCCATTAGTCAAGGTTATTAAAAAATTGGGGTGGTGGTGTTGAGATGGGAAATAAAAATCCAAAAATTAGCTGAAAGAGATTCTTTCCTCTTTCCTTTCCACAGGGATATGTTTCTTTCTTGGTGAGGCTGTCTTCAAACTAGAAGTGCTGATTTCATCTGTGAGCCTCACATTTATGCAATTGCCTGTCATTGAACTTCATGATTTATGTTTTGTAAATACAATTGTATCCCAGATCATGCATTTCCATCTTTCAAAACCAGGAAAGTATACAAAACTCTAGCATGTCATATGGTATTGTTTTATATTTAATTTCTATGACCTAAATCCAGTTATAAGTCTTTTCTATGGTAGATCTATTAAATCAAGGAGGACTTGCTACATCAACACTTACATAAGTTCCATTGAGTCAGTACTGGATTGATCCAGTACTGAGGGATTTAGGCCTATATTTTTTAAGAGGGCCAGGGGCAAAGTCAGATTCTCTGATCTCTAATCCAGCCTCAGAGTTACCTAAAGTAGATCCACTGAAATGAATGATGTTTGTTAGTCACAGCTAAGCTAGGTTGTATTGATTTCAATGGGTTTATTGTAAAATTTTTGGATTTTATTCTAAAATGGATTTTTTAGGTTTATTCAAAGTCTAATACTGGATTTAGCCTTATAAGGAACAGATACACTAAAGGCATACAGGCATTCACATCTGCCAAGCTAACAGCATGCTACATCTGAGTGAACATGTAGGTAGATAAGCAGTTGAGTCAAAGGCAAAGATGTTCCAGTAAAGAGGGACAGAGTATGAAAAACCTTTGGCCATTTCCACACTATACTACTATAGTGCTATTATTCCACTTTCAACATCCTATGGAATCCTGGGATTTGCAGTTTAGGGAGGTGCATTTGGAATTCTGAGAGAGCTCTTTGGCCTCAGTAAACTACAAACTCCAGAATTCCATAGAATGTTGAAAGTGGAATAACAGCACTATAACAGTGTAGGAAAGAAATGGTCTTTGTTAATGCTGTCTTTGGAAATGGTCCATACTGGACTACAGCAAGGGTAGGTAACTGTAGGAGATTAAAGAATTTGGGAGAGCCACACCTTTCTACAAAAAAAGCTACAAAATGGTTTTGCCCCCAGAGGATGTAGAGGGTGTGGAAGCATTTTAACTCTGAGGCCTCAAAGTCACTTTTTTTTTTATAAAAAGCTTCTCCTGAGTTTAAAATGGCTTGGGCTGGGGTGTGGTGAAAATGCTCTTTATGCCTCCATACCCCTTGGGGAGACTGCATTTTGCCCACCCCGGACTACATCTTTCAGAATCTCCCAGCCAGCAGGATTACTGGCCACGCTCACAGGGGATTCTGTAAACCCAAATCCCCAAAATGTTACTTTTCTGAGCATCTGTACTGTGGCTGTGACCTCTGTATAACATGAATTACTTTGACCCAGGACAACTGAGGGAATCTTTCTGCATCACAATTTACATGCACAGGTGCAAGATTAGGAACTGAATTTGGTAGAGGTAGCAATAAGACTGGGGTTGGTATTTATCCACACAGACACATTACTTTTGGAGGAGGATGGGAATTTTTCTAGCTGATGCCAATTTTGTTAAAATGACCTTTTAAGAAAAAAAAATAAGAAGAAAAGATCTCCTCTGAAGAGTATTATTAGGCGTTTTGGTTTCACACCCATGGACCACGGGAAGTCCATAGCTACAATGAAGGTGGTTCATTTAGTACTGCTTAATGAATTCCTAGTGCTAATATAAACCTCACAACTGGGTCCCAGTGGCTTCCTAGTAAGTTGAGGCATGGTGGACATCTGGATAGTAAAGAGTGAAACTTCACTAGACAGTTGTTAATAAAATGTTGGCCACTCCTGCCCTCGAACATATAAGAACAAGTGACATGTAAGTGCTGACAGGTTCTGCATCCCATTACTAATTCCACGTAGTACTTAAAGTTGACAAAAGGCAAGGAAATGTTTCTTCTCCTTTTTTAAATACTGTGGAGCACTTTTAGCACAGCTGCATGAGTTACTCTGGCACTCTTATTAAAATGGAACCTGATATTGTATAATTGCAAAATGAATGCAGCCCAGATGATATGTAATGCTAAAATTAAAGGCGAGGGTGGGGGAAAGGGAGGGAAAAATAATGAAAGTTAAGAGAATTAATGAAAGGAAAACTGAGGGAAGGGGACTATGTTGAAATGGCAGCAGACATCCAGGTTCTATCTGTCATAAACAACCCCCAGACTCCTTAGCCTGCCTGTCTGTATGAGGTGACCAGCCTGCAAGGTGAATGATCTTTGGTCTCACTGGTTGAAAGGTTTGCCCTGAGGTTGTGAGGCTAGAAAATGTGACTGGAAAATGCTGACATTCTTCCCACTTCTGGTCTCATACATAGTACACCTGGATGCAGGTTAGATTGGTCAGTTTAGGGCAAATTCAAGTGTTCCAACACATTTCTGTTTAAGGTGTTTCTCTGTAGAATCTGAACTCATTTTTGTCTTCTTACCGCTTGAACCTCACTAAAGCCATTTCAACCTTTCAAAACTTTAGCCTGCTTCTCAGTTCTTCCCATGGACTGAGTTACTGCTGTGTGACAGCCAATGAGCATAAGACAGAAATGGCTGGTTCAAGATAAGCAAAGAGTGAAGGTGGTAACAGTAGTGATGCAGGGTAACATCAGCAGCAGAGAGGACTGCAATTTCTTCTGAGTACATTGTTCCTTTTCTTGTTTCCTGTGTTAGTGGAGGCTCCACACTTGATTTTGAATGGGGCAAGATCCACAGATACAGAAGATCTCTCCTCCAGAATGTCACCCTTCACGAGTGAATGATGAAAGATGGGATTATACAGAGGATGGGACTGGGTTGTTTCCCTCTTGCTGCTGTTGTGTGCTTTCAAGATGTTTCCAACTTATGGCGACCCTAAGGTGAATCTATCACAGGGTTTTCTGGGGCTGAGAGTGTGTGATGTGCCCAGGGCCACCCAATGGATCTCCATGGTTGAGAAGGGAATCGAACGCTGGTCTTCAGGGTCATAGTTCAATGCTCAAACCACTACACCACATTGGCTCTCCCTCTTAACTTCTCATTAATTTAACGTATACAATGTTTGTGTATACTTTGTTGTTATCAACTGCTGTCCTGTACACTAGCCAAGCAGAATTCCAGGTTTTTAAAATCAATACCACCACCATCATTGCCACCTCCTCCTCCTCCTCCATCCTCATACATGGAAAAATGTGTATGTAAATGTGATTAAAAGGCTATACACATCTTGCCTTATACCTCTTAAGTCTGAATTCACATTCACTGGCTCCGTATAACTTGTTCTATGCACTTCTACTGTTAAAGAAATTGTTAAAGAAAACATGTGCCACACTGATATTACTTCAAATTGCATTGCATTGTGAAACTAGTTATGGCTGCCCTAACCCTGCAATCAGTGTGCTGGTCCCTTGCAGTTCTGGTTTGGCTCACTGACTCAAATTGCCTTTGAATAGTCTGTTTTGAAATCTCTATATCGTGATGTACTTAGTTCAGAACTGAGCAATCCTTCATTTTTATCTTACCAAAGGAATCTCGATTTCTCTCAAGAAAATGCAGCCTCAAACTTCCAAGTGATCCTATGCCAGTAACATATGAAATCTAGCTATACCCAGGGGTGACAATCCAGTGACCACATCTAAATCCAGTCAGATTAAACAGAGAATGTTTATCTCTTTATCGGACTGTGACTAATGTGATGTGTTTTAATCTTGGCAGTTCTTCTGTTATTAACAGAATCTTCTATTTTGTCTCCTTTAAGCTCTAAATCTTGTTGCTGCATGGTGCATGGCATCACTTGGGCTTCATGCTTCTTTCCCTTCGGTTCCCTGAGAAAGCCAGTGAGTGATGGAAAAGGAAGAAGGTCAGCAGCAATGATACTGGGGCAAATGGCAGTGATAGTGGGGCAGAAAGAATCCACCACAAGCTTCACATTTGAAGGAGTCTGTGACAAACTCAGCCACAGGTATAGGAGACTGAAACATGTATACAAGTGTGTGTGCGCGCGCGTGTGCGTGTGCCTGTCTGTTGATCTATCTATGGTCATTTCCGCACTAGACTGTTATAGCGCTATGATTCCACTTTCAACATCCTATGGAATCCTGGGGTTTGCAGTTTCGGGAGGGGCCAGTCCGCACCTCCCGAAACTGCAAACCCCAGGATTCCATAGGATGTTGAAAGTGGAATCATAGTGCTATAACAGTCTAGTGCAGAAATGGCCTTTATCTCTGTGCGAGAGAATAGTCTCCAGTAGAAAGCAGAGAGGGGATTATTAGGAAATATGGGAAATGGAATTATTACAGAATGTGGGAAAGATGGAAATAAGGTCCAAAAATGGATTAAGAAAGGGAAGCAAAACAACAAGGAAAGAAAAGGAAGCACAGTGTGTGTCGAAATCCATTTGCAAAATGGCAAGGTAAACAAATGATAATAGGTAGAATGTGTATGTGTGTGTCTCTGTGCGAAGGAGCAGTGTCAGAGCTTGGAATACGTGGAAGGGGGGCAGGAGGGGTGTGTGGCTACATCATGAGGAGTGTGGCCACTATGCACAGGGGTGTGGCTGTGGTGCGCGAGGCATGGCCGGGGAGGCAGGGGTGTGGCCAGGACATGCAGGGGCATGGCTATGGGCTGGGATGCCCCAGAAACTTTGCTGCCCAGGGTGAATCATCCCCCCGCCCCCACATCCCTATGCAACTGTGAAGGAGAGAGGCTCCCTCCCCCTTTGTGACCCATCTGATGACCCAGCAAGCTCTTTGCATGTGCACAGTTAGAGGACTGATATAGCCTACTGTCTTGGGAATATTTTATAACTTATTTCAACAACATGAATAAGGTATGCTCAGTTGGAAACTTCATAATTCATCAACAGTTACTCATAGGGTTCCAGGCTTTTTAGAAACAAAAGAAAACAAGCCTTCAATCCTTTTAAATGTATTTTATTCTTTATTTTTTCCCATTGGTCATAGAAAGAAATAAGAAATCTGCATGCAACTTCCTAAATATTTCAAACATTTAAATAGCATATGATAATTTAGCAGTACAATACCTTATGAGGAAAGAGAATATAGGGAAATCTCCTGTAGTATATTTACAATTGTAAAGGTAGTTTTTTGTTATTTATAATTTTAAAAAGAGGAATGCACTGCTTACCATTGAAAGTATTACATTCAAAGGAAAGAAGACGTTGCTCTGTGACTAAAACAAATATATCCATTTTCCATCAGAGATATTTTTCCCAGTAAAAAGTAACACTTTTTGATAGTCTCAAACTAAATATCTAAGGAACCATACACATCATTCCCAAAGCTTAAAACATCCCAATACTGAAGGTGCAAACTTTTCATAAGAACCTCAGATGGGGGGAAAAAAGTGTTTCTTTGTATTAGACTGCTTTAGAAATATTTTGCCTAACACAAAAAAAAAAGGAAAAAAAAGAAGAAAAGAAAAGAAAAAATGAAAAAGGGGAAAATAGAAAAAAGAAAAAAATTGGTATCATATTGTAATATTACACACTGAGCAGGTATTAAAAAGTAAACAGTTTATATCTACTTTGCAACCACTGGGAAACCTTATTTTTTAAATTGTGCTTCAGCATGTATAACTCTAAATGGAAAACTGTACCGTACCTGCATCTTATCTACAGCAAAGGACATGTTCAGCTACTCGAAATCTTGACAATGGCATAGAAAGTTTCCCAGTGCCAGAAAGGAAGCACTACTTTGGAACACTTTTTTTTTCCTTTTTACAAATTATGGTTCACTGAATGAGCTTATAAAGCCCAACTTCCAGTCATAGTGATATATGAACAACTAACCAATGATCTTTTTCCTTAAAAAAAAAATGATAACATTTAAATGAAGATTATGTCTCAAGATATTTCTCACTACAAAGAAGGCATGTATGAAAACTAGTGTGTGAAAGACACTTATGAAATCTGGCTGGTATTTTTTTTTTTACAGCTATAAAGTGTAAAAAGTGGTCCTTGGTAAAAAGTGCTTTATAACAATATAGATTTTGAGTCACGTCGTGTGAGAAGCCATCTCCTCCATTTCCTATGTCTCTTCCTCACGTCCACCAGGTCATTCTGGTTCTTCTGCTAAGTTTTGCCTGCTTACTCTTCATAAACTCTGGGAAAATTAAAAAGCAAACAAACAGAATGAGCTTTTCAGACATGCGGATTTGAAAAGTAAACAAACCAAACATCCCCACAGTGACTAAAAGAAAACTACAGGACAGAGGACCAATCTGGCAGCCACCAAAGGTCCTCCTTCAACTTTGGATTCTGGATTCTTTTCTCTGGTCAGCAACTCAAGGCAAGCAAAAAGATGGGGATTAGCAGTCTGCTGCTGCTGATTTAAATCAGAACTTGGAGAAGTCACTTTCATAGCCCCCCACAGGCCTATTTTGCCAGGGAGGGTCTCAATTAATCCTCTGTTGTCTGAGTTTTTCAGCTGCTTTTAAAATGTCCCAGCTTGAATAGTTTTAGTAAAGATTGGGAATGTTTGACAAATTATTTGAGAAAAAGGGACAGATATATTTCTGTAATAAGTGTAAAAGAATTATAAGAAGAACAAATATAAGGATGATGGAATGCCTACTTCAATTTTAGAAGAATAATTTAAAGAAAAAAAATCCCTCTTTTTATTATTTTATTTGACCTTAGGTGATATTCTTACTATATTGTTAAAGTACTACTAGTGTATATACCCGGTGTGGGCCTGGATTTTTTTCCCCCTCATAGTAATACTTGTTAGAAAGATTTGAGATCCTGTGTCTCTAATTCCCCAAACTGTCTTGTCTAGTACCTGTAACTTTTCCCCATATTCCCCAATCTAATCTGTATTCAGAGTTACTAACATAGAGAGGTTGGGTTCCTGAGTGAATATACTGCCCTCCTCCTTGCTGCTAGGCCTCATCTCCATAGCAATTGGCTTATTTAACACAGACACAGTTGACTGAGGCCCAAGATCTCTATGGCTGAGAATTCTAAAGGCCCCTCCCTAAACTGCAAACCCCAGGATTCCATAGAATCTTCTTAGGCAGCCAACCATATGAGGCCTTCACCTGACACAGCCAATCATATGAGCTCTTTGCCTGACATAGACAAGCAGATAAAATTTGACTTTTATATATTAGATTATACCACTTTCAACATCCTGTGGAATCCTGGGATTTGCAGTTTAAGGAGGGGCATTTAGAACTCTCAGTCAGTTATTTGGCCTCACTAAATTACAAACCCTAAAATTCCACAGGATGTTGAAAGTGGAATGATAGCACTGTAACAGCATAGTGTGGAAATGGCCTTAGTTTAGTATGAAGAAGGAAAACTGGTAACAACTGCATTATAAGCTTTACACGTGCTTCTTTGCTCCCTGTATTATCTGTACTTGTGTTATGACTAAGGATGTTCAGTCCCATGAAATAAATAATACAATAATAACTAAAAAAAAAAAAATTGGGCATGTGAAAAAAAGTCCCATCTTCTCTTTCCTCCTCCCACTCTTCCTCTTTGTGGTTGGCTTACTGCAGCTGCTGTGAACTTCAATTCAAAGTGCAAAAGTATTTTGCCCTCAATTAACTCAGCAGGAGAGAAAAGGAACGAGGGGATCGAATCTTCCCTTCTCAGTAGACTCAGGCAAAAGCAAAGTGCTGCAGCCTTTCTTAGCTTGTGTGTTCTTCTGCATTAATAACTTTGGCCCTCCTGTTGCTTGGCCACACCCTTTTGACTATATCCTGACGTTGCTTGACCTTACGTGTCCAAAGTTTCCGCTGTGAAATGTGTGCTCTCCTAGAATCGCTCCACCACCATAGCCAACACAGAGGTTCCATCATCCACACATCTCTTTAAAAGGATACATGCCACTGTGTTGGGTCAGATCAAATACATACAAGAGCTCTGGATTTTTGTCTTTCTTACCTTTCTTGTTTATGGAGATTCAGAATGCTTGATTCCAGCCACATTTTTTTGTCCTTTGAAAAATTCCTAAAATGGTTTGTTTGGTTCCATTGTTTACTGAGCAGCCCTAGGCATGTTTATTCAGAAGTATGTATATAACAAAGAACATGGAAAGTTACTTTTTAAAAGGTAAATTCTTGCCATTAGTGTGGTTTTGAAAAAAATGATTTGTTGTTGTTACTCACTATAAAAATATTTTTGCATTAATCCTTGTTTCTCAGTGGCTTTCTGATATTTCTTTTAAAACAACAATAGCAGCAGCAGCAGCAGTTTAGGATTGATGAGAACAGTGGAAAAATTCCTGTCCAGCATCTTTAAACATGCCTTTGAACAGTAACTTTGACAAGTGACTAAAAAAAGCCACCTGTTAATGTAATGTTATTTCCAAGTTCGGGTTCTCATGAAACTCACTCCCAGGCATTCATGCACAAAACTGCAGTTTCAAATATGAACTATTTCATACAAGGGTTATGAAATTTGAGACACAATACTGCATTTAACTACCATTGGCCCTCCATATTCACTAGGGTTAGGAGTGCTGGAGCCCCACAAAAGTGGAAAAATTGCAAATATGCAAAAATGTGTGTGTTTCTGTGGGAAGGGAGCCAAGACATGACAGGGAGAATGGGCAACCTAGATCAAGGAAAGATCAAGCCAAGATCAACCTGGATGAAGGAAAGGAGAGGGAAAAGGGATGGGTGAGCATGGTAGCCCTATATGTTTTCTCTCTTGCCAACCTTGGTCCTTGGGTGGGTAGGACATCAGGAGAGGGTTTGTGATGCTGAGAAATCAGTATGCGAGCTGTCCTCAGCTGGCCAGGCAGTGGCTGGTGGTGGAGGAGGAGGACCAGAGGTGGGTTTTTAAAGGGCTGTGTATCTGATCAGAGACATGGAAAAGGAGTGTTCCCCTGGAAGAGAAGTGCCGGGAAAGGGGAGGAGGAGCTCAATAAACTTGCAAATAATCAAATCTGTGAAAGTCAAACCTGCAAATGTGGAGGGCTGACTGTACATGTGATCCACCATGGTGTAGTGGTTTGAGTGTTGGACTACAACCTGGAAACTAAGTTTTGAATCCCTACTCAACCCCCTGGGTGACCTTGGGCAAGTGACACTCTCTCAGCCTCCAAAGGAGGCAAAGGCAAACTCATTCTGACCAAATCTTATTGAGAAAACCCTGTGATAGATTCATTTTAGGGTTGCCATCAGTCAGAAACAATTTGAAGACACACAACAATTTATCTAATTAAATTATAACAGCCCAACAATAATTAGGATCGGCACTGTTTCTGGGAAGGCAGAGAGCCTTCCCTAGCATTTGTCTTGAAAAGCCTCTAATACCTAATCTAAAAACTAATTGATGGTCTGGACCCAGCTTCTCCTGGCAAACCCCCCCCCCGGACCTTTATGGTAGCAGGATTGGATTCAGTGAACTGCCTGTTCAGTGTTTTGTCAGTCCCTCCCTATTACTAAGGAGACTTGCATGCAAGCTGATTCTTTGTTTGTCTGCTTCTGCTGTTCCACCCCAGGGCAGGTGTGCGGAAGTTCAATGAGCCCTGATGCTGAAGCCAAAGGGCTATTTACATAAGTCTCTATTCATCCAAGCTGCACGGAGAAGCAAGGGTGCTCCTATGATCCATATTCTGGTTATTTAGTCTGGGCACTGAGCATTTACTTTGCTCTTACGCCATAAACCTCCTCCGTGATGTCTAAGTCATGTAGCAGATTTTTTGGGGGTGTGTCTGTGTGTGAATATTAACCTTGCTTTGGGTTTGTACACCAGTACACAAGCCCTCAGCCAGAGGCACAGCACTTAACCAAACACTTGAAATTACAGCATTGTTCTGGAATGGCTGCACAATAAGGCAAAGGCAGGAATGAGATGTCATGTTCCTGGAAGGAGTCAGCAGTGATTAACCTTTTATCTCTTCTGAAAACTCATCTCAAAATATTGTGCTTGTGCTATTAAAAATGAATGGCAACTACACTACTGGAATAGTGCCATAGGTCCTTATTTGGCAGGACACACCATAAGGGCAGCCACTGAAATGGGTTGTCTCAGTTGAGCACACTAAGCACCACAATTTCAGTTGCTCTTCATTGGAAGTACACAGGTAAATCCTTACAGACTGGGCATCCTAACACTCCTCCCCAAATTATTTCCTTAGACTGAACCCTAGAGCAGCTCTTGAACACAGGGCCTCAGGATGTTAGGGACATATCCAACCTATAGTGTCATTATGCTTTGGCCAAAACAGAGAGAATCAGAGGAGGGCAGGTCATATCTGCAAAAGCCTTCCAACTAGCACATCACCCATAAACAGCTATGGCACACTGCTCTCCCCCATAAGAACATCTAGATCATTTTAATTCTTTGCAGAGCTTCAATGTTTTCTTTTCGGGCAATCCAACAAGCCCCAGCCAGCATAGCCAGTTCCCTAGTACCCATGCTGGCTGGTAGATCCTGGGAACTGTAGTCCAAAAAACAAGCAGAAACATTGACCTTACCTGTGAGATGTTCATACTCAGCAGTGGGTAGGGAAACCCCCTACAGCGGGTTGTTCCACCTGTTCGCTCTGATAGACAAGATGAAGTTTGCAGCAGCAGCCAGCAGGAGGAGCAACCCACCTCCAATTCAGTCAATGTAATAGCCATATGCAAGAACGAGTATTACACAGAGGAAAAGAAAGCAGACAGAGAGAAAAAGAAGAAAGGAAAGATCCTGCAACCAATCAGTCTATGTTTTTCCCCACTCCAGTACCAAGAAGGCAACTCAGTTCTGGGTGAGGAGGAAGCTTCCCCATCAACTGTTGAAAATCAACATCTCATAGATAAGGCCAGTGTTACTTTTTCTAGCAGTGGAGGGGAAACCTCCTACAATGTGACATACAAAAGTTCCCATTCATTAAGTTGGCAGAACTGAAGAAACTGAAGTAGACAGTACCTGCTGCAGTATGGGTCTGCTAAAGGAAGCCTCCACAGAGGCAAAGACATCCAAACAGTAGTGGTGCACAAATGTGGACAGTGAAGCCCAAGTGGCCACCCTGCAGATATCCTCCAGAGGAGCATTTGGGGTCAGAGTAACAGATGTGGCAGCACTATGAGTGGAATGAGCAACAACTGCACCAGGCAGTGCAGCTCCCATGATAGAACAGCAGGTAGTGATGCAGACCTTAATCCACCTAGTTAAGGTGGAAGAAGGCATCTTCTTGCCTATTGCTGCAGGTTGGAAAAAGACAAACAGACAGTCCAAGGCTCTGAAAGGATGAGCACATTTGAGGTTAATTCTGAGAGCTCTATGTACATCTAGAGTATGCCAGGATTTTTCCAAAGGTCCAACTGGCTGAGGACAGAAGGAAGCAAAGATGATGTCTTGCAACCTGTGAAAAACAGGTCATGAACTTTGGTCATAAAGGAAAGATCTAATCTCAAGACCACTGAATCTGGAAGGAATATGCATTACTGTTTTCGAAACGACAATGCCCCAATCTCTGAAACTCCCTTTGCAGAAGTAATGTCTGAAAAAGAAAAAAAAAACTTCCCTGCTAGAAACTTGAGCAACACCTGTCTCAAAGGGAGCTTGAGTTAGCACAGTAAGCATCATGTCAAGATCCCATGTAGGATATTGGTGGATGGTAGGTGGGTTTCAATAGTGAGGCCACTTTCAGGAACCTCCTGAATAGAGGGTGAGAAGACAATTTTTGATGATGCTTAGCTGGAAGAATAGAAGATATGGCAGAGACTTGTCTCTTAAGGGTATTTGGACATGCTGAAGAAAAAGCAATAGGGTGTTAATTTGATAGAGAATCCTGAGAATGATGGGATGAGACAGATTGATAGCCAATTTCTTTCCCTATACACCATCTTTGAAAGGAAGGAAAGGTGTAGTCATAAATACATCTGCTGGAGGGGCATCTGGAGTGAGTAATAGTATCCACTACTATGGCTGGCAGACCCTGCCTTAGAAGTGTATGCCACTCAATTTCCAGTCATGAAGGTTGAGCCAGGCTGGATTCTGATGAACCACCTACTCCTGGGAAAGCAGATCTGGTTATATGGGCAGATGCAGGAGACCAGCTCCAGAGTGAGCACTCTGAGCCCCTGCTCTGACAGACCAATGAGAAGCTATGAGAATTACTTGAGTCCCTTCTGACCTTAGCTTTCTTAGTGCTGCTGACAGAAGTATCAGTGGAAGGCACAGAGTAGACCCAGCAGCTATAGATACATTAGGGCATGGATACCTCCTGCCCCTTGACTCTGGAACCTGGAGTATAACCCATTCACCTGATTATTGATTGCAGAGGTGAACAGTTCAACCTTTTGGAAACTGAAGTGTCTTACTGTCAACTGGAGGACAGCAGGCGCAGATGCCACTCTGCTGGATCAACATCAGTTCTGCTTAGCTTGTTCGATCTTATGTTCAATTCCCCTTTGATTTGTTCTGCCTGAGGGAGAGAAGATGATACTTGGACTACACAAGTAAGGTTGTTTCTAACACGAGGGACCGAGGCTGAGTCCTGCCTTCCTGATTTACATGCACTTTGGCAACCGTGCTGTCTGTCCTGATTAGTATTGCCCTCAGGTGCACCAAGTGACAGAAATGCAGGAGGACCAGCGTGATTGCCTACAGCTACAGCCAATTTATACTGTGTGACAAATCTTCCAGACACCATTTCCCCTGACTGTAACTGGAGCAGCATACAGTTCCCCAATCTCTGAGGATAGGGTCAGTGATGATCTGTACCTGTGGAGCACTCCACATCGAATGTCCTTGGGAGACTGCTGGAGAGATCCACCACCTAAGAGATGCTTGAATTTCCTTCAGAACATGCAGATGCACTTGTCTTACCTGGGCAATTTGCTTCTTGTAAGGCAAGAGAAAACATGGAGCTTTTGATTGTGGAACCAAGCCCAAGGAATGCAGTTGATTAAGGCAATCATGAGTCCTTGGAGACATGCCAACAGGATAAGATCTGAAGCATGGGCATGATGTACCTTAGAGATTATGTGTTGAATGGCCTGCACCCTTTCCAGAGGGAGGGATACAAGTTCCCACATTTACTGGAAAACCATGGTTAGATAGGGAAAAAAAGAATGAAACACACATCCTGAACTGCCTGATGTATGGAAGCAGATCTGATTAATAAATTGTCTATAATAAATTAATAAATTGTTGTCTCCAATGATGAAACCCTAGGGAAAATGATAGCCTGAATGGAAGGGCTTTGTACTGAAAGTGTTTCCCCTGATAAGCAAAATATAGAAATTTCCCATGGGTTGGGTAGACTGGGATGTGAAAATATACTGCTGATAGAGCAAGAGATGCAAGAATATCCTGGTGTCTGAGGACCTCTAAGATTGTTTTGAGAATCTCTGTTCTGAATTTGCACTTCCTTATAAGCTGGTTGACCCATTTCAGGTCCAATATCATCCTCCACATTTTGTTTTTCTTGGGAACTATGAAAAAAATAGCAGCTCCTCAGTCTTTGCGGCAATGGAATTCTCAATGACCCCTTTGTAGATCAGATGTTGAATGACTTTCAAAACCAGAAGACACTTCCCTTTATTCTTTGTCCTTGGGGAGGAATGAAGTAATCATGAAGAATACAACAAAAATCTACTAAATACCCTCCCTTAATGTTCATAGGACCCACTGATCTGATGTGGTTTCTTCTGAAACATGGGCAAACAACTGGAGTCTTCTGCCCATGAGATAAATGGAGAGTCAGAACTGAGGAGACATGCATACCTGTTTGTTGCCTGAGGTGATGGCATTGCTGTTGCTATTAGGTTTCTGTTGCCCCTGCTGGTGGGGCTGCTGCCTGGATTGGTATCTGTGTTCAGACCACTGTGATCTGCCAGATCTTCTGTTTCTACAACAAAGGGATCCATAATTGCTCATGCAGGAGCAAAAGAAAAACTGCCATGGGCAGAAAGTTATCTTGTCACCCCTTTTTCTGAAATGATGCTAACGTCTTCCTCTTATCCTTGCTGTCTACCAATATGGGCTCAAGAGCCTTCCCAAATAGCTTAGTCTCCCAAAATGGGGAGAAAGTGAGGTTTTGCTTTGAGTAGGCATCAACATGTTTAATTCCGCAGTGTTTAATTCAAATGTGGCAACATACAGAGACAGTTGTCTCCTGAGCCCGTGCATTGAGCTGAATAACATTGAGGCTAGCATCAGCAGAGAAAGTGGACACCCTGCACGATTTATTAATTCCCTGATGTAATTTAAGATTGCCCTGGGGAACCTCACTGACCCATAAAAAGGCAGATTTAGAAAAAATAGAAATGGTAGAAGCAGCTTTAATTGCCAGTGAGGAAAGCTCACGGGATCTCTTAAGAGCTGATTCAGCCCTTCCCTCCTCAGGAATCCTTAACATGTCCTTGCTATCTTTCATGTAGAGCAAAGACAGCACTGGTACAGCTAAATTGTAAAACCTCTTAACTGCCACAGAGTTAGGGCAGACCACAGTGGATCTTGTCTTCCCTTGCCACCTTCATGAAGTCTGTAGGAAAAGGTATATCAGAAAAGAGGGTCCTGGCTTAGGGAAAGAAACACCCTTGCCCATGAGAAGGTCTGGGTACTCAGGCTGAGAGACATGTAATCAATATGGCAAGTTGAGAGTCTTTTCAGCTTTGTGTAACAAGACTGAGAACTTCTCAGTCTGAAAAAGTCTTACCTCAGAAGCCTGATCCTCCTCATTCCCTGACAGATTCCCTTCCTCATCCTCAGAAACTGAAGCACAAACAGAGTCAGTTGAACCCTCTTCATCTGAGGAGTGATTCAGGGATTGGAACTTGGCTGGATACTTTTGTTTTTGCACTGGGGGCACTCTTGGACACTGCCTCATCCCTACATTTGAGAGAAGGCACAATTCTGCAACCTCAAACAGCCGCTGCTGACAAAGAGGAAACATTTTTACCTTTTTCTAAATGTTGAGTTCAGTACCGCTGCTTAGTACTAAAGGTCCCTCACTCAGAGTGAGGATGTCCAATTCATCCATAGAAGTGGGGAAAAAGATTCCGTGGGAACACAATTTTGAGAGGCTGCAAGTACCCAGAGGTGGGGGGCAGCAGCCTTATTGTGCCACAGAGGAGAGGGTGGCAATGTACATGCAAAGCCAGTAGAGGAAACAGCTGCCTCTTGGGCCATCCAGACCCAATTACAAAACTCAGATGGGGTGGGGGTCTGCCCTGGCACCACTGAGAGGGAGGCTGTCAAATCACTCACCCATTCCAGCAAAGAAATCATAGCCACATCCTGATGCCCTTCCTGGGCATGGCAACTGTGTGCTGGGGTCATGGATGGGGAGATCTCTCCCTTCTGGCTGCACCATATCCATGTTTCCATGTGGATCCCAATGGTGGAATTGGCACCCCAGGACTGAAAATGAAGGCATAAGGGCTTCCCACAGACTACCCACAATGAAAAACTTGCCACTGCGGGAAAGAAAGAAAACTATGAAGAAAGAGCTAATCTACTTCTAATAATGTTTTTCTTTAGGTGTGAGAGAGAGAGAGAGCAAGAAAAGAAGAAAATGATGTACTATTCAGAGCAAGACATGAACAAGACTGAGTTTGAGGCTGGTTACCCCCCTTGTTGGCTGCTGCAGCAAGTTTTGCCCTGCCTATCAGAGCAAATGTGAAGAACAAACCACTGCTGGAAATCTTTGCAAGATCTAGTTTTTTGCTCTGGGCCAGTGATTGTGCTATTTTCAATCGATCCTTTCTGGTTCTAATGGTTTGATATTCTGAATATGGATACACCTGGTTATATTTCAACAGATTATATTTCTCTTCAAACATTTTTGTCCACACAGAATGAATGGTAAAACAACGAACATCTTTTTAGTCTCTTAAGGAAGTGTGATAATTTTGCATTAAGGTATTAAGAACCTCTCGATTAATTAATCTGGAGTTAGTGGGAACCATTTCAGACGACGAGAGACCAATTTCAATAAAGATTGTTTCCAAGAATGAAAATATAGTTGGCCTTCATGAAGGACCCCCACAAAAATGGAAAAACTGTGTATATCTTCTCCTCTCCCACCCAACTGACTGAAGGAATGTGTGCATGCATGCATGCATCTTTCCCTCCCTGCTTCCCCATCCCATCCCTTTCCCCTCCAGTTCCCTGACCACATGAGTGAGGGTGTGAGAGAATGTATGCACACATCCTCCCTCCTCCTGTCCCTCATCCCATCCACTTCCCCTGCCTGCATGAATGAATGAGCAAGCGAAGGCATGCATGCATGTGCTCTCCCTCCTCCCACTCCCCCACTCACTCCTCCCCCCTGCCCAAGTAAGCAAGGGAGCACACACGTGCACCTTCCTTTTTTGTACTCTCCCCATTCCATCCTCTTCCCCTCCACCTGTGAGAATGGGTAAAGGAGGGAATACAGGAAGGCACCCTCCCTCTTTGCACTCCCCCATCTCATCCTCTTCCCCCCTGCCCACCCTCATGAGTGAGTGAGGGAATGAACACATGAATCCTCCTCCTCGTGCTCTCCTATTCCATTCCCTTCCCCTCTGCGTCCACAAGTGAGTGAATGGGGGAATGCAAGTACGCACCTTCCCTCCTCATCCTCTCCACCCATGGGTGTGTGTGAGTGCACGAGGGAAGTAGAGTCAGCAGCAAATAATACACCAATAATCAAATTTGCAAAGGTCAAACCTGCAGATGTGGAGAGACCACTGTAATATCCACTCCCTTGAAATAATAAGTGATTAAGTCAAAAGCGAGCAATTAAGGCATGGTATGGGATAAGTTCTCTACAGTAATATTTCTTTCCTGTTTTTTTCAGAGATGAAAGTTGCTATTTTTAAAATGCAAATTAATTAGTCTTGAAAACTTGTTAATTCTCTTTTACTTGCTATCTTTAGATGTTATAACAACTGACCAACGTATAAATACAGAAAACATTAATTCATGTCTTTTTTTTCCCCCATTCAAACAGCTCTGGTATTGAGTAGATAGAATCCAGATGATTACAATCCCTTCTGAGCATACAGCATTTAATCTGGGCCCCACAATGTACTGATCCAAAAATACAAGTTACAGCACTAGCCTTTGTTTGTTTTCTACCTGGAATCTCAAAAGAAAGGATCTCAGCTAAATATGAATATAAAATCTCTCTCAGGACCTTTTTACACTACACAGTTATAGCACTATGACCATACTTCAACTGCCTTGGAAATATCCTATGGAACTCTGTGATTTGTAGTCTGATGGGTCACAAGAGCTCTCTGGCTGAGAATTTTAAAGGTCCCTCCCTAAACTGCTAATCCCAGGATTCCATAGGACATTACCATGGCAGTTAAAGTGGAATCATAGCACTAAAACTGTGCAGGGTGAATGGGCACTTGGTCTACTATTGTAAAAGCCAATCTAGCTCGGACACTCCTAAGGGCAGCAAACATATTTTAGAGCATGGGATAGGGAACTCCCTCTACCTCATCAAGGCACCATTTCCTGTAGGAAAACCTAGCAAGGGATACATGCTGACAGTGGATGGGGAAGAAGCCAGTGGTGACAAGTCATACTGTTATGTTCCTTTTGCAACTACAGGCAGCACTTGCTGACTCTGAAGAAGTCCAGAATGGTGTTCTGAAAGTTATCCATTTTGGTCTGGCTGACAGAGAGGTCTAAGCTTTAAGCCTTTCAGATTATTGTGTGCCATGACACAGTTTTTAGTTCCAGAAAGCAGCAGTTTGAGCAGACTCTCAAAATGACTTCATTAGAAATTTAGATTTTTTTTGTTTTGTTTTGTTTTGCTTCAACACAACAATGGAGCTGCATTAAGAGACTGAAGAAGAGCAGATGAATTCTTTTATCTGTGTTTTGGGAAAGAAAGTTGGCCACATCTCCAGATTCTTTGCCTTTACTAAAGATAATCGAAAGGACCTATACACTAAGGATTGAAAGTAAGTGGAGGAGAGAGATGTGATTAATTGTACCCCCATATGTTCCTGTTCCAAGTACAGGTAACGCTGTGTATAATCTGAAGCAGTTGGCTATATAGCAGTCACTGGTTTTTGCAATAAAGCTGTTCTGTTAGGCATCCAATTTAGTTTAGCCTCTTCTTTGAAACAACTGAGAAGTGGGAGCAGAACTAACAGTGCGCAAAGCCAGATTTTTTTTTTGGTGGGGGTCTTTTTCTGCTTCTCCCTCTATTTCACCCTTTTGCCTCTTCACACACTTTCTTTCCCCCCACTTTTTGTCTCCACTGAAGGCAAGGACCAAATGATCTCGTCAAAGATCTGTACTGATCATTTCCCAAGGTATGTTGAAATTAAGCCAAGAACATCAGGCTGCTCTATCAGTGTTTTAGGAGCAAGAGAACTGGGTTCCTAGGAAAGCTAGAGGTCCTTTCCTTTCTTTTCCTTTCGAAAATAAAGAAACAAGAGTAGTGCTTTTCTGTTCCAATCAGTTGCTGCCTGTATAGCTGGGGTGGGCTACTGTGTCAGATTGGGGGTAAATATCCCCACACACACCATATTTCCAGCAGACCACACAAGTGCAGTTTGGGTGACCAAGAAGAGATGTGACATCATTTCTGGTTTCCCTTTCAACTTATTTAGGCCAGTTTTTGGGATCTATACTGGGAAACAAAAATTTTGGGGAGTTGGTCTGGGGCTTGGGAGGTATCCTGAGCCAGCTGATGCCTTGTAAAGTAATTTGGGAAGCAAGCTATGCTTGTGGCAATGGCGTCAACATTGTGATTGTGTCATGGTTAGGTAACTGTTTTGTATTTATGATCATTACGAAGTCATGATTTTAACACTATTGCCATGGTTGTAACTCATTTCCCAACCTTCTTTGCCTGGCATCAGCTGCACGGGGAGAAGGAGAGACATTCTGCTGTTGATCAGAGCATGGTTGAATGATGTTTCAATCAGGTTTGGAGGGGTTGGGTCATGAGAAGTTACTTGGTTAAGTACTTAATTAAATATAAGCTGACTCAGGATTCTGGCCACTGGAATGCATTGTTTCCATTCAGCACTTAAAAATAGAGGATGGCAGCATGTTTAAACATTCCTGTGAAGTTAAATGAGAAAGTGAAAATGTGGTTTCAGACGTTGGGATAAACAACAGGGCTGGTTGCATAGGTTTCTACGGACATATATAAACTGAGCAGCTTCAGATCAGCTAATGGAACTTCTGTTGTATATGTGTCTTTTTTTTCTTAAGTTAGCTGCAATGATTGATCAAGACAGAGCTGGCATTATAGATTTGACAAGCCAGAGAAATAAGAGAAATTAAGCATTAGGATGGATACCCCAACTATGATTGTCAGATATCACAGCTGGTGGTATAATGCACAGCGTTTGGACATTTGTTCAGGCAGGCTTAAATCTGAAGAGCCTAAGTTCTTTTTTTATTACCCTAAGGCAAATCTTTTGCATTATTTAAGCCAAAGCTTTTGCGTATGTCATTCCCTTTGTTATAAATGGTCGCCTTTCAAAAGTAAACAAGGAAAAAATGAAGTTACATAACAGTTGACATTTAGCAGTACAAACCATTTTCTCTCCAGCTCCCAAAGAGTGCCACAAGAACCCTGGCAAACAGGCAGCAGGGGAAAAATGTCAGCATGACATGAAGACGGGTAAAAAACAAACAAGGCTCATTGGGAAGTCCCATTGAACTCTATGGAACTTACCTCTGAGTAAGTATCTTCAGTTCAGGAACAAGCTCAATAGCTGTCCCAGGATGCGAGTTGGTTGCTGGCAAGATCACAAAAATTGCCATGCCACCTTCATTGGCCTTGGTATAGTTCTTGAAATTTATTTTATTCATTTTTATATCCCTCCCTTGTGTCATGCGAGGAGTCAGAATACCACTGTTGTTGTTGTGTGCCTTCAAATCATTTCTGACTTACAGTTAAACTAAGGCTCTTTCCCAGGCTACCGGATCCTGGCAGCATCCCATGGGAATCCCAGTAGAGCCTGTCCTGGGAGGGGAGTGCGACAGGAGTGCTCCCTTTCACACCAGCTGCCTGCAGGAATGGAGGAGGCACGATGGCCATGCCTCTTCCTTCCACAGCTCAGCCTGGCACTGTCCCAGTACAGGTCAAGGGAGAGACCAGAAGCTATCTACTCATTAAGGAGGCCATAAGCATTTACATTCATTTATTTCACTGGGAGGAATGGCAAAAAAATAACTTCATTTCAGCAATTTGTTTTGTCCTACCTCATCTCTTCTATTTTATCTTAAACTGGCTGTTGGATCTGGTTGTTTGGTATTCACAACCTTGACTGTATTGGATTTGTTTGATCTGTTGATTTCAAAATAACAGTCAAAGTTTTAAACAGAACCTCCTTTGGCAGAAATATATTGGGACATGGTCTCTTTTTATTTTCTTTTGTAAAATCTGGGGTCTGACTTGGTAGCACATCATTGTTCCTTTCAAGTTGGACTGAATTCACAGAATAAAAGCTGGGAGCAATAGCACACTTGTCACTGTAATTTCAGATCAAGCATTCAAGATACATGATCACTGCCTAAATGCACACATTTAATTTAGGTTATCCTATGTGGGGTCTGATGAATACTCACCTCTCTTTCTCTTTCCATATTGTGTACCACTTAAGTAATCTTTTTGTACTTGGGAGTTTGGGATGCAAGCAGTACTGATGTCCACCTCGGAACCTTGATTTCATTGTGACTCTGAAATGAAAGAAAAGTCATCAGTTCAGACTAGGAGCTCAAATTTTAACAAACAATTTTTTTTCTACAGCATAGTAGCTAACGGCCTGGTCTTTGCTGGATAAGAATGATCTCTAATTGGTTTCCTGCCCTTTATGTTATATTGTTGTGGATTTGAGGACTCAGCAACTAGTTGTCTGAGCAGTGTGTGATGTCATAGAATCATAGAAATGTAGAGTTGGAAGAGACCACAGGGGCCATCCAGTCCAACCTCCTGCCATGCAGGAACACCCTCAAAGCACTCCCGACAGATGACCATCAAGCCTCTGCTTAAAAACCTCCAAGGAAGGAGACTCCACTACACTCCGAGGTCATGAAATATTTGTGGGTGGTATAATGCAATGGTTCCCAAACTTTGGTCCCCCAGGTATTTTTGACTTCAGTTCTCAGAATTCCTAACTGTTGGCTAGGCCATCTAGGGCTTTTGGGAGTTGAAGTCCAAAAATACTTGGAGGACCACACTTGGGAACCGCAGGTATAATGGCTGAGCAGCTGTGCTAGAGCTGATTGGTGTGTCTTATTAGCTCAGAATGCATCCAAGAGCTGTAGGTGGAAGCATAGGTGGGAGGATGGGCAGGAGATAGAGAAGTCTATTACAACCCTCCTTGGTTGGAAAAGTTACTAGCCATGCTGGCTGGAGGTTCTGGGAGGTCTATTCTAAAAACATAACTTTTCCAAGATCTGTGCCAAGCAGGTTCTCATCAAGTGTGGATCACCACAAGCACAGCTCCTAGCATTAGTAGATCCAATTCTTCTACTGCCAACACAGTGGCTGGCATCCTATTGAACAGCTGTGCATGCATAATCTAGACTTTGGCATTCGTAAGAGCTCAGTACTCATATTTACAATCATGGCTCTATTACTATAATTGCAAATGCCTCTACAGACCTGCCTTAACAGCCAGTAGCCATACTGAATAATGGAGGTCTGTCTGCTAGCAGCAAGATGACATTCCAGTCTTCTTCCAAGAGTGATCGCTGGTGCAACAATCAGAAGCAGGACTCCATTGCAACTCCTGATCACGCCACAGATCACTGGCAGGAGCAGGCTGGAAACATCATCCTGCTGCACCCTGATTACCAGCAGAACAGACCATGATCACTCAGTGTGGCTACTGGCTGTTAAAGTGGGTTTTGCGGGGGGAGTCAGTCAGGGGATGATATGGATTTGTAACTACATCTGTGATGTAGCATATGGCCAGTGTGGTCTTTAATGCATTCAGCTCACCTTTGATGAATTCAGGTAACTGTGTGCAAATGGCCAGGAACTGTCAGGACTAGAATTGGGAAGCTTCTCATCTATACCCATGCAGAGAGTTTATTAGGGCTACAGGTCAAAAATTCTTGGACCTATCGTGTCCTCTCTGACTTCAGAGTCACTCTGCCCCCACAGCCAGCCTTTTAGCTTCCCTTGACTTGTTAAAGCAGTGAGGGCTTCCATGTCATACCTGGCCCTTGCCAAATTGAGAAACCACCAGTCTTGACTGAATCTGTGCCAGGAGCCAATAGTTTGTCCTGTAGTGACTTGTTCTACTTCAAGATTTCCTGTCTGCCTGTCTTGCTCAGTCTTCACTGGACTTTTCCTCAGGCCCTAGCTTTCTTGCCTTTCTGTGGTCCAGAATCCTCACATAGCCTTACATTGCACAGACAAATAATTATTTTCAGAATTTATTAGTAACAGGTTTTCGCACCATATATCTATATCTGTATTCCAGCTGTACTTCTTAAAATTCCTTACCTGGGATGGAATGTAGAGCATCTTAATGGCAAAGCAATTCACATTACCTGTGAGCAACAGCCTCTCCTTGACAGCACACATGATTCTTAATAGGTGCATTCGGAGACAATTTTATAAGACCTGCCTTCTTTGTGGTTATAGCAATTTAAATTGATTTTAGGATAGTTTTTTTTTAACCACCACATGGTAAATCTACCATGTTACCATATGTGATTCTTTTTCAGAGAGAAACTCCAGTCAAAATGAAAACCATGTCGTTATCTAGGACTTCAAGACTTATGATTTCTTCACAAAAGGTTTTGTAAAATATTTTAATACCGGTATGTTTGAATGCAAAAGGATGGAAACAGATCATTCAGAAAAGCCATCACATGCATGAATTCACACAGCAGTTTAATAACGATGATGATGACAATAATTGAGCAGGTATCTGGAACTGTTCCCACTTTAGTTCAAATATCATTTTTCAAAATAAAATTAAAATCAATCTTTAAAAAACATTCAGGAAAAGAAAGGAAAGAAGAGGACTGTACACTAAAAGATAACCACCCTTTAGGATTTCCTAACAGTGTTTGGAAAATGGGGAATGGGGAAGGAAATACTTCTGAAAGCGGAGAAAGGAGAGATGTGTGCCCCACACTGAAGGGGGCTTAATCGTGTGTGTTTTCTTGATGATTTTCACTGAGAGTGAAAAGTTTCCCTAATGAGCATTTCATTTACATTTGTACCTCATGGCTTCTGCCTTTTCCTTCAACTGCCAAATCTGGCTGAGCTTCTAAAGGTCTGGAGCACACGTCTCTCTCATACCCATCCTGGAAAAGCTTGTGATTGTTTTCTTGACGGCCTTTCAAGGTCCGGCTTCTGTTGGCATCTTGTTTGTGAGAGCATAGTGCTGTTTGGTTTTCCCATCAGGCAGGCAAACTTTGAGGCCCAGACTTAGGTCCTTGGCAGCCAGTGCTTGGGCAGGAAAGCTTCACACTGCTTTTGTTATGCTGATGCACGTTTCTGAACTCTTTGTCAGCTTATGGGTTACTGATGTAGTGGAGACATAACTGTATATGCAAGAAGAGTGGGAAATTGCTACCTCTGTGCCTTATGGGGGCTTGGTAATTTGTAAGGACCTGTCAGGAAAGGAGGTCACTGGCACACTGGCGAGCGTGGAGGGAAGTTGGAACACCCATTTCCTGATGTTCACATAGAAGGTTTGGCTCATATCTTTGTGCTAGAGAGAGAAGAAGCGGACAAGAAGGGAAGCATGGCCTTCTTTCTTGGCCATGGAGTGAATGTTGGAGGCTGGTACTCCAGTACAAAGCAGCCAGAAAACTTTGCATGACCAACTCCTCCCAACCCAGTGGTGGCTCCAGAGTTTAATCCAAACTATAAAGGAATTATCCAAGGTGCTGAAACTATTTTGGGGGACTAAGATTCAATGCCTTGGAAAGTTCCTTTCAAACTGAGACTAAACACCAGAAAGAATTCCTGGATTTCCTATGCTACTGTCTTGAAAACAGTTGCTACTGTTCTCATCTCTTCCCTGAATGGTGAAGCAATCACTTTTCTGTCTCCAGTTCTCACACTTGGGTCTTAAGGACTCCGCATCGTCAATCATAGAATCATAGAAATGTAGAGTTGGAAGAGACCACACGGGCCATCCAGTCCAACTCCCTGTCATGCAGGAACACCCTCAAAGCACTCCCGACAGATGGCCATCAAGCCTCTGCTTAAAAACCTCCAAGGTAATGAAGTTCTTAGTTCTGAAGATGTCTGGTAATGAAGTTCTTAGTCAATGCCAATGAAGTTCTTAGTTCTGAAGATGTCTGAAGAAACCGCTCCCTCCAAATGAATGCTATGAACTACTCATAGTCCATGAACTTTCAATGTGTCAACACTGCTGTGCTGCTGATTTGAATGCCATGTCAATTACTCATGTAGGCACCACATTTTTATGATAAACTGTGTGTGTGTGGTTTGATGCAGAGGAAAGAACGCTCAACCATATGACATACCATGTCAACAGGTTGTATGTACTCTGAATACCAGATCTTAAGGACACATAACAAAGGTGAAACAGAATGCTGGGTTTAAGGGAGTTTAATCTGATCTACACTCAGTTTCTATGTTTTGTTGAGCTTTAGGGAGATGTCCATATGGCGATCTCATGTAATTAATTTCCTCTATATGCAAAGATATTGTGATTGTTGTTCAGAAGGCCCCTGATCACCTGCTGCTGCTATCATGATGCTATTTAGTTATGCTGTTCCTAGATGAGGTGAGTGTTGGTTTTATGACTGCCCAATGATGTGCTTGATTTCATGTTGTATTATGGTATTTTTTAAATGTCTTATGGCTCTCAGTGTTATATTACAGTAGATAGATTCAGAGACCATTTTTGTGCAGAGAATGCGATTTCATGTTTTTTAAAACTGACTCGAATCCAATTTTCAGGTCTTGCAGAATCTTAAATGTGCAATTTTATGATGAACTTATTCCTATAAGTAGGAGCCAGTGTGGTGTAGTGGTTTCAAAGTTGATTTAGGACTCTAGGAAACTAGGATTTGAATCCCTACTTGACCATGACAGTCCACTGCATGACCTTCGGCAAGTCACACTCTCCTCATAGGATGGCAACAGCAAACCTTCTCTGAATAAATTTTGGCAAGATGACCCTGCAGGTAGGGTCACCATAATCCAAAGTCAACTAGAAGGTAGAGAACAACAATTGCTGTCAATGTATAAGCAATACAGTGATCCCAGAGCATACAGAAGAAAACATTCAATGGAACAAGATGAGCTTGGGAAAGTTTGGAAATTCTCCCCATCCCAGTTTTTCACTATGATTCTCAGTTAACTGGTGTTACTTGCAGGGCAATGCTGATGCATTAGAAATCTACCATCTCTTCTGGATTTAGTTTAAAAGTTTGGCACACACACACTGTATCTCAGTCTTCAAAACGTGCTTCTCTCACCTCCCACTACTGATCTCCAGCATGTAGAAACATAGTTGAGCATGTTAAATGCACACTGCGAAAAGGAATCACCGTGCATGCATGTTGTTCTGAATTGGTATCCCACAAGAAAAGGACTGTGTGAGCTTTGCACTGTGGCAAACTGCATGTGTATCAATCCCAAAACTATTTTGGATTTTTTTTTCTAATTTAAATTGGAGTGAAAGGAGGTGTAGAGCCAGTCCCAAGACTGGTTGAATTAATGAATGAAATGGAATGGAATGAAGTTTGTCTGCTAATCCCTTTTTCCAGCCTGTTGGGAGGAAATAGGTATGCTAAGGGTTTCACTTCATTTGAAATGAAGAACAATGAAGGAAGGCAAGCCAAGCACAGTCAAATAACTCGGATATGGGGGGAAATCCCCTTCTTCCTATATTGTATAGATAAAATCACATGGGTTATTCCAATTAGCACCCACTATAGGATTTTTTACTTCCATTTATTTAACACTAGCTGCAACAAAACGATCCCCTCTCCCTCCATGATTACGCTAGCAAAATGGAAAAAAAAAATCTTGGGATAAGTAGGAGTGGGACCCAAATATCCTTAAGGTACCAGATCCCATTTGATCTTGGAAGCTAAGCAGGGTAAGCCTGGTTATTATTTGGGTGAGAGACCACCAACAAATGTCAGATGCTGTAAGCTATTTTTCATTGGAAGGAAGTGGCAAAACCACTGCCAAATATTCCTTGCCTAAGAAAGCCCTATGAAATTCATGGGGTCATCATAAGTCAACAGGTGACTTGAAGGCATACACACACATACATCACAAGCAGGTTTTTATGTGAAGAGAGAACGAGCTTTGTTCAGTTTTGGTACTCAAAACAAATTCCTAGATTCAGAACACTTGCATGTTAAGTACTGTATCTCTCTTTTTGCACATCGTTAGTACTTTGTATTCTAGTAAAAACAAAGCAGATCTTGTGAACCTGAAGCCAGTCTACTCCTCAACTAGTGTATTTATTCTTTATGAAGAAATGTGTGTCTGATATATTCAGTTACTTCTACTGAGAGACTGCAAGGGATCTCTCTGTATTTTGTCTCATATACTATTTTGGGATTTTGATGGTGGCCATGGTTCTAAAATTTCTCTGCAAATATCTACTTTGATATCAGTATCTCGGACATAACGGAGCTGGTGAATGCTTGTGAAGCAAATTTTTCCTTCTGCTAAAAATAGTAGTCAAACTCAAAAGCATCAAAATTATGGAAATGCAATAGGAAATACTTGGTTGGGAACTTTTATTTCGTGTAGAGTTAGATAACACTTCCCGGAAGTCTTTTGTTGCCAGTGGCAGATGTGCTGTGGTGCTGCTGCTCCTCACTGCACTTGTGCGTGGATGGGATTCTGGTAGGCAATGTGGCAGGGTCCAAACAAGGGACAATGTTCTGTTCAGGAACTGGAGACCTCCTGTTTGTGGATGCCTGAAGCAAATCCTATTTCCTTCTCTCCCTTCACTGTCAGCCCTGGATTTAGAAACTGTCTGTATCTTTTACCCAGCAGGATAAAGAATTATGACAGTGGGGAATGGGGCAATTTTAAGTGAAAAAAATAGCATGGCACGAAAGTGTTAAGATGCTCACAATCCTCACATTGGTCTACTGTTTCAGATGGCAACCACAATGGTTGCAGTGTTTTAAATCTTTCATAGGAACCACAGAACTACCTGTAATACAAATTTCTGTCCTCAGAAAAGTTGGGTGAATTATTGATAATTTATTTGGGGTGTTCAGCCAGCTCCAAAAGAAAACTTTTAGACTTCTCATTGGGGAAAAAATCAGACTATTTTGGTTAGACTTGCTTGGAGACTTCAAAAAAGTTACTAAGAAGTAGAAGACTCAGTTTTGCCTGTAAAGTTCTGCACTAACACAGTGATCATTGTGATCAACCTATTCTACTTCAGCTATAGTACAAGAACCGCTGAGAATTAAATGAATGCCCTGAAGTGTTCTTCTTCTTCTTCTTTTTTAAAGTCCTCACATGCATAATAGTGTTTGCTTTTGGCATGGACGTCACTTCAGCGCAAGCAAGAAAACTGAGGCAAACAGAGCTGGCCTGGTATCTGACAGGTTTTTCTCATACTCATGGACAACTGATCATTTCAGGTGCTGTTAACACTGCAGAGACAGAAATCAATAGGCACTTGCAGTTTCTGGCACAGAGAGAAGTTAATGATCTGTACTGGGGAGGCAGCCACTGACAAAATCCAGTACTGTAAAACATGCCACCTTCATTACCTTTTTCAGTTTTACTATCAAATACGCACCAATTATTGAAAACTGTAAAAGAGTCTTTAGCTCAGTGATACAGAATATATGTTTTGTGTGTAGAAAATCAAAGGTTCAATACTTGCAATATCCAGACATGGCAAGGAGAGAATTCTGCCTGAATTCCTGGAGAGCCCTCACTAATCATCGTTGACAGATCAGTGACCAAACAACTCCACATAGTGACAACTAGAGCCAAGCTAGAACCTAGCTTCCATTTGATGAACACCTTGTGGACCTCCGTTATGCACAATCTGAAAGAATGCAAGACCTATAGTTGTGTTTCCGCCCCCCAGTCCCGTTGCTTTGCTCTGAATCAAAAAGTGCGCTCTCAGTTAGATGGTTGTAATAGATGCTCAAGACACAAGCTGCCACTGGTTATTTGGGATAGTAACTCTTCAGCCAGTCAGCAATCTTTCAACTGAACCGTGTAGGGGCCAACATGGTCCAGTGTAGCAGTAAATAAGATGAGGGATTTTGAAATGACCATTCCTCCTTTGCTCACATCCTTCATTTGATTTAGCATTCAGAAGGGAACAGCCTCCAAGGCAGCACTGCTATTGCTGAGAGTGCTTCTATGCCTAAGCAGGGTGGCTGTGTTTCTAGGATAAGCTAGCAGAAACAAGACCTGACTACGATGGTGAACCACAGCACTCTCTTTCTTTTTAAGCACAGAACAAGTTGATTACACTTGTTACGTAACTAGTTCTGAAGCCAGCATCCTCTGGAGGAGAATCCTAATTGTTTTTATTTAATACCCTTCGCTTGGCACATTTCTGACAAATGACACAGCAATGTAAAAAAACAACAACAAAAAACTTTTCTGTTTTTTTTTTAAATTTGGCATGCCTCACAGCGGGTTGGAATGATCTCATTCAAAGTCGTACACGTTAAAACATGTCCCCAGAGAGGCAGAGGTAATGTTGATGTTGAGAGTGAGTGCTTTGATTTATTAAAACCAGTTACTCAGCTCAACCAAGAGAAGTTCCTCAGATACAGCCCAATATTTATGTGGAAAAGTCCCACTGAGCTTAATGGGATTTACTCCTAAGGAGCTCTGCTCAGGGTTGCAACACCCAAATTGTCTTAATAATATCCTGCACATAATTAAATTGCTTTAATGCCGTTGAATAAAGTGGGATTAAAGCATTGCACCATGCAGTTGCCTTCTATAATAGGTTATCTGGGTAACTTTGCTGCCGTGGAAATAAGACCAGCTTAAGGAATTGTGCCTGACAGAGAGATATTGATATCAATTGATAGTTATATATGTAGTCTAAGGTTACTCATATTTGTAGAAATTAGCTTTCTTACAATTTACAAATTAAGTCAATTCAGAGTGCAGTCCGTTTACGTGAGAGTAAGTTCCACTGAAATCAGTGAGATGCACTTCTGAACAGTCAAGCAGAGGATCACATCATTCTTCTTATTAGACACAGATGGGACATTTTCAGAATTGATACTGAACTGTTAGCAAATTCTAAGAGGCATGCTGCTTTTTTATTTAAAGAAAAATGCAGAGGAACAAAGCCTGTATCCAAATATAATACCCACATATTTAAAAATGCAGAACTTACATGATCATTCTTTCCTTGCAATATGGATACTTTGGCCTCTCTTCAAGTTTCTGTATATCAGAGAATCTTATCTTGGGGCCCTTTCGTAAGCACTTGCACTTTGATCCTATGAGAAAAAGTATTTACACATTTATTTATGGAAAGCGTTGCATTGCGCATACTCTTAACCTCATTCCCACCCCAACTCTCTTTAACATATTCACGAGCTTTTTAAACATCTGTAGGAAAAGTTGATCGTTCTGTAGCTGAATTCTAGAAAGACAATAACAATTTTTATCTTAAGTCTGCCGCACTTGTGAAGAACCTGTTTCAATTCTTTTTCTCCCTGATCAAGATCTTATGGCTGCAGTCTTACAGACACCTTAAATTCAATTGAAGTCATTGAGATATGCATCCTTTTCATTCATGCTGCTCAGAAGTAAGACCCACTGAATTTAATAGGACCAACATTGCATTAATTATGCCCAGGACTGCAGCCTTGGCTCTCGAAGCCATGTGGCAGTCCTCTCTATTAAAACTACACCTGCTGTGATCAAACTTAAAGACAAGGGTAAATTAAGAAAAATAAAACCATATTAAAGTCATCTTTAATAGGATCAATTAAAGGTGCCTTTGGCTGGTTTTCTCTTCTTTTCTTTTGGCCACTATTTAAGAAGAATGCAGAGTTCCTTAGCATTCTTTCTTCTATGAATTGGTAACAAACCAAAAACTACAGAGCCTTTTCAAAACTGAACCTTCAAATCACATTGTGACAAACTCAGAACCCCCTCTGAAACCATGGAACCAAAACTTCCAGGGTAGCTGAATCTGCTTCTCACAGCGCTAGTTCAAATTCAGTTCACTTTTGGCACTCCGAATTCATGTGTTTGAATTCATCATCCCAAACGGGTTCAGGTTAATTGCAGGGAAGTATATCCCATGCTGTTCAGAAATTAAAATGCTAAGGAGCAGAGGAGTTAGAAGCTGGCACTTTTTCCCTTGAACTTTTCATTTTGGAAATCTATTTTTAAAAAATGCTTAGATGCATCTATTTTTTTTTTAAAGTTCAACGACAGATTTACATTTCTAATCAACTACTTCAATAGGCAGGACAGTGGAAATGACAGAGCGAGAGAGAAGAGTGAAATGGGTGTTCCCCAGTAACCTGTAACTTACCTTCTACGCTGGTAAAGCAGATTACAATGAACAGTAAGAGGAAAAGTACTGTCAAGAGCTTCATGATGAGAAGATCTCAGAGAACCTAAAGGTATGTTCACTCAGCTCTCGCTTGGATGGTATATGCTTTCTCTTCTTGCTCTTGTTCTGTCTTGTTTTTTTGCCCCCCCCTTTTTTTTTTAAATCAGATGCAATGGTCAGAGCGAGGCTTGGTGTTGCCAGCCAGGCTATGAATTTTGAAGTGACTGCCTCTAATCTGCTTTCCGGGTTGCTGCTGCTCTTCCACTCTGTCAGTGTCAGCAGCGCTTTGCGTGAGCGCAGACGCTTTCCTCCTCTTTTAAAACAGCTCCCGCTGCCCTTTCCTCGAGCTCATTAATATGCAGAGAGACTCAATTACTTTCAGCAATTTTGCAATCCCCCCAAAAGGGGAGGGACTTAGAGGGATCGAAAATAGCCGATTCTGCTGAAGGCTGCTGAGTATTTTGAGGGATCACAATACACAGGATAGAGAAGGAAAAGGTGAGGCTGAAGGAAGGGCTGGGTGGGTAAGAGTTACCACTCTCCTGCCTTGGCTGCATTTATCAGAAAGTAGGACAGCTATTCACAAGGTGTTATGAAGAACAGTGGGCTTGCTTACATGAAGTGGGCGAATGTGTGTGTGTGTGTGTGTTCAAAGTACCTGTTGAGTTATGAGGACACCCCATCAATTTCGCAGGCTTTTAAGCAAGGAACACTCAGAAGTAGTTTTGTTAGTCCCTTCGTCTGAAATGTAGCCACCCATCCGTGTTATAACCAGAGCTGACCCTGCTTAGCTTCCAAGATCAGATGGGATCTGGTGCCATTAGGGATGAACATACAGAATGTTTTTGTCCGAGTAAACTTCACTTAATACGCAAAGGTAGCAAAAGCCCTCCACAAACTTCTAGGTAGGGTCACTCACACAATGCAATATGTGTTGGTGACCCAGGAATCTCAACTCTGATCAATAAGCAGTGAAGTAGCCCAGTGGCTATCATTGGAGTCATGATGTTGTGGAATAGGTGGCTTTTGAAGAGTTGTCTCATTCTTCAATATAGTCCCTAGAAGATGAGATAGTCTTTTATTTCAGAAGTGTCTCAGCCCTTTGAATATTATCCAAGTGTGGTTTTTACTTTGAATATTTTGATATGATAATCTATCAAATTGTTACTGAGAATTTGGAAGGTCTGAGGTATGTTTATGGAGATGTTGATGATGTATTTTCCAACTGACCATACATTTGATGTAATCATCTCTGGTTGGCACATTTATGTTTCCAGAGTTGGCTTTGAGCCATAGTATGGGATTGTTTCTGGTTACATTCTCTTTTTGCTTATTATTGGCCTCTCTTCCCCTAACTGTTCGCACCATCAGTGCAAGAGATAGCATCTTCACTTTTATAAGGAAAGCTGTTGCTCTTTGGCAGAGTTTATGAACTACATGCAAACATTCCCATGTTTGCTCCCTGGTATCTCCAGATAGGTTTGAAGAAACTGCCTTTTCTGAAGCTCTGGAGAATCAATTACTATGAACAATAGTGAACCAAATGGACCTGTGGTCTGACTTGATGCAATACAGCTTGCTATTTTCATATACTAACAAGAAACTTAGTTCAAATGCATAGTCAGTGTCAAAGTCTATAGTCAATTCACATATATAGTCAGTGTCATGCCCTGGTGGCGCAGTGGTTAAATGCCAGTACTGCAAGCCACAAGGTTGTGAGTTCGATCCTGCCCAGCTCCAAGGTTGACTCAGCCTTCCATCCTTTCGCAGGTCGGTAAAATGAGTACCCAGCTTGTTGGGGGCATGTATAGAAATGTTTCGAAATACATGCTATTTGTAAGTTGTTCGCCGCCTCGATCCATATGGAGAGGCGGGATACAAATAAACAATAAAAAAAAAACCTTGCGTGACCACAGTGTGGCTATTCTGATATTGAGCCATCTGTGTGCAGCCTTTCCCCATGTGTATTACCACAGCCTTGCAAACCATTTTGAAATCACATGGATGGCAGGACACGTAAACAGCTTGCAGCATGAAACAGGAGTGGTATTTAAAAGAAGGTGCCATACTGCCAACTGTATGAGTAAGCTTAAGTTAAAAAAAAAAATGGACTGAGATACAATTTCTTGATAATTATTCAGCAGAAGAATGTCTATGAGAGCATTGTTCTTGGGAAGAATATTATTCCTTTTCAATGTCTTCTAATGAATGTCTCCCTTTGTCCTTGGAAATCTTATAGACCCTTTCAATTGCACGCACAGATACATTCATATACTCACAAAGGACTGTCCACCACATCTTTCACTAGCTTTATCACCACTTTCTAATGTTTGACTCCTGTTTCAAAGGGTCTCATATCTTCAAAGGTGCACACCCAAGAATGGTTTGGCCTAAACCAATCCAAATTCATCCCATCAACTTACTCATCACTGTGCATTGCCCCTGCTCATGTACCAGACTGTGCCAGTCACTTGCACATGCCTCCCATCTCGTAAACAACTCAGTCTTGGCTATACTGTCTTGAAAGAGGAGAGCACCAGGCTCTGCAGGAAGCAGCCACCATCTCAAATTCCCTAAGGTGATGTCCAATATGATGTCATCATCTTTGTCACTCCATTTGGGACGATTTAAAATGGTGACGGCCTACTGCAGAAACTAGTTCTCTGGGAAAGAGTGGTAGTTTGGCTTCAAAACAGGATGACAGCGAGATCTTAGATAGGTAGCCATGATTGTGTGGTTATTTTCCCACCCTTCATAATCTAATATATAATCTAATATATAAAAGTCAAAGTTGGTCTGTTTGTCTGTGTTAGGCGAAGACCTCATATGATCGACTGCCTAAGAAGATTCTGTGGAATCCTGGGGCTTGCAGTTTAGGGAGGGGGCTTTAGAATTCTCAGCCAGAGAGATCTTGGGCCTGGGCTGCTATGGAGATGAGGCCTAGCAGCAAGGAGGAGGACAGCGTATTCCCTCAGGAACCCAACCTCTGCATGTTAATAACTTTGAATACAGATTGGATTGGGGAATATGGGGAAAAGTTACAGGTGCTGGACTAGACAGTTTGGGGAATTAGAGCCACAGCATCTAAAATCTTTCTAACAAGTATTACCTATGAGAAAATAAAATCCCAGGCAATGCCAGGTATATATGCTAGTCTCCTTCATAAAACAAGAGGTTCTCTGATCTCATGGTACAATTGACTCTGCTACCAATTAGTTGTCTTTCTCCTTTCTGCATGTTGTCCATATTCAAAACCATGTAGCTCAAAACCAAAAATAGTTACAGGGTAACTTTTTTCAGCTCATGAGAATTGCTAATCATGGTCTCCACTAATGAATGCATTTCTTGGGAACAGTTGTGGTCACCAGTTTACATTAGCCAACTAACAGCTATATAGCAGAGCTGAACCAGAAGAGTGACCCTAATTGTAAACTTGTTCTAGTAATATGGAATTTTTCTTTGTGTTGTGCTTGCATCTGATATTGCTTCCAATGTCTGGGTGTTGGCAGGTTAAGGAGTACATGCATACCACACGCACAAAAAATATGCTGAACAATGCATCCGTTTTTCCCCCCACACAGCATGTTATACACCATTCATGTGAGACGTGCTGCTGACATGCTTGGAACATCCTGAATATCCTTCAGGCTTTACTAATGCAAATATATGTGTTTGTCTCCTTCCCAAGACGTGCTTCTTTTGTACCATGAAGTGCTTATGTGTAGGTCTGCATGTGTGTCTGTGTGTGTATGTGCGTGCATGCCACACAGAGAAACAAGAACTCACAAGTCAAAGGACGTGGCTGCAAACATGCAAAATGAAAAACATCTGAAGGGACTGGTCTGCAAAAATGCACCTAGTTCATAGCGTTCTATTATATCTTTTAATGGTTACTCTTTTTGAAAGAAAGAAAGAAAGAAAGAAAGAAAGAAAGAAAGAAAGAAAGAAAGGAAGGAAGGAAGGAAGGAAAACAGAAAGGGGATAAAGAAACCCCTAGGCTCAGCACCTACTGAGAAGAAAAAATAAGAACAAATTCATGCTAAATTTGTTAAAATTTAAACCAAACTTTGAGTTATGAGAAGACCTTGGGGTTCAAGACAATGGTAGACTGATCTGCTTGGTGTTTACTTCCTCCTCTAAAGCTGGTAACTTAAGAGTGAAATACTATAAAGAACTGTGGCCATTTCCATAAGGCACAAGGCCTATTTAGCTTTAAGGGATAGAATATGGTAGGTTAGTTCTGCCCCAAGCTGCATCCATCCCCATGCTGTCAAAACAAGCTCATGTCTCCAGCAAAGTATGGAAAAGTTCTTCTTTGGACTACAAGTCCCAGAATTTTAGAAATGAGACCCAATAGGTGAAATTTCCAAACTCATTTCTATAGGGAGAATCCTGTCAAATGTGCAGAGACTCTACCCACAAAATGAAGATTAGAATGTTAGAGTAGGCTGGGTTAAGAGAAGATGCAGCAGAGCAGCAGGCCAGGCACTGCTCAGATTCTTCCACTGAAGACCACCAAGTGTGGGGGGTTTAGGTCACCATCTTTAGACATCAAATAGTTCATGAGGAAACATTTCAAGCTAACCTCACCTGTATAACCCCAATGCACTCCCTACCTCCTGCCATGCCTGTGTTCAGCATAAATGAGAATGGGCCCTGTATGTATACCGATGTGTGTAGGTAGAGTTCTTCCATGCGCAAGAAGAAGGTTAGACTGAGCCATTCAGCTCTCCCTTCATAGAGGAACTGTGTGCATACAGAGATACATGCATGGCAAACCAGAGCCCAGGAAAGCTACTGTTTTTGGACAACAGCACCCAGAACCTACTGGAACCATTGTGACTGCAGGACATTAATTTTTCCAAACCTGGTCATCAAATGTGCAAGAGAATTATCGGCGGGTGGGGAGAAATAATACCTTTGCACTTTCTTTGATTTCCCCCCTTTTTCTGTGGATGGCCTGAACTTCACCTCCCTACAGGAACTGGATGGAAGAAAAGGGTTCTTTTTGATTCTATTAGGCCAAAATAGATACAGCACTTCCTCTTCTATTATTTGGAAAGATTATTATGTTTCTCTGTTTTTAGTTGCTCTTTGAGAGTATTCAGTTTTGTTCCAGGTTTCAAATTTTCCTTCCTCCCCCCTCTCTCTTACATGGTTTTTAATGGCTTTCTACACTGATGATTTTAATGTTTAGACTAAGAGAATTCTAGGCCATCCAGTTCACTCAATATAGGATCTGCAATGGCGGCTGCAGTGATTAACAAACAGCCCTGATGGATGGCTGTTCTGGTCTTTATTTAAATATCTCCAATGAACAAGAAACCGCCGACTTCTAAGGAAATCTGTTCTTTTGACAAACCAGTTTTTATTATTAGGAAGGAAGTGGAGGCTAATTGTGAATACATGGCTAGTTTAGAATACTTTTTGGTGAACATTTCAGTAAAATCTGAATTCTTGAAGTTTCTACTCATTCGTTCTAGTCTCCCTGACTGGAGCAGCAACAAACAAACGCTCCATTTCTTGCATGATGGTCAGATATTTGAAGGTAGCTATTATGATGGCTGGTGAGATTCCCAAAGGCACTAGATGGTGTTTAAAGTCTGATCCAGCAAGAACATTAACACTTTTAAAAACTTTCTTCCATGAACACTTATTATGCAAGCGTTTTATGAAACTTTTGTCCATTTTTAAGGGACTATTATTTTAATGCTTTGATCTTATGTCCCTCTTTCTCCTTTGGTAGTGCTAAAAAGGAGGAAGGAAGAGGATGGAAAGAAAAAAAGAAGAAGGATGTGGTTTTTATTTTCAAATGAGTTTTCATAGATATAAACCCACTTCTTTAAATGCAGTATAGAGTAATAATACATGTTCAGATATAATAAAGCTTATTTACACAGTTGTGAGAGTGGGGTGGAAAGTAACAGGATGCCATGGCCTTTCGGCACTACACTGTTATAGTGCTTTTATTCCACTTTCAACATCCTGTGGAATTCTGGGGTTTGTAGTTACTAAGGCCCAATTGCCACCCAACCCCGAAATGAAGAGACCACACACCGGGCTTGGATTGAACTAGGGCAATTTATTAATGTATGCCTAATTAACACAAAACTGGAAGTGAACTTGACCTTGAACTTGGGCTTAAATTTAACTTGACCATGAACTTGAACTTATGACCTTAGCAGGGGGGGTCAACAGCATGGGTAGGGTATGGCAAGAGTCAGCTCCAGACCTCTTCCATAGCCCTCTTAGAGCGAGGTACCGGGCCCCAAAGCCAACCCATGAGGCTGAATTAAGACTTTGGCCAGCCCTTTTCTGGAAGGCGAGCCCACAAACCGCAACCTCCCCGGCTCATGCCTGGTAGGGGCAAGTCCCGGGCCCGCCTCAAAGACAGCATTTATCCTACACAAAAGGGTGAAATAGGTACTCACCAAAACCCTTAGACCCCCCTACCAGCCATGGATAAAGACCAGTGAGGCTGTGGAGACCTATTTAATACCTAGTTAAGACACCATCCTGTAAAGCCAATTGCCCAATCCTTTGGCACAGTGTAGGGTAGGCAAACCTCCCCCCAAGGGAGGAAAAAAATTCCTACCCGGCCCCTAAGCGACCAGCAATCTTACATTGAAACTATAGGGTGGGTCACCCGAAACAAAAGAGGCCGGAGGGAGGGGCGGCGCAGCCCTAAAAAGGGGTCTGCAACCCCGCCCCCTTGTCGCATGTTATTTGCGTGATCTCCTCTTCGGGGAGGGCAGCAAATGTGCCCCCCTCCGCCACTCGCTGTTGTGCGGGTGGCGTGGGACTAATTCTCTGGCTGAGAATTCTAAAGGCCCCTCCCTAAACTGCAAACCCCAAGATTCCATAGGATGTTGAAAGTGAAATAATAGCACTATAACAGTATGGTGCAGAAAGGCCCTCGCTTTCACAACTATAAATATGGATTATACCTCAGTATTGTAGTGCATCCAAAGAAGTGAGCTTTTATCTGTGAAAGCTCATGTGAAAATAAAAACCAATTAGTCTTAAAGGTGCTGCCACATTTTTTTTTCCTTTCCTCTCCCTCCCTTCCTCCTTTTTATGCTGCAAAATAATAACATGGCTACTACTTTGAAATCTATTGCTTTGATAGTGGTGCTACTGTAGTTTATTATGTGTTATACTTCTCTGTTGCCTCCTCTTGGTTTTACTTGGTTGCTTTTTTTAAAAAAAATATAATTCTTTTATTGTAGTTTTATATGCAATTGTTTTCTTTAATTGACTCTTATGCTGTGTGAGAACTTAGGCAGCCTGAAAGGAAAATAAATAAGTAAATAAACATTGATAAGAAATGCTGTTCAAATCCTGTTCACTCCCACCACAAGACAGAGGTCCTATTTAGTGCAAAATGTGTGGTCCCAGCTTTCCCTTCCCTTTCTTGGACATTGGCTATGGATTTCTCTGAAGTCCTAGAGTATTATATTCATTTTTCTTCCCAATCTTGGAAGCAGACTTGTGTAGTACAGTACTCTTTTCACCTGGCCGATATTGACAGATGTTGGCACTGCTCAGTTTGTTTTGAGTATTGTTCTTGTGATGATACCAGACAATGATTGAGCCAAAGACTGTATCACTTACCCTTTGGCTGCCACGGTTTGCTCTGGGATGAAAAGCACCAGGCAAATTTGAGAATAGATAAAAAAAAAATACCCTGTTTTGTCTCCCTCATTGAGATGGATGACAGAGTGAACATTTATTCTCATTGAACATTCTTTTCAGCTTTTCTTTTCAGAGTTTGTCCTCAAGATACAGTTTCTTGGCTGCAGTGCCCAATGGTGAAAACTAAACCACTGAACAGACTAGACAGCTTAGCAAATGAATAGATGTTTGGTGCACAGGAACATGTGATCCAAGGTGCTCATTTCCCTATTGCTTGGTCAGCTGGGTGGCTGAAGAGCTGTTTAGCATTCAGTCTTACAAGACTGCACACAGAGAAGTTAAGTGAGACTATAAAGTAGACTCATCCATCCTGTGTCACTGCTAATTGACTATAATCCAACAAGAGTGTACACAACAAGCTAATGTCATAATCATGCTACATTTTTATTTTTATTTTTATTTTTTTTAAAGTTGTAGGACTCGGAAGGAAGCAAGAATAAAGAAGGAAAGAGCACTCCATTGGTGCTGGAGCACATGAAATCCATCCAACCATGCAGAGGTCACAGTTGCTCTCCTCTGTCATCACTGTTTTGGTTAAAGCTGTGCTTGCTATGTGTTTTTTGTCCCCTTCCCCCAGCATCCTATTTGCCTGAGTTAGATCTGGATGTATCATGCCCCTAAAATGCTGATGACAATTCCCTTTCTGAGGAGCAACTAGAAATAACATTGTGACATGGGATTTTGTTCTCAGGAGCCATAGCACCAAATCATCTTCAACATCACTTTCAGCTGATTTCAGAATGTTCTGTGTTTACAAAATAAATCTCTGACCATGCAAACACAATGAATACACATCTCACAGTGCACAAGGCTGCAAATGGCTACTAGTCATGATGGTTGTGTCTTATTGCCAGTAAGTAAGTAAGTAAGTAAGTAAGTAAGTAAGTAGGAAAACCATCTTCCAGGAAACATAAGTGGAAAGTGTAGTTGTATTGGTTTCCCTCATATCTCTGTCTAGCTACTGTGAAAACAGAAAGTGGGACTAGACAGGCCTTTGATATGACTAAGGGCCTTTCCATACTACACTGTTATAGGTCATTTCCGCACTGGACTGTTATAGTGCTATGATTCCACTTTCAACATCCTATGAAATCCTGGGGTTTGCAGTTTAGGGAGGGGCCAGCTAGCCCCTCCCGAAACTGCAAATCCCAAGATACCATAGGATGTTGCAAGTAGAATCATAGCGCTATAATAGTCTAGTGTGGAAATGGCCATAGTGGTATTATTCCACTTTCAATATGCTATGGAGTCCTGGAGTTTGCATTTAGGGAGGGGCCTTTAGAATTCTCAGCCAGAAAGCTTTTGGCCTCAGTAAACTACAAACCCCAGAATTCCACAGGATGTTGAAAAGGGAATAATAGCACTATAACAGTGTAGTGCAGAAAGGCCCTGAGTTCAGTATGTCTTATGGACCTGAAAACAAAGAATGCTACATGCCCTTAGTTCAACTGCTTATACTTCTAAAGCTAACACGCATTTTTATGGAGTGCTTTGTTCTGAGAGAATTGTTTGGTTAACTTAATTTCTGCTAACAAGGCCTACATGTAATAATCCAATTAATATAATGAAAACTTGTGTTTGGCATCTCCTGCTACTCACAGTTCATAATCCTAAATCAGACTGTCTCAAAATGTTTTAGACCTTTTTTTCCTTCCCTGAGTGTCAGTTGTTTCCTTAATGATTTTAAAAAGTTAACCACACTGGAAATAATCTTCCTCCAGAAGCATTGATTCCCCACAACAACAACAACAACAACAACAACAATAATAATAATAATAATAATTATTTCTATCCTGCCTCTCCCAATGGATCGAGGTGGCATTACAGCAATGTATAAAATACATTAAAACATCAAAATGTACCCCATCCTCCCCACCCACCCACCCTTCTAACCCCCTAAAACACATTAACTATTAAAAACAATTAAAAACAAGATTAAAAAGAAGAGGACAGTTGACTAGAGGCGGTGGAACACTAGTCTGGGAAGGCCTGTCGGAAGAGGACAGTCTTGACTGCCTTTTTAAAGCAGTCAAGACTGGTAATATGCCGGGTCTCTTCCGGCAGGCCATTCCATAGTTTGGGAGTGACAGAAGAGAAGGTCCTCTAGGTAACTGCAGCCAACCTAGTTCTGACTGGCTGCAGTAAATTCCTCCCAGAGGACCTTAGTGTGCGGGGCGGATTATATGGGAGAAGGTGATCCCGCAGGTAGGCTGGCCCCAAGCCATGAAGGGCTTTAAAGGTAAAAACCAACACCTTGTACTGTGCCCGGAAACTAATAGGCAGCCAGTGTAAAGACTTCAGAATAGGTGTTATGTGGTCAGTTTTAGATCTTCCGGTGGCCAACCTGGCTGCCATATTCTGAATTAATTGAAGTTTCCAGACTAAGCACATGGGTAGCCCTATGTAGAGCGCATTGCAGAAGTCAAGCCGTGAAGTTACCAGCGCATGTACCATTGTTTTTAGGTGTTCCAGGTCCAGGAAGGGGCGCAGCTGGCGTATCAGCTGGAGCTGATAGCAGGCACTCCTGGCCACCACATCAATTTGAGCTGTCATCTGAAGTGGTGAATTCAAGAGCACCCTCAAGCTCGGACACAGTCTTTCAGGGGAAGTGTGACACGGTCTAGAACTGGTTGACAAACCTCCATACCTGGGCTAGGGCCCTTAACAGCGAGTACCTCCGTCTTATCTGGATTCAGCTTCAGTCTGTTTTTCCTCATCCAGTCCATTACTGCTTCAAGACATTCGTTCAGAGGCGAGATGCCACCTTTAGTTGATGCTATTATCTGAGGGATGGAGAGAAATATCTGGGTGTCATCAGCATACTGATAGCACCTTGCTCCATGCCTCCTGATGATCTCTCCCAGCAGTTTCATGTAGATGTTAAATAGCATTGGGGACAGGACGGCGCCCTGAGGGACTCCAGATTTAAGCTCCTTTTTCGAGGAGCAGCTGTCCCCAAGCATCACCATCTGGTATCTACCTGAGAGATAGGACCGGAACCACTTAAGTGCAGTGCCCCCAATCCCCAACCCTCTCAGGCGTTCCAGAAGGATACCATGGTCTATGGTATCGAAAGCCGCTGAGAGGTCCAAGAGTACCAGCAGGGTCACACTTCCCCTGTCGATACCTAGGCGTAGATCATCCACTAAGGCGACCATGGCAGTCTCGACTCCATATCCTGCCCTGAAGCCAGTTTGAAATGGATCTAGATAATTTGTTTCATCCAAGACAGCTTGGAGCTGAAGGCCAACAGCCCTCTCGATCACCTTGCTTAAAAATGGAAGATGGGAGACTGGTCTGTAATTATTCATATCCAGGGGATCTAGAGAGGGCTTTTTTAGAAGCCGCCGTACAGCTGTATAAACTAGTGCTTGATAACAGTGAATGCCCTTCTCTCACTACCAGTACCTGTGTAGCTAAACCCTTGTACCCACAAGAGGAAGATATCAGTAGTCTTTTGCCATTTCCACATTACACTGTTGTAGTGCTATTATTCCACTTTCATCATCCTGTGGAATCCTGGGGTTTACAGTTTAGGGAGGGGCCTTTAGAATTCTCACCCAGAGAGCTCTTTGGCCTCAGTAAACTACAAACCCCAAAATTTCACAGGAGGTTGAAATTAGAATAATAGCACTATGTCAGTATAGTGTGGAAATGGCCTTTGAGTGGTAGATATTTGAAGTTACCCTCCCAAAGGGGACAGGACATGAGGGGTGGTGCTTTGCCCTTCCCAGTAGGCTCAGGCAAAAACAAACTACAGCAGCCTCTCCTAGCTTGTGTGTTCTTCTTCCTCATTAATATCTTTTGCCATCTTGCTACACTGTGATGTTGTTTGGTCACATGTATTCCAGTCTTCATCTGTGAAGTTTTGGAGGATATAGGAATGCTCCTGTTCAGGTTTAGTCACAGGTTTAATTTGTATATGTGTAACCCTGCTCATAAGAATTAGTCAGCAATTATGCTATTTCTGTGGGTAAGACTCAAAATATCTTTAGTGTGTGAACAGGAACCTGAAGCAATGCTATAGATTTCTGAGATTAATTTCTAAGATATTTAAGGATGTAGTGCTATAGTCAGTTATGTAGGCGTTAGCCCCGTTGAATTTGGTGGAACGGGCGAGTTTTCCTCACAAGAGTGTTATAGCGCTATGATTCCACTTTCAACCTCCAATGGAATCCTGGGGTTTGCAGTTTAGGGAGAGGCCATCCAGCGCTTCCCGAATCTGCAAACCCCAGGATTCCATAGGAGGTTGACAGTGGAATCATAGCGCTATAACACTCTCGTGCGGAAATGGCCTTAGTCCTGAGCATACATGTACAGAATTGCACTATCCAGGGATTATATAAAGGAACATGTACACTTTCAGGTATAATTCTGAATGTCACTGCATATTTAATGGCATCAGTCCTTGCAGGTATATCTGGAATCTATATTAAGCCAGTCAGTGTGGTGTAGTGGTTTGAGTACTGGACTATGATTCTGGCTATCAGGCTTCAAATCTCTGCGCAACCACTGGGTGATCTTGGGCACATTATCTCTGCCTAAGGCCCTTTCTGCATGAGGCAAGGGAATCACTCCATGCCTTTACCTACCACTTCTTCTGGGGTCTGAAGCAACACAGACTGTTCCTGAAGCCCTTCCGCAGGGCTCCTCCTTGGTCCAGGGCGAATCGGAGCTGTGCGAGGTCTGTAAATCTGCACTGCTCTGGTTTCCAAAATGGCGGCTTCCGGCTTCCAAAATGGCGGCTTCCAGTTGGTCGTGGGTCCTGACCAACCAGTGAAGCTCACCACGCCTAAAACCGCCCTCCACAGATCACAGGCTCGCATTGGTGCAAGCCTGCGAATCTGCACAAGGGAGCAGGAATGCAATAGCGCGTTCCAGGAAAATAAAGACCTGTTTTTTCCAGTCTTTCAAAAATATGCTGGAGGACCACTTGGGGTCATCTTGGAGCGGACTGAGGTGCAGATCTCTGGTAAGTAGTCCACTCCTAGTCTGCTCCAAGGTGCAGACAACCTCCCTGTGAGGGACGCACTGCCCCATTCTAATTGCCTGGTGTGGAAAGGGCCTTAGAGGAAGGCAAAGGCAAACTTCCTGTGAACAATTCTTGCCAAGAAAATCCCATGATAGGTTCACCAAGGTCACCGTAAATTGGAAACAACTTGAAAGCACACAACAACAATATTAAGCAGAATACAGCAGGACTGGAACAACATGAGCTTGTGCTTGAAACAGGACAAATGACTCTGGATGCTCTTGTAAGGTAGAAAAGAAGAAGCCTACATTTATTGTCTCAGGAAATCCATCTTAGGATAGTGAAGGAGATAGACAAAAGAAGACCTAAAAACTGGCTGGCATGTGTGGATGTAAGCTAGCATCCATTGTTGAGGTTGGAGCCTCATATGTTCCTTCCAGACAAAGGAAAAACAGAGAGACTAACTTAACTTCTTGAGAGGAAAGAGGGAAGTGATGCCTGCAGGTAAGAAGGAAGGAGAAGTATTGAATGTATAAGACCAAAGAAACATGCAAAGAGATAAATACAAAGGGCAAGCATTATCTAGATCCTTCTCTATCACTAATCACCTTATACAACCATCAATGCCTCTTTGCTTCCAATAATCTTTAGAGCACAATCCAGTTTTCCATGTCCAAGATAGCATCTTTTAATTTAAACACAGGAAACCAAGTATATGTAGGTGGGATTGTTAAGGTCTGAGAAGCAGAGTGATCTTGTAATATTGTCACAGAGTCAAACTGAGAAATCACCTCCTACCCCAATGTACTGATATGATATAACAAAGTAGTAAATGAATGTTTAGCAGTGGGATTTCTCAGGGAAGAAAAAAAGAGACAGAGAAGGAAAGGGAAGGCTTGTAGGGTAGATAGCACAATTACAGCTTGTAGTTGCATTTGGCTTGAGGTAAGATCCTTCGCTGATGATTTCTCTAATACAGCAGTTCTCAACCTTTGGGGGTCGAACGACCCTTTCATAGGGGTTGCCTAAGACCATCAGAAATACGTATTTCCAATGGTCTTAGGCTCCATTCCCTCCTCGGTGGTGGTGCGCAAGTGCGTGCTCGCGTCCTCCTGCCCCCTTTGGCGGGAGCGCGTGCAGCCACAGTGTCGCCACAGCAGGAGTGGTGGTGCACAAGCACAAGCCACGCGCTTGTGTCCTCCTGCCCCCTGTTCAGAAGGGACTGAAATCGCTCCCCTTCTCTGCTACCGGGAGAACCTCCCGTCTGACAGGCCAGCTTGGGGGGCGGCAGCAGCACAGGGGCAGCCCCCCTCCTCGCCACGGCCCCTGTCCCACTCGCCAATCAAGAACTCTTGATTGTCCCTCTGGGAGCTGGGTCACAGTGCTGCTATTTCCAGGCCAGCTGGCAAGAAAGGGCCAGGGGGCCGCAAGGTGGCACTTTTCTGGGGGGGGGAGTTGCGCCCGGCACAAAAGACAAAGGTGCTGGGATTCCTCCCACCCCCGGCCAGGGTTGACACTCTGGAAACTTTTCCTACACTGCCCCCCCAGCAGAAAAGAGAGCGAAGCAGAAGCAGAGCACGGGGGGGGTTTCTCAGAGTTTTTTCCCGGGGGAGACGCACGACTCCTCTTTCCCTCCCTGCCCGCTCCCCCAGCGAGGCGGACTTTGCTGGGGGGGGAGGCATTGTAAATAATAAAAAAAAAAAATTATGGTTGGGGGTCACCACAACATGAGGAACTGTATTAAAGGATCGCGGCATCAGGAAGGTTGAGAACCACTGCCAATAGAATCCAATCTTTAATCCAATCAGCAAGCTTGGTAGTAAATCTTAAATGATGGTAGATCTAATCCTCCTCTTTCTTTAGCGTCCTGTAAAATCTTGAATCTTATTCTTGGCTTTTTGCCTATCCAAATAAATTTTGATATTTCTTTTTCCCATTCTTTAATTTTTTTTCCAGTTCCAGTTATTGGCAAGTTTTGGAAGAGGAACATGAATTTTGGCAATAGAGTCATTTTAAATGCATTAATCTTCCCCAGAAGGGATAAATTTAATTTAGTCCATTTCAACATATCATTTTTAATCTCTCTGCATACCTTTTCATAATTATTTTCAAATAATTCTTGATTTTTCTTTGTAATGAAGATTTTTAAGTATTTTATTTTTTTGAAAGTTGAAATCCTGAAATTTCTTCCGAATCTATTTGCTCTTTTTTCAACATATTCATTGTCAACATAAGAAAGGGAAATTCAGTAGAGATTAGAAGAGATTAAGCAATGGGAGGGAACATGAATGGCCAGCTCTTCCTTATTGCACTGTCACGAGACTGAAAGAGAGGCTATTGATTTAGGGTACAGGAAGGACTGAAGCAACTGAAGTTTGCAAACTTACTCTATGGAAGGCAAGGGATAAGTATCTCAGGGAGGAGCAGATATGCTTCAAGTAGAATCCTAAAATCATAGAGTTGGAAGGGACCCCATGAGCCATCCAATCCAATCCTCTAGTCAGTAGAGGATTTCCAGCTACAACATTGTGTGCAGGTAGTTGTCAAGCCTTTTTTTTTTAAAGACATCCAAAGAAGGAGACCCCTCCACCTCTCTAGGTAATTGGTGTATTTGCTAAACAGCTCATATTGTTAAGAAGTCCTTTCTAATATTCAATCAGAATCTGCCCTCCTGTAACTTAAAACCATTAGACCTGGTCCTACCTTTTGGGGCAGCAGTGTACAAGAACAGAGAACAAGACAGAAGGAGATTCTCACTCAAATTGAAGGGAAATCTGGTATTTCAGGAGAAAGGCTGGGCATTAAGTGATTTGCCCCCCCCCGCCCCCGCAACTGCCCTGTATGGGGTGGTCCTGTAATTATGTTTCCAAGTCACACAAGAAAGAGGCAGTTGTGTTTTGCTTGTTTGAAAGAATGTAATGCATGCTGGTAAAGGGATATACATAAGTTCTTGTATATAATTCATTCATTTGTACAAATATACAATGATCTCAATGCTGTTGTTCATCCCCACATGAGTAGACCCATGCAATTAACAGATTTTGCCTATGTTTTGACTTATCATTTGATAACTGAGTCAGTGGGCATACTCTGGTTGTGACTAATTGAGGGGATTTAGGCTCTAGTATTTGTTAATTAAGACCCAGCATAGTGCAGTGATTTGAGCATTGGATTCTAATTCAGGAGATCAGGGTTCAAATCCCCACTCAGCCCTAGAAATCCACTGTATGACCTCTCTCAGCATTCTCTCAGCCTGAGAGGAAGGCAGTGGCAAAAGCCCCTCTGAGCAAAGCCTCGTGATAGCTTTGTCTGAGGGTCACCAAGAGTTGGGAACAATTTAAAGGCACAGAACAATAAAGAACATTTGTTAATTACTTTTTTGTCCAACAGGTCTTCCAAACTGCTGTGGAATAAAATTACAATGTAGGAAAGGAACCAAAACAAGAATCATTTTAGACACCAAAGAGGTGACACACTAGCAGTTAGAAATTCAATAAGGATGGAGTCAAAGTCAGCCTGACTTTGGGTCAGGAGTTTGGGAGAGAGTTTCACTGTGGTACATTTCATTATTGGGTCTCTTGGTGACTCATCCATTACAGGTATGATGAGACACAATTCTATGGAGACAGAAAAAATGATTGGTTGTTTTTAACTTCCAGTGGTCCCATACCTGCTGAACAGTGGGTAGGGCACTTGTCTTGAGAAAATTGGTGGATGAACATTCATTTCCCAGCCCACAGCTTAGTGTTCATTTTCTAGGAAGAACAGAACCAAGATTCTGGAGAATGCACAAAATGGTAACTAAAATTTGCTCTTCTGGCAACATAATATATTTTAATACTTTACATATGATAAGACAGTCAGTAAACAAAACAGATATGTTCTTTTATAGTTAGAACTATGATTATATTGCAAATGTTTCAGTTTTGTGATGTAAATCTCTTTCTTCATAAACTTCATACACATGCCTGATACTCTGTTTCATTGCATATGTTCACAAGTGTGGTTTTTTAAAGGCATATTTTGTTTGAGAGAGTCTAAATGTTTATGCTTCTCTGGTAACCATGGAAATTCAGCACTCACAGAACCAAACCATAAAGCAATTTGTTTCAATTACTGTAACTTAGAGTAAGGAAGTACAGACACAATGATCTTCATCCCATGCAAAGTAAGCAAAAGTGTCTATGACAAAATAAAGGCCACTTCATTAGGTACTGTGAAAGAAGTTGCATTCCTCATCTTAGGGCCTTTTGCATGGCATTTGCAAAATGGCCTCTGGAGCATTGCGCAATTGCGAGGAGCTGTCCACATGACGTCCTCACAATTGCGCAATGCTGCCGGGGCCAGCAGGTGCTGATCATGCACTATTTCATTTTCGGCTTCTAGCCAAAAATGGTGCATCGTTCCAGGGCCCCACGTGCACTTACCATGTGTGCGGAGGCTCTGGAGCTGTGGCACTCTTGCTTCCTGCCCCAGCACAGCCTGGGAAAATCACAGGCTGCGCTGCAGAAGGAAGAGGAGGAGCCCTCACACTGCCAGTGGCTGCAGAGGCGAAGCAGCAGGGATACGAGAGCCTCTCGCAAGAGGCTGCTCACGTAACCCCTGCACCCCAGCACCGCAAAAAGGTAAGGTGCAAAAAGGGCCTTAGACTTTTGACTATAAACACAGTCTCTCTCTCTCTCTCTCTCTTTCACGTGTGCACGCATACACACTCTAATGCAAGCATTGCTCCTCACTTTATGGTATGTATGACAAATTATCTATGTTTCAGAGACTGCTTGCCAGGCAATCTAATAATCAGAAACCTGAAATTTTCTAAGTTATACCAGTACAGCTATCAACACACACAAGCTTGAAGCAAACAGCTAGATAGCAGATCATATGTTTTCTGGACAGTTGCCTGTGAGATCTATGTTTTTTTCCTCCTTTATGGACATGTTGTAGGTGTTGCTTAAATCCCACTGTTCTGCTTACGTTGATTCCTTCAAAAAGTACATTCTTCAGTTCATGAATAAGCCTGGAAAAACTTGAAAACAGAGAAGCTTTTATACTGTTTCCAAAATATGACAAAATCAACAATCTCATTTGCAGACAAGACACTTGATTAATATGGCTCTTGTACTTGAAATATACTGTTTACCATGTTTGGGTTGACAGATTTTCCATCTTGATCTGATCATCAGGCAGCCTTGTCTTTCTAAGCAATAACTGAAAACTTAAAATGAGTTGCTGTATGGCCCAGCTTGTAGTAAAACATTATTTATTTGTACAGTGCCATTCTTTTTGAAATTGGCATTATGGAAGATTCATGTCTATCCAGTTGTTTCTCAAAATATTTCTACATCCATTCACCAGCACAAACAATGGGAACATACAATTGCCAATTTAATAATACTAGCATTAATAGCATTTTGAAGTTGGACACTTTGAAAATGTTCATGCCACATCTTTAATCATGTTGATATACTTCCATCTGTTAATAGTCCATCTGCGTATGAATACAAGCAAATTGAAGCATGGTTTACTTAAAAAAATTCATAATCCCCTGCTTGCACTTCTCACTGTAGACTTTTCACAGCAGTTGACCACTAACATAATCCTTCTATGACATTGTTAGTGGCAGTGTTGTAAACAATATTAATCAGATTACTGCAGTTTGCCATTTTCTTTGTTTAAAACAACATTTCCAGATTTACTGCAGCAGCTAGTGGCTTAGGGACATGCACAGATTCAGGGACCACCACTATGAGTGGCACTTCTCTAGAGTTTAAGTTAAACACCATCCTTGGTTCATTTAAGCATTGGTTATATGCACTCTATGAAAAAGGAAGGGGAGAAAGAAAACTAATAATGAGAATGGGAATGTTACTGCGTTTGTGCAACAAATTATAGTAGGAAGACTGTTGCACAGGGAGTTTTGGATCATCCAGGCTCACTGATATTTGCATTGTTGCATTTGCATTCAGTTGAACTCTACTGCAGACCTCAGTTCTCTACAGAGAGAGACAGGGGAATGATGTGCAGGGCCTAGTAGGCATCAGCATCCTGAGAGAGGGGTCAGTGTATGTGCCTCTGCTTCTAGACTGAGCCCTTATGTACTCTGTGTGGAATGCCTGGCATCTTCCAGGGAGCAACACAATCCATGGGCATTCTCTGGGCAAAGTTTTTTCACTGTCTAGCTTTAAAATAGAATGGAAATGGGGAGAGCAACTCCCAGCATTCTCTACCATCAGCTATGCTGGCTAGGGCACATAAGAGTTGCCACAACATCTGGAGGGTAATATTTTGCCCACCTCTAGGTCTGGTAGCTACACCATTCTTTTGTAAGCAAGTGAAAAAGCATGAAGGGGTACAATGGGAATACTGGGATGGGAGGAAAACTGTCAGCTTTCTCTGACACTGAATGACTCAATCCCTGTTACCAGAGGTCTTACAATCTATGCATGATGGACTATGCACAGAGATGTATAATTCCCTTTCAGGGATCCCATGAATAAAGGGGCTTAACTTTCCCCTTCCTGTCCATCATCCTTCTGGCCCTTTCCTTATTGATTATAATGACATTTTTCTTTTCAATGGTTCTTGTACTATGAACATCTCAAATTTTGCTGTAGTAAATTTTGCACAAAAAAACCCTGCATATGTTTTAATTATTATGAAACTATTAGCATATTATAATACCACTTGGATATATTTTAAGACTACCAATTCATATTTGTATATTGCACATTTGCATCTTGCAAAAACAACATTGTCTTCTGGTTTTAAAGAGAATTTATGGAGGAACAGATCAAAATGAACTGATTTTAGAATATTAAGCAAACTGAGGTTAGCAGTGCTTGCTTTCAGATGCAGTGATAAAGATCTTATCAGGAGCTGTATCTGCTAATCTGCTGGCAGCTTCATGTACTAATTCTGCACATTCAAACATGATTCGGCACTCTTCTGAAATGTGATTTCATTAAACATGGTAATGTAATCATTCTGAACTGAAAGCGATTGTTAAATAAGTCTTACCAAATGTGTGAGCGAGAGAAACAATAGCAAATTTAAACCCTTATCAAATTGAAAGATGTCAAGCCTGCTACTAACAAAAAGGACATATTCAGTGGCTTATCTAGCTTCAACAATGCCTAGGGCAAGCATGGAAGTTGCGCCTTTAGGTGCTGCTTCTCCTGCTGCCACCGCGCCAGACCAAGGATAACCCCAGTGAGGGTGGCGCCAGCAGCAGTGGGTCAGGCCCAGGTGGAGGGGCTGCTTCTCTGTTTACTGCTGTGGCCTCAACCACTGCGGGCTGAGGAAGGCCTTCGCGAGGACAACAGCAGTGGTGGGCCAGGCCTGGATAGAGGGGCTGCATCTCCCTCCACCACCACCACTGCCCTGGGTTGAGAACAACCCCAGCGAGTGCAGCAGTGGGCCAGGCCCAGGTGGAGGGGATGCTTCTTCAGCTGGGACCCCCACACTGGGCCAAGAAAGATCCTGGTGATGGCGGCAGCAGTGATGGGCCAGGCCCAGGTGGAGGGGCTACCTCTCCTGGCCCCACTGCCTTGGGCTGGGAATGCCAGTGAGGGTGGCATTGGTGGCTGTGGGCCAAGCCTGGGTGGGAGGGCTGCCTCTCCCACCACCACTATCACAGGCCAAGAATGACCCTGGTGAGGTTGGCAGTGACAATGATGGGAAATGCTGCTGTTTTCAGGGTGTGCTTCTAGGCCACCTGTCCCAAGCAATGGGGTGGGGGTGGGGGGAGCACAGATTTTTTCCATCTTCTGGGATTGTGCTCTACTTGCCCCACCCTAGATACACCTCTGGACATATTAGATCATCAGAGGTCTGCACAACTTGGTTCTGAGCCATAAGAAATTTCTTCTCACATGTTCAAACTATAAAGGGGAAAAAGCAGTCCTCCTTCTGCATCTGTGGGTTTGACCTTTATGCTTGATTATTCATGAGTTGTGCATGTGCCTCCCCCCCATTCTCTTCCTCTCATTCTCTTGTATTTTGCTGGGCAAGGATTAGGAAGGCAAGTGCCTGTACAAAAGGCAAGGAATTGGGGGAGGCATGCGTGAGCCTTCCTTCTGTCCTCTGGAGCTCCCCTTCCCCTTCCCTTACCTCTGGCCCTGGTGCTGAGAACTTGTGCCGAGGCAATAGGCAAGGGAATGGAGAGAGGGCTTGCACAAGCCTTCCTTCTCACCTCTGGAGCTCCCCCTCCCATTCCCTTACCTCTGGCCCCGGTGCACAAAAGGCCAGGAAATGGGAGGGAGATCATGGGGGGGGGTGTCATGTTTTTGACCATTTTTGTGAGGATTCAGTGCCCTGAACCCTCATGAAAATGGAAGGGCCACTGTACTAGCACCTGGGAAACTAATTAATAAATTATATATCACAATATTTCAAAGAGAGGTAAGAAACTGTACCGTGGGCCAGTTTTAGTCTCCGTACCCTGTTTTCAATAAACCAGAAGTGGAGTCATATCACTTCTGGTTCTGCTTTGAGCTGGTTTTGCCCATTTGGGACCTTTTGGGATTGTTTTTCCTAAAGGAGTTTTGGGAGATTGTGGGAGTGAGTAGAGCCAAACTGTTGCTGTTTCAGTTAGTTTGTGCCCAGTTTTCAGGGGAGGAATCTGTGAGATCTGAGGATCCCCTGGAGAGCTTGGGAAGACATCAAAAGCTGGACCTGGGGCTTGGCATCTTCCCAGTCCTGATTTAAAGGGACATATATTCCTGTGTCCATTCCACATCTTACACTTGTTTTTAAACTCAGTTTTACAGACAAAAAGTGGTGTTGCAATTCTTGCCATAACAACCAATGTACAATTGAACATTTCAGTAGCTGAGTTCTGTGGTGTTAACTTGCATGAATGCCATGTGAATGTGAATAGCAGCCACTGAGAAACCTGAGCATTCTCAGGACTTTAACTTGTTCTCTCCTTGGCATGGCCTTACAGCTTTTCATCTCTGAGGTGGCAATTTGGCACCCATGGAGGCTTCCCTTGGGAATGCAGATGGATGCTTCAGAAAAGATGTTTTGACCAAAACTACCAGAGAGGCAAAGTGTTAAACAACCGCTCTCTGTACTTCACAAGCTAAGGTTTCCCCATAAGGGCTATTTACATGCTTTTTATACTACTAAGTAAGAAACCAGAGAAACTGTGTAAAGTGAAGAAGTCCAGTGGCAAATGCAATGATTGTGCAGCCTGTGTAAGTGTTGTGTACTGGACTCCTTCAACACAACCCCAATTTCTGATCAATTTCTGGAAGACCGCAGTGACAATTGAAGTCATTAGAGATGTAGAGGAAGGGGGAATTGATTGCTAAAAGTCAGTTTCATACAAAAATCAGCTTTACCACATATAGGTTAGTTCACCATAAGCTTAGGTAAAAATGAATGTTGTTATCAACTCAGCTGATTTTTCTTTTCTGAATCAAATACAGCCTTTCTACTTTCATAAACTTTAATCTTGATCTGTGTCTAAATTTCAGATTAATTTTGGAAATTAAGAAGATTACCTGAAGTATGTATGCTCAACCTTTGGGTAAAATGGGGTGTCTTTTACAACCCAACTATTTTTCCAAATGAACAGTAACATAATCACGGTTGTCATCAATAGAAGTGCACGACCAGGGTTACATTATTACTTTCCCACTGGGATATGCTTATTTAAAGTTGTTACATTGTGTTGGTAGGCAGCAAATGAGTTTAAGACATAATCTTTCAACACAGTGATTCTGGAGAGGCAACAAAAGTTTTCAAGTTTTGGATGATGTTGCAGAAAAGATTCCCAGAACTTAGCTCATCAGATAGACATAGACAATTGAGCAACCAGTGGCAGAAAAAAATCATTTTCAATTAATTCCACATAATATTCAAAATAAAATAAGATGATGGTTCTTACCAGAATTTCTCATGTACTCTGCCTGTGTATCCATGAAGGCAGCATTCCAGGTCAATGGCCCTTTAATGGCATACTAGTTTATATTAGCTCAGTCCAATATGTGAACATTCAGGGTTCGTGAACTGCATTAACATGAGACCAAATGAATATTTTGGTGAGACCAATCTCCTCCTTCTCTTCACATATTCATAGTGAGAGTGCTAATTCCCAGTTGTTGTCTAGCAACACATTTGGTCATCCCCTGATACTGTGTTACCACCAGCGTACCAATGGGGGGCAATAAGGGCAGTGTGCCTCAGGCAGCAATTTTTTGGAGACACCCCACATGACATGGTCATGCCCCTGCCCCTCTGCCTGCCCCTGCCCCCCCTTGCACTCTAAGCTACGCAGCTGTGTGTTACATAGTGGGAGAGGCCAAGGATAAGAGGTTGTTTCTAGTGTGGCCAGGAAACTTAATGGGACTGTTCTCTGTCTAAATCTGTGTGCTGTGCACAGGTGTCTCTAGCTGGCAACAGGACAGGAGGAGCTGCCAACTGTCATGTCTGGACAGCATGGGTCTAGACTGTCTAAAGGATAATATTTCCCTATACAAAGCTGCCTAAACATTAAGATATTTGGGAGAGAGCTTTCTCTCTATCTCACCACCATCATAGGAGTGGCTGGTGAAGACACAAGAGCAAAACTTCCCAGTGGCTGCTCTCATGTGGAAACCTAGGCTGGCCTGCTCTCTGATCTGTTTTGGCTGATAGGCAAAGACCTTTAAACAGGCCTTTTAACTTTACCTGGATGTGGGAGAAGGCTCCTTTAATAGGATGTGATACACCTAGATCTTATGTTCTACATGTATTTTAAACTGTTTTGTTTTAATATGATGTTCTGTTTAATGGTTTGTTAATGTTTGTACTATATATTGCATTAATTACATTTTGTATAACCAATTATTGTATCACTATAAGCTCATTTTGAGAGAAAGGTGAGAAACAAACAAACAAACAAACAAACAAACAAACAAACAAACTTATTAAAGTTTATAGAACATCCTGTAAGCTCAGACTGCTTCAATATATTATATTAACCAGTGAAAGTTTATGTGCATACACACACAGAGACAAGATAACACCGAAAGGTTGTGGAGGAGAAGAGCAAAGAGAACGCAAAACTGGAACAGAAGGAAGAAGATATAAATGTTAGACAGGTTTGGGGTGTGTGAATGAATCATCACTTTAAGTGATGCTACTCAAAGAGGGCAGGTATCCAAAGCGCTTGTTCTACATAGATTCACCTCTCCTTGCCTTGTTTCCATATGCACTCCCACCATTTACCAGGTATATCACTCATTCACTTAAAATTCACATAATTTTAGATTTCCAGATTGCAGGTGAGGACCTGTTCTTCTCCGTCCTCTCCTCTTTCCAAGCTTCATGCCATTTTCCATCTTTTCATCCATCATGCTCATCCACACAAATGAGTTATTTATACATTTTATAAAAACTACATCACTGTGCACGTTTGTTTCACAGACCATAAGGTCTGCTTTGGCTGTTGGCAGATTCCAGGCAGAAAAAAGATGTGTGCAACTAGAGTTAAATGAACCCAACTAAATTGTGCACTGTGATGTGTCCAATATCCATTTCATTGTTTCATGATCTTCATCTCTATTCCATCCTTTCTTATGCCATGAAAGGCTTTCAGACTAAATTCTCTAAGAGAACTTGTTCCAACACAAGATACAATCACAGCCTGCTTTTCCTCTCTCACACAGAGCAGGCAGGTGGGAATGTAATCTTCCACACTGCACTACTGTGTACTGTGTAATTCATTTTACTATTAACCCCAAAGTCACTTAGATGTGCATTTGGTTCATGCAGAGAAAATGAGAGAAGACGTGCTTTAATTTGTTTTCTCAAGTGCCCAGCCATGATTTTAACCTTTAATTTATATCCCTGTCTGCACAAACCCATTCAAGAACTGAAGCAAGATAAGACAAGTAGGTCTTTAACATTCTTTACGTTCAGTTTTGTGCTGCTAAGAAACTCTTTAAAGGGTGAGGCTGAAGTTATTTGCACGTATTTCTTCAGTACCTAGGGTAGCCAACATGAGGCCCAAGGCTCTACATTTTAAGGACTCCATTGACATGATTCAGTGTTTATCGCTGATAAAGTGAGAAAACAGTACAAAAGGCTTTATATGTGCAAACTGCTTTCCACCTTAATATCTTTAACATGACTATATGGTATTCTTTTACTGTTGCAAGAGAGGGAAAGGCAAATTGGTTTAGTTTATGTAGCATCTCAAAACACTGAAAGATGAATGTCCATGCCACATTTTGGCATGCTTTGATCAAAGCCCCCTAAATTCCATACAAGTCAGTAGTAATAGGCTGCTTGAAGAACAGCTGAAGTGTTTTAATCTTATGCATGTGCTTTGACCAAAGGAAATATATATTTGCTAGGGCATCTGAGGATCTTATTTATACACTCCACTTAGTACAGCAGGTGAAGGTGGTGATGGTGGTTTTGAGATGGCATGACTGTAAGTGCAGAAAGCAAGGATACATGACCCATTTTCAACAACTATTTTCTTATTCTAAATTGCACCACATGGCTTTTCATGTTGTGGTGTGTGAGAGTGTGACAGAGACAGAGAGCAACTGAGTGAGCAAGAGTAGAGATTTACAGTCAGGAGACAGTGGCAGAACTAAGTGTCCTCTTATAAGCTGCTTCTTCATTCTCAACCACTCCATTTTGGTCCTAGAATCATAGAATCATAGAGTTGAGAGAGAGCACAAGGGCCATCAAGTACAACCCCTTGCCATGCAGGAATATACCATCAAAGCATTCCTGACCTATGGCCATCCAGCCTTTGTTTAAAAACTTCCAAAGAAGGAGACTCCATCACACTCTGAGGCAATGTATTCCACTGTCAAACTACTCTTACTGTCAGGAAGATCTTCCTAATATTTAGAAGGAATCTGTTTTTTCTGAAGTTTGAAGCCATTGCTCTGTGTCCTAGTCTCTGGAATAGCACAAATGGAAATAAAATACAACTAAAATAAATAAAAATAAAACCTTGGGCTGGAGCGTGGATATGTAGATTTTAATCCCATAAGCTAAGAGTGATCAAGGTGCTGCTGTCCAGGTATAATTTAATTGCAACTCTTATCAGCCGTAGACAAGACAGACAATGGTGAAGGGCACTGGGAATTGCAGTCCAACAACATTTGAAGGGTCATAACGTGCTTACCCCGGCTCTAACGGCCTTTCCACACTACACTGTTATAGTGCTGTTATTCCACTTTCAACCTCCTATGGAATCTTGGGGTTTGCATTTTAGGGAGGGGTTCCTTCAAAAAGCAGAAGTGAGCAGCTGGTGGGGCTTGTTGCTGCCTCTGCTGCAATCCTATGTCATTTTAATGGGAACTTACAAGCCTCACCTCGCACTCACAGTCTCTCATGGTCTTGTGAGGCTTAGAGAGAGACTGTAGGGCAGCAGCAGAGGTGGCAGCAAATAATTTGTGAATAATCAAATCCAAGAATGTTAAACCGGTGAATGTTGAGGGACAACTGTAACTGATGGGCTAATAAGGAGCTATAGTGAGCTGTGGTGAGTTCTCTTTACCAAGAAAGGAAATCTTCAATGTCAAGTAATTCAGTGCAGTTAAAAATAAACAGTAGTGACTACAGCTCCCTCTTTAGTCTTACAGAAGTAGGGCTTTGCTGAACAACCACTGGGTATTTCAAGTGGTTTTGATTTTTTTTAAAACTCTGGTTCAAGCACTGAAGGAATAATGCGGGAGGCAAGTACAACTGTATTTCTGCAAAGGGATAAAAGGCTGTACCCAGGTCTAAGCCCTGGTCAATGTACTGGGAGGTGGAGAGAAAGGCCTGGAAGAAGCAAAACACATAGAAGAAATGGAGCCTGTTTGCCTAATCAGGAAGTGCTGGAGTCAATGGCCAATTCAAAGCTGTGTTGGCCATGCACCAATAAATGCTGCCCCTCACAGTCTCTTGGGGGGTTTAGAAATCATGGGACCCATATTCCATGCTAAGCTTCTTAAGAGGCATCTATTTTTCTTATTCCTATGAGAAAGTTCCTGCCTGATGAGAAAGCCATTTGTGATACGATAATAAAGCATTAATAAATGGGCTTCCTTAGTGAGAAATTATGGTAGGACAAGCAAAATACTCAAGCATTCAAACAACTATTTAGTCAGAACAGTAGAAAATCCATTATGGTCCTGTGAATTAGCAGCTAGCCAGTGACTTATGATTCGAGCATCTGAATAGTAAAATATGGAATGAGGGTACAGTTGACCTTCCAATCTGTGGATTCTGTATCCATGGATTCAACCAGCTGTGACTTGGCAATGTTCCAATAAAATAAAATAAAAACCAAAACAAATTTTTCAATGCCATTTTCCTACATCGTTTGACTTGAGCATCCACAAATTTTGGCATCCAAAGGGGGTTCCTGGAACCAAACCCTAATAAATAAGGGGGGGGTCTACTGTAATGAGAACTTTGCTTGAACCCCTGATCTAGTCAAGAAACTGGGCAGCCTCTTTTTAAATATATGCTTTCTGCCGGGGACAAATCTTGTTTCCTGTGATTGCTTAAATTCACAACAGTTCTTGAATCAGCAATGTCTGGAATTATGAGGCAAGGTCTTAACCTTAGAACTACCATCCAGTACTGTCCAAAGAAGAGAATAGACTTAAAGAGAAAAGACCTTGCAGACAATGAAGGCTCATGGTACCAGCAGGTATAAGACACTTGGCACCTATAAAAAGTTTCAGGACAGGTCTTCTCACTAGTCTTAGCTGAGGCTAGGAAAATATTTTGGACTATAATGCTCAGAATCTCCCAGTGGCTCTGCTCTCTGGGGTATTCTGGGAAATGTAGTCCAAAAAGTAACTCTTCCACGTGCTGGTTTAGACAATCAAAATACTTGCTGTTCCTGTCTGTCCTTGCTCTGTCTCATCTTCAGGAGCTAAGATATTCCTCAAACTATCCAAGATGTCCGGTTTAGCCAATGGGATTTGAATCGTAGGCTATTTCCACATTAGTATTTTAAAATGGTGCAGAGCGACCTCCAACGGAGGTCTTGTGCACCATAGAGTGGACTGGGGTGGACTACTTTTTGTAGTTCCACACCTCAATCCACGCAGGAGCGACTGGAACTGGTCGCGCTGCGTGTTTTTTAAAAACCTCTTTTTAGAGGTTTTTAAAAAGCATGGAGTGCGCAACCTCGTGCTGCTCCGTCGCCCAGCTGTGAAGCAGATTTGCAGGCGTGCGCAAGTGCGTGCCTGCAGATCTGCCAGGGGCGGGCTTCCGGCTGGTGAGCTTCTCCGGTTGGTGGAGAGCCTCCACCAACCGGAAGCCGCCATTTGGGACACCAGAGGACTGCGGAGCAGCGAACTCATGCTGCTACACGTGGCGACGGACTCGCCCGGCCACTGGTAAGCTCCGTTTTTGGGCGTTCCCCCCCACATGCGGAAAGGGCCTCAGATATCTCATTGGCTGATAAGTTGCTACAGTGGTCAGTTTCCTCCACAAACTTGTAGAGAGGATTGGCACTGAAAACCCCAGCATGTCACAGCCTCTGGATAGGCACAAGATCCCTAATTCTAAATGTAATAGTTCAGCTGTATCTATACAGGCTTTTAAAAATAAACCCAGCTTAGAAAGCATGGATTTATCATGCTTTCTGTGATGGAGTTCTGAGAAACTAAGTAAACACAACAGTTACTTTTCTTTTCGTTTTACTCATAACATTTATTTATGAAAAGAGGTGGATTGCTGGTTCTGGCTGCCCTCCCTTGAAGGCCTCGAGGGCGTAATAAGCATTCTGTTTAATGTCCTCTGGGGGATCTCTTCTGGATTGTTTAGTTTCTCACGTTAGGACTTGTGTTTCAGGGTGGAGTTATTCCATTTATTTTCAAGTGGTCTAAAATAATGGCAGGTATCTGCTGCCTTAAATACCACAATAAATTATGTATTTCTTCACCAAACAGGCAATTACTTGAGGCCTTTTGAAGATATTGCATTTTGCAGAGATGAAAAATAATAGCAATAAAATGATCCGTATGTATTCCTCATGCTGTTCACATCATGGCATTGCAACTACTTTATCAGAGGTGGAGCAATGCCAAGCTATTGAGTTTGCACCTCCATTTGGTTATTTCTTCTCATTAAGATAACATATCTGTGCTTAAAAATGATTAATTATACTCCCAGCCATGGCAAAGTAAAACTTTTGCTTTTGAGTTATTGTTGAATGATTAAGAGGCACAATTTCCAGGACATTTGTTGTTGTTATGTGCCTTCAAATCAACTCTGACTTATGGCAACCCTGTCCTAGAGTTTTCTTGGTAAGATTTGTTCAGAGGGGGGTTTGCCTTTGCCTTCCTCTTAATACTGAGAGAGTGAGTTTTGCCCATGGTCATCCAATGGGTTTCCATGGCCAAGCAGAGTTTTGAACCCTGGTCTCCTGGAATTCTAGAGGAATAGTCAAATCACTACACCATGCTGGTTCCCTTTTAGGACATATAGCATAGTAAATTATTATAAATATATAGTATATTTTTCTGAGGACAGACAGATGTGTACAATTCATAGATAGATGGTGGTGGGATGGTCTCTAGCACAGATTATGGCCATTTCCACCCCACACTATTCTTGTGCTCTTATTCCACTTTCAACATCCTGTGGAATCCTGGGGTCTGCAGTTTAGGGAGGGGCCTTTAGAATTCTCAGCCACAGAGCTCTTTGGCCTCGGTAAATTGCAAACCCCAGAATTCCACAGGAGGTTGAAACTAGAATAATAGCACTATAACAGTGTAGGGCAGTAATGGCCTAATGGTGGAAGAAACATGGAGATGCCCAATACAGTACAGAACATACAGGAGAAGTGTGTGGTGATATGTTTTTTACTAGAGCTTAGAAAAATGATACTTTGGACTTCAAATCCTGTAATATGTCAACCAGTATGGCCACTGGGCATGTCACAACTGTCAACATTGCTAATTCTTTTCCCTCTACCCTGAATACTGAGTTGAAGGTTTAAAATTAATTAGCAACATTACTGTTGTTATCTGATCGGACAGGTTGTTCAGACTTCCAGACGAGCCTAGAAAGGAAGGTTTTACAGTTTTGGTGACTCTCCACTTCTTCCCTGAGCATGCAAGAGCACCTGGAGAGTTTGAGGGGAGTGCACCCAGGTACATTCTGGCTGCCCCAGTGCAAGGCTGCTTCTTTCTCCCCTGATGTGTGAGGATAGTTCAAATACACCAGGGCATACCTCTGCAGATGATCAGTGACTGGAGAAACCAGTTAGCCCCCTGGCTGCTGTTGTGCACCCTGGTGAGGATATAGTGCAAAGAGGTACAGAGTATCTCCTTTTACAACATCTCCTAGAATCCACATGCTGGCATATCCAGGGTTTACTTCAACATATATTACTAGCCAATCTCCTCCACTGTCTGTCTTCAGGCTGTGAGGCCATCTGGTAGGGACCAGGCTAGAACTTCAGGCTAAAGGGTGGCCTTGCCCTTTAGAGGCTGGTGTAGCTGGCTGGTTACACCAAAACACTTTTGGCACAGGAGGTAAGGCACAGACAACTGACCTCTGGAAGCCCTTATCTGAGACCTTCTTCAGTGCCAGAAAGATTTTATGTGGTAGGTATGTTTGTGCCATTTTCTGCCTTCCTGAAGCTTTAATGGTAAGGAATGCAGTTTCCTATAGATTTGGGAATGACATTCTTCAGCATTCCACATAAGACTTATTTTCAAGTACATTACAAAGTCTGATAAATACAATAAATGACAGGTGACATAAAGCAACATGATGTGAACAAGACTCTTCTCATGGCAAAACTGTCCAGCTTCCTCAAGTGCAAGTATTGATTCTTAGGGCAATTGTGGAAATAAATGAAGCAAATGCAGAGGTGCTTATGCCCCTGTTATGATCCCTTTATATCCGTATTCATTTTTTTAAGGTTAAGTCTGCCCTGGAAACTTTGTACATTTTGTTTCATCTCAGACTCAATGCAATGTGAGAGAGTTCAGTAATTCTGGTATTCTACAGATTAATTTTTAGATGTGTGAAGGTGAATGGCTTATGGCAGATTAGTTTAATTAACCAGAACACTTCCAGCACATGCTGTTCCAAAAGCAAATGAGTTTATCATTTTTAAATTTTCCTATGCAGGTACATTCTGTAATATTGGCTTGGCAGGAGATGCATAAACTGCAAACAGGTTGGACTTTGCAGCTTTCATTCAAAATAATAGCCCCTAAATCTTTTCACGTAGCCAGTGTGAAGCAAATTACTTTGCCTCTCTCTGTAGCAAAGTGCGGGGAAGAAGAGGGAGTCCCTACTGCCTAGTCACCCCCACTCCCACCCTTTCTCTTCCATGGTTACTGGGCTTGGCAGCTTCATGGCAGGACGGGAAAGGCATGGAACTAGAAGCACAGAGTTGTTACGCTCTGTATGCACCACCTAAGATTTCAGCCAGTATCTTTTAGCTACATGCTACACCTACAGAATATAGTTTACACAAATACTTTATTTTTTATTTTTGTTATTTTTTAATTTCAGGCCTTCTCCTAACTGGTGTAATCTTTTCACAGTATAAGCATTATTCAGTATGTAGTTTTGTTGGGGCTTTACAAAATTGATATTCTTTAAACCCCATTTGTTTAAGAAGCTAGCTGGTTTCTGTACTGAACAAGAAGGATAATACCAAAGTAAAACAGTGTGCTATTAGTCAGTTCTGTTGGTTGTGACAGTGGTTCTTAATGATGTCCTCCTAGGGGGTCTGTGAAGACTTGAAGAAATGGTATGAGCTTTTATAGTTAAAGTGAGAGGAAGGAAGGAAGGAAGGAAGGAAGGAAGGAAGGAAGGAAGGAAGGAAGGAAGGAAGGAAGGAAGGAAGGAAGGCAGGCAGGCAGGCAGGCAGGCAGGCAGGCAGGCAGAAATGGGCCGTCATACATTCATCTCAAAGAGCAGGAGTGTTATGCTGGCGTCAAAAGTAATTTGTACAAATTTTCATTCATTGCAATATCTCAACCTGTTCAAAAGTTATGAAATTCTTTGATAACAAAAAATGTACTCAGCACTTGCTACTTCAGCACATGCTGAGAACATACAAGTGAATAACACTGAGTTTCTGAGAGAAAGCAGGTGGCATTTCTTGGTAACACTTGCAGCCACAAGCTGCTTTGAGTTCAGCTTGGTGGTCTGTGGCAATAGATGATAGTTAAAGGGGTCCATGGTAAAGAAAAGATTAAGAACCATTGGAGCCATTTCTGTACTAGACTGTTATAGCGCTATGATTCCACTTTCAACATCCTATGGAATCCGGTCGGCCCCTCCTGAAACTGCAAACCCTAGGATTCCATAGGATGTTGAAAGTGGAATCATAGCGCTATAACAGTCTAATGCAGAAATGGCCTGGGTTATGATATTCTGTGTATTTTTTTTTAATTATCCAAAAGGACTTTATAAATATGTGTAGTGGAAAAACTTGAAGAGAGCCAGCGTGGTGTAGTGGTTTGAGCACTGGAGTTATGACTCTGGAGACTGTGGTTCCAATCTTTGCTCAGGCATGGAAACTCACTGGGTGACTTTGGGCAAATCACACATTCTCAGCCTCAGAGGATGGTAAAGGCACACACACACACACACCCCAAACAAATCTTGCCAAGAAAACCTTGTGATAGGTTCACCTTAGGGTCACTATAATGGAAATGACTTGAAGGTGCACAACAACAAATATGAACTTGAAAAAAATGGGTGACGTTTTTTAGACCAGGGACCAGGACAAGGAGCAATAGATTCAAGCTGCAGGAAAGGAGATTCCACCTGAACCTCAGGAAGAACTTCCTGACAGTCAGGGCTGTCCGACAGTGGAATATGCTGCCTCAGAGTGTAGTCGAGTCTCCTTCCTTGGTGGTTTTTAAGCAGAGGCTAGATGGCCATCTGTCAGGAGTGCTTTGAGGGTGTTCCTGCATGGCAGGGGGTTGGACTGGATGGCCTGTGTGGTCTCTTCCAACTCTAGATTTCTATGATTCTATGATTCTATGAAAAGCAAAGAAGGAAAATGACTTTCAAGGACTGGGTGTTATAGGACCCTCTGTGCCTCCAGAACCTGTAACAAATAGACAGATACTTCGTTGCTTCCATCCTGCTGCCCCAAACAGTTCCCTTTTACATCTCTCATACTGGTAAATACATAGGTAACTTTCTGATGAAACCCAGAGAGGATAAAAGATCTCTATACTGTGATATTTCTGAGATCCAGAGTTGGCTCTTGATCTCTTAACCCTTCAAGAAAAACAATGTTATGTGCTGTGGTGGGTCTGCTCTCCCACCCACCAGCAATCAGTAACCGTAGCATCTGGATGTAAGTGTGAAGCCAGTCCTGGGTTGTGGGGTTACTGGCTAGATGAGGAAGTATGTTGCAACAGTTCAGTTCATGACACCTGCATTGGAACTGCTAATATGCCCCTGAATGTTTTGTCCTCGTTATTTTATTAACCCTTTCCAAACAAAATTGTGAAAACTTCCTACAACTGCCATATCGCTGCGGATCTGAAGAGTGTGGCTGCTGGTTATTGCAGGCTGGATAATTTAATTTCAGTGGACTTTTGCACACATGCTAAAATAACCAATTGCCATTCATTTTGTGAGCTGTGCTGAATCTACTCTTGAATCCAGCATGACATCCTTGTTCTTCCTTCCAAAGCTGCATTTCTCCCATGCTCCTGCTTTCACATTCTACTATATTCCCACCAAAATCTTGGAAAAGTTACTTTTTTTACTACAACTTTCAGAAATGTTCAGTGAGTATGGCCAGGATAAGTTATGGCCTCATCCATGAGCTGTGTTCCTTTAGAATGACCTTTATTCCCTTAAAGAAAGCTCTCCCCAGTTCCTTCACATCAGTCCATCATTTCTCATATGCTACTTTTTATGCCTAGAATTTCTTCTCAAAGCATTTCAGTGACAGGTCATCTCTCTTTCTTGAGATCTCTCCTCAAAAACACATTTTCTGGAAAACTCATGACACAAGTCTTCCCCTCGTCCCCTTTAGAAGCTGCATTGAATTACTTGTACCCACTGGCTCATTTTTGACAGCTAACTAGAAGTAAATTTCTTTGGGTAGAAAGCCAAAGAGATTGTGCACCTCAATGCTATACAGGGGTCACTGTGCTAACCTGGGTAAACATGTCTGCCATACTTAAGTGAAGTATAGGGAGCCTTTCCCACTTCAGATATTTTGGACTGTTACCATGCTGGATGGGGCTGATAGAAGTTGTGGAACAAAACAGAGGTTCTCCACTTCTGTCCTAAAATGTCCTTTCCTATGGGAAAAATGAGCAGTAGGATGTAGAGATAGATCTCATGGAGTGACAGAGAGAATGAGAGGGGGAGAATGGGGAGGGAAGGCACATGAACACCTTCCATCTTTGTGTGCAGGGCTCTCTGCTCCCATTCGCTTGCCTTTTGCCCAGGCACAGAGAAGGAAGGCACAAGCACCAAGACAAAAAGCAAGGGAATGGGAGGGGAGCATGGGGTGTGAACAAACACATGTGCATTCCCTCGTATGTGTTCACTTGGGTGGGTGGGGAGTTGCTCACAGTTTTTTTTACTTTTGCATGGCTTCTGTACCCTAAAGCCTTGTGAAAGTTGGATGAAACACTGTAGCTGTTTTAATGTTCATAAGCTATTCCCAGGGCTGTGAAAAAGGCAGGAGTGAATGAATGAGTTAATGGATAGATGGATGAATGTTCTCCTACCTTTCTTAGTCCACCTCCTCTTGGCTTATGAAGCTATTCCATCTTCCTCCCCTCTCTTTCTTTATATGCCTCTTTTCCTCCTAGATCTTCATAACCCCAATCACTTGATTCTAGCTGAGCTGAGCTGAGCTGGTGCCTGGTGGTCCCAGAGAACTTGGATCATGCCGAACTCTCTCAATTATCTGGGATTGTTATTATGTCATACACCCCCAATCTGTGATACAGTATAATTGGCTATAAATACTGTTTAATTGGCATGAAATAAATGTAACCATCACCCACCTCATCCCAAAATATCCACTATACAACCTTTCCTCCTTTCCTTATGCTAGCCTTGTATGGTTTGTGGGACTGCTTGATTTCTTGAGTGTGTGTGAATTTCCCTCAATAAATACATTCTTTTGACTCTCAACTTGGTGTCCTACAGTTAATATCAATATACGCAGGTGAAAAAAATTCCAAGGTTACCACCTCTTACAGGCCTCCTTTGAGCTACCTACAAATTTTTACAGACACTGGCATTGCTGGAGGACCTCAAGGTCCCCCACGTTTGGGGTAACAGAGCCAGTCTTGTCATCCAGTGGACAAGGGAGCTAAAGGATCCTGATCGCTCCACCCACCTTGCCACAGGCACACATAATCATCTGCTACAAATCAAGCCTATTAAAGACACAAGGTGCTAAAGACAAAATGAAACTGAAATGACTGAAGATTGAGTAAAGAGAAAGCAGAATCTGACCTTCACAATGCTTGTGTGGATGACATTTTTCCCTGTGAGAATTCATTTACACAACTGACCAAAGAAAATTACACCTAGCATTCAATTAGAGAGAAATGAGACATAAGTCTGATTTACCCTATCATAATCCAGTTGTTTGGTTGTTCCTTACTAACCACACAATGACCCAAATCTCCCTCAAACTCACCTTTTAAGCACTGCAGCCTCTCCCACAGGCTATTTCTGTGCTGGGGAGGGTAGCAAGGTCAGCAGAGATGCATCCAGAGATTCTGTCTAACATTAGGAAGTGTTTCTTTACTGTAGCAGCTGCTTCATGGTGGAATAGATTGCTTCATAGGATATTGGAGTCTCCTTTTTCCTAAACAGCAATTGGATGGGCATCCTTCAGGACTGCTTTATAGCTATGAATTTTTGCATGGAAGGAGTTGAACTAGATGGCCCTTGAAGCCCCTTCCAGTTCTATGATTTGCCTGGAGCTGGAGGTGGTACAAGGACATTATCCAAGGACCTTTGGAGGTCTCCTCAGGTGCCTGTCACGTATGTCCGGCTACAGGAAAATAGCTGGAAATATCTTGGCTGATCCCGTTGCTCTATTGACATGGAAATGGCCATGTTATTGGGGGGTGGGTTTTGGGGGCAGCAGGAAATGTAGCCCCAGAGACATAGCTATGTGCCAGGTGTATGCCTCCCAAGAAAGGATCTCAGCCTACATTTTGATATTCCTCTGCATTTTTTTAAAAAAAAAATCTTCAAAATCTAGTTAAGGTCACAACTGTATCATAAAACCTACACAGAAAAGTCAGTCAGATACAGTTATTTGTCTTCTGTAGTGATTAATTCCAAAATCAACAGTGCTAAATCTCAAATGCACACAACGTGTTCCTGCTGGTTCTACAAGCTCCTCTGTTGCTTTGATTCTAGAATTGCCTCTGGTTTTTACATCTTTCTCTGTCTGTACCAATAACTCTAAACTGTCAGAATAGGAGCAGGATCTGGTTCAACACAGTTTTTTCAGGGAAGAATAGGCAAAAATAGGAGCTGTTTGTTAAAAAAAGTTAATAATAATAGGAAGAGTTCCAACCTGAAAGGCTTGTATAAGTAACAGTGTTACTTCAAGTGGCCCTCTGCTTTGTTATTCTTATCATTTTAAGAAACTATATAATGGAGATACCATATCTTCCAGCTGATCTGATTTGGTAGGAACAGTCCCATTTAATCTTCTGTCATCCCATATTTTCAAATGATTCTAAGAGATTACAAAAGTTATTGATGAGGAAGAACAGGCAAGTGAGGAGAACCTGTAGCAGTTTCCTTTTGCCTGAGTCTACTGGCTAAGCAAGATGACATCCCTCCTCTCCTCTCCCCTGCTGCTGACTTAATTGAGTGCAAACAACAACTGAAGTCCTGTTTGGGAGTTAACATCTTCAAAAGTGGATTTATGTATGTGGGAAATTAGAACTGGGCAGCTTCATAACATTCACATCCAGTAGAACACTGCTGTTAACTGAGTACATAGCAGAGCTGGCAAACTGATCAGTCTGCATTGCATGGCGATTTGCACTGAACACTGATGTATATTGCACAATGATGCCTATTGGGCATTCTTCCCGGTGTCCTGATATATTGCTTTGCAATTCATGTAACAGGGTTTCTTAGCACCTTGACTACTTATCTAAGTATACATAAAGCTATGTTAAGCTACGTTAAGTAAAAGGGATACAGGATTCCAGTGTACTTTTGCATTTTGAACTCAGTTTGCAGCAACTAAAGTAAGCTGAGGACAAACAGGAAAGTAGGAAGGGGAAAGAGAAACTGGGATATTTTAAAAGCAGGTGGAAAGGTGGGTCTGCTCAGGTCTTACAGACTTCCTTGATTGAGTCTATCCATCTGTAATGCAGTCTTCCTCTTTCTCTATTGCCTTCTACCCTACCAAGCATTATTTTCTTGTGAGGCATGTCTTCTCTTGATCTATCCAAAGTATAACACTCTCAGTTTAATCATCTGGACTTCTAGGGTGAGTTCAGGCTTGATTGCTCTAAGACCCATTTATTTGTCTTCTTAGCAGTCCATGATATTCATAGAATCCTCTAGCACCACATTGCAGATGAGTTGATTTTCTTCTTATCAGCTTTCTTCACCGTCCAGCTTTCACAAATATACATAGAAATTGGAAATACAATGACATGGACAATGATATATCAACGATCTTCAATGATATATCTTTGCACTTCAGGATCTTGCCTAGTTCCTTCATAGCTGCTCTTCCAAGTTTTCCGACTTCACTCTTCTGCTTCATTTCTTGATCCTACGTCAAATTCCCCTACAATTGATCCTCCTCTGTTTCCTACTTTTGCATTCCAATTGCCTATGATTAACAAGAAGTCCTGTTTTGATGTGTGGTCAGTTTATTCCTCGACTCCAGCATCATATCCTTTGAACTATATATTTTGATTGTTTTTCCTACATTTCTCCGCACTATTAATGCCACCCCATTTCATTATAGTTATACTGTTTAATTATCTGACTCAAAATATCCCATTCCTGTCCACTTTACTTGTTTATCCTAAGTATTACATTGTTTATCCATTCCATTTCTTGTTTTACTAAGTCTAGCTTCTCCTGATTGATGTTACTGACATTCCATGTTCCTAAGATATGTGTTGTGCAGCTTCAGAGCTTCCTTTCACTCTGAGCATGGCAACAGCTGGGTATCCTTTTGGCTTGACTCTCCATTTATGTCATTAGCCACAGTGCTCCTTGTAATTGTCTGTTTTGGTACCTCAGTAGTTTATTATTATTTACCTTGGACTGTCATCTTCTGGCACCATCTCTTCTTGCATTTTGGATTGTCTCATCATAGGATTTTCATGCTAAGAGACATTCAAACGGGGTTTACTGTGTCTCCTGTGCAGTACTAACAAATGTTAGCTATGGTGCTACTGCAGTTGTCTCTGAGAGATCCTCTGCCAGTGTCACCCCCACTACTGCTGCTGCCCAGTTGCTGTTCAGCACATTTAGTCTGGTTCCTTAGCAAAAGGCTGCCTGGCACAGGAGACCCTACCAGTAGCACTCCTGCCATAAGCATAGCCTTTTTGCTCACAGGAGCATGCAATCCCACTACCACAGAAAGGTAGTACCAGAGTAAAAGGAGGCGGCAGTGGCGGCAGCGGCAGAGGAGGAGGAGGAGGGTGGAAGAAGAAGGGGGAATGGCAAACCTTCTCAGATTAAATCTTGTCAGAATCAACTAGAAGGCAAATAACAATAACAAACAACAAATTTCCCAGTGAAAAGGACTCTCTGTCTTGAAATAGTAATTGCCCCTTTTCCTGGGAAACAAAATAATAAATCAGGGAGTTGCTCTCTGTTGTACTAGGAATAAGAAAATTGGAAAGGATATCTAGTAGCACAGACACATGGTGCCGAAGCTGAAACAGCAGCATTGATAAACAGTGGTAAGTGGAAATACTTACAAACTGCAGCCTCAGAGAAAATAAGCATGTTTACAATGTGTTGAAATACCATGCTGGATAGCAGTCTAATGCCCACATCATTCAAACACTGCCCTTTGTGAAATTGCTTGTATGTTTGACCTTCCTTAGCGGAATCCAATGTTCCAAAACTGTCTGAAGTCACTTGGATCCATAATTAATAATATTTCCCCTCATCCCTCTTCAGCCCTCACCTCACTTGGCACACAACCATTTAGTATGTGGGAGAGACTCTGATGCAGACAAAAGAAACACCATTGAGATGCAATATCTATTTTAGTCTGCGTGTGAAAAGGTTTCTCAGACCATGCAGATGTGTAGACTTTACTGAAGGGTCCCCTTTCTTTGTGCCTAATTACGTCTCCATCCTGCTCCCCTGATCCTGCTTACAGCCAGCTCAGGGAGGTCTTAAGCCAGCACAGGTGTGCGTTGGACTTCCTGCCCTAACATTACACTCTGTTCCTGGCTTTAGTGCCAATATTGTGTACATTCTGGTACAGATGCTAGGAGGACCTGACTCTGGAACCAGTGATTTTTCTCCAGTAGTTACTGGATTTCCTGAAGGCAAGATTGATCTTTTTTATGTGCTGTCCACTGTAACTACCATTCATCTCAAGATCCATTTCCTACATAAAAATTACTTCTTTGGCAGAGATTACCTGAATCCCACATGTGATGTATGCACTGTATACTGCATACTGCATCAGATGTGGTATATATGCATTGGCCATACTGGTTGAGGGATTCTGAGAGCTATCAGTCAAACAAGTAATTTTTTCAGACTTCTCTTTCTCTTGGGTTGAAGCACACATAAGACTAATGTTATTTTCCACATGGTAGAGATTCCTGCAGAGGAATTTTTTGTTGTGCATAAAGTGATCCTTCAGACACTTTTTGTACTCAAGCAAAGAATTCTAGCATCTCTGGTTCATTCCATAGTAGTCTCTTTGGCCTCATTCCCACAACACATTAGGAAACATACTGCTGGAGATAGCTACACAAAAGTCACTTGTTCTTTCTCCACCCACAGAAATAGTAGTACAGGGCACACCCTGATGGCACTATAATCTCTTAACCAAATATCATCCATGGCTCATTATGAAATTCACTGTCTTATATGAACCAGTTCCTATTTCTCCAGAATTTCTCTAGTATGATAAGAAGCTGTGTTACATTTGTTCCTGCTTAAAGTATTCTGATATGAATATGTTTCTAGTTATTGCGCTGAATGCAGGTTGAACATTCCTATCTGAATTTCCAGAAACCCCCAAGACCCTCAACTTTTTGCCACTGCCTGCCCATTTCTGCCTTTGAGGCAGCCACTGTGGCATTCCTGCTCATTTGTCCCTCAGATCCTCTGTTTCTTCCTTTTTGCTGCCAGTCATCAGCTTCTGCCTTTGAGGCGATGGTTGCAGCACTCCTGCTTGTTCATCTCTCAGACCTGAGGAGATCTGCTGCCTCAACAGTTACCTAAAGACTGCATCAAGGTATTGGGCTCCAGACTCCATCTCAAAATAACAGTTTAATAATCACATACCAGTACCCTCAATATACAAAAAATGTCTCACCAAAAAGAAGGGCAAAGAAGGACACAGAAGACTGGAATCCTGTTGCTTAGTCCCAACTAAAAGTAGATCCATTAAGTGAATTGTTCCATGATGAGCTAAAATACAGGTAAATCTCATTGATTCAATGGGTCTTTAGGCAGAACTAATAATAGGATCTGGACCACAGGCCTAAATCTATCTGTTAGTCCCAACTCTAGTAGACCCATTAAATTAGTGGAAACTTAGTAAATTAACTCTCATGTAAGTTCCATTGATTCATGAGGGTCTATTCTAGTTGGAACTAACAGTAGGGTTTGGGCCATATTTGCAGACAATTTATATGTAATGGTGCAAAGAATTTAATTAGATATACAATGTATCTCATCATGGCGGAAAAGACAGTAGCCATGTGACCTGTGTTTCTGCTCGGTCAGCTGTTTATGGGCAACTATGGCCCTTTCCACACTCAGAGGAAGAAATGGGCGAAAACACGCTAAAACAGAGCTTACCTGCAACTGGGTAAGTCCGTCACCATGTGGAGCAGCGCGAGTTCGCTGCTCGACACTCGTCGGCGTCCTGCGGCATCCAAAATGGTGGCTCCCAGTTGGCAGAGGCTCTCCACCAACTGGAGAAGCTCGCCAGCCGGAAGCCGACCCCCTGGCAGGTCTGCAGGCGCGCACAAGTGCGCGCCTGCATATCTACACCAGGCGCTGCGACAGGGCTGCACGGGGCTGCACATGGCTGCACGCCCCATGCTTTTTAAAAACCTCATGAAAAGTGGTTTTTAAAAAGCATGCGGCGCCGCCACTTCTGGTCGCTCCTGCGCGGATTGGGGTGTGGAACTACACAAAAGTAGTCCGCCCCAATCCACTTTACAGTGTAGACGACCTCCGTCAGAGGTCACTCTACACCGTTTTTTAACCCCCATGTGGAAAGGGCCTATGAGAAAATATACCAGAGCCATTTTCTCCTGTATCTGAATTCTTTAAATTTCAGGTTCTTCCTATTTAAAATATTGAAGAAATGTGCAAATTTTGCAAAATTCATATTGAAAACAAATTGAAACTAAATGCTTATGGTTCTCTTTAAATGAAACAGGACTGGATAGCTCTTCGGTCATAGGATGATTTTAGACCATGGGCATATGTTCTGTAGCAGACTCTGTGCCTGCTTTAGCCCACTTTAGCCTATGACTGTAAACAAATGCTTTTAAGGACTTTCCTAGTGGCACAACCAAGTGATCCATGCTCTGTAAAGTCAACTCAGGCAATACGCACAATTTTTATATATGTGTGTGTGTGTGTATTTGCTCTGTGCAGTGGCAGCCTATGCTTGTTTACTCAGTGTAGGTCCCATTGAGCACAGTGAGATTCACATGTGGTATAAGTTCATAAGACCATAGCCTCACATACTTTTCCACTGAAGACTGAAAGAAAAAACCTGTTGGTGTCACTTGACAAAGCATACAGAGCCCGGGGTGCAATTTCAAGGCAGTTTCTGATTTACACACAGAGTGCAATTATTTTGGGTTGCTATGCATATCTTGTTGAGCCCTGAGGCAAAAACCAGACTCTGTAGAAGCAGGTGCTACTCAGCTGAAATTTTGTAGGAACTGTTTTTTTCTTTTTTATTCATAAATACCAGGTTGTAATTTCAGCAGCAAAGCCCTTGATCACTGATAGGGGTTTTCAGTGATTCATTGAAATGTTTCCCCTGTTAGACAGTCAGGCAGTTGATTCATGAGCTTTAATATCGCTTACAATGGAAATGTTATTTTCCTTGAGTTATGGACTGACTGGTTTCAATCTGTGTTTGTTTTACACTGTTTGACAGGCTTTGGAATATGCACGGATTCTCAAAGTTGCCTCTCTCCACCCTAAGTATGTTTCAAATACTGGTAATAAACGCCCCCCAGAAGCCATTTTAGTGGAATTGTTTAGCCTGAAGTGAAAATGAACAACGTATAAATTACAAGCCAGAACAAGCAGGAACACACAAAACATTTGATGAAAAAAAGTTTTTGTGACAAGGATATGTAAATTGTGAACCTTTCAGATATTGGGTTTGAGTGAGAACATAGAAGACTGTTTGGATTTTACAATGTGTATGGAAAAACAAGTCAGCCATGTAGAAACCATATATTTTTGGCCTATTGTTCTATACTTTTTGTTGTTGCTGTTATTGAGTTATAGACACTTGGATTCCATCCATTCAATTTTTTGTTAAATCCTCAACGGAGATACTTATTTTTTTGAAGAAAAAAAAATAAAAAATATAACTAAAATATAAATATGTATTTTATAATATATATAATTTATATATATTTTACATTATTTTTGTAATATGATTTATACATTTATATTTATATGAAAAAATAATGTATATAAACATATCACCTAGAAAATTACTGAAGAAATTTTTTTTACATAAGAACATACATATTTCCACACAAACAATTCTATTAATTTTCTATTAAATGTATTAAGTAGACGTTATTCCGTTCCACATTTATATTATTTAAATCTAGTTCACACCCATTTGTACCAATTCAGGATAGAATGGGAATGGAAGAATTTCCATCTACAAGTAATAACTTGTTTTCCAGAAATAATAAACATGTAATTAAATTTAAAACTTCTAAATGGATAACATTTTTAACAGTACGTAAAAGCACAACTTTAGGTGATGAATCTCTTTTGTATCCCATTATGTTTTTGTAAGTCTCAGACATGACTGCCAAAATGTATATGCTTTAAAACGTGGCCAAAACTGTGTAACAAATCCACACCCAAGGTTTGACACCTGCAACATCTATCATCTCATAAATCATAAATCTTCTGTAAGCATGAAAGAGTCACATACCATTTGTACATACATTTATAAACACTCTCTTTATAATACGTAGAGATCATATTCCTTACTATATTGTAACATGCAGCCAATTCCAGCTACCCATCCTTACGTTTCATTGAAAATAAAGAATTAGTGCTAAATGCGGCCTAATCATACTCTCTATTTTTTTAAAACAAATGCAATTATTATATATTATATCACATTAATAAATAGTTTTTGTAATTGCATTTTCTTGCTTTTTATTTCTGTATTATTTCTTTTCTCTACATTCCTTTTCTTCAAAAGTCAGATTGTACAATTTTTGCTGAGCTACTTCTTGTAGTGTTTTATTTTTGTATAGTGTCATGAACACTGATTGGGCTGTAAGTAATAGTAGTAGTCATCGTCGTCGTTGTCTTAAGATTTTGAAAAAAACCAATGACCAATATATATAAAGAAAGAGAATGGAGGCAATAATTTAGATGTATTTTAAGGGCACAGGTCATTTTGCTCTTTAATTATCACTGCACTGGGAAACTTAATCTTGTTTTTGCCTGTCATGGACTTCTTGAGAATGCCATTCCATAAAAAGAAAGGAATTACCTTTTCACTTCATAGAGCAGAGAATAATGTGAAGCACCTGGATCCATTTGAATGAATTGTGGGATAGTTTTACACAGCACTTAAAGATACAGCCATAGGTCCCAGGACACAAGTTTGCTTGATGTGGAGCAGCACCCTTGATGTTAACAGAGCGTACAATGTGGATTGCTGAATGTCAAATCTACTTCTTAGCACGTGAAGGTGTTTAAAGGAAGAAAATGGTGCTATGCCCCCGGGGAAGTAGCATTCTTGTCAAATGGCAACCTTGAAGTTTGTTCTCTTGCCAAAGACATGTGCAATTATTCTTCAGTTGTTATAGGGCAGGAGTGGGCAACTCCAGTGGATGTGAGGCCAGTTTCCATCCTGACACTGAACTATAGTAATTAATATTCAGGGTTTTTTTTTTTTTTTTTTTAAGCTGAAAATGAAACCAGAAGTGACTTGGGTTCTTTCTGGGTGCTGCTTGGGGAGGTGGCAGGATGAAGGGCTGTTTTAAAGGAAATTGCTACTTTACTTAAACTGCAGTACTTAACCATTTGCAGATGTTTTCTCATGAAAAAAAAAATGCCTGAAAAAATGAGAGTTATGGGGTTTTTGGACAGATAGGGGATACCTGAGGAATTACTGAAGAGTAGGAGCCTTAGAAGGTTGGACAAAGAGGACACTTTTATTCGAATGTCAAACAGAAAATAGTAATTTAGATTATTGTACTGTGCTCTACAAGAGCCAGCATGGTGTAGTGGTTTGAGAGTTGCATTATGATCCTGGAGACCAGGGTTGAATTCCCTGCTCGGCCATGGAAACCCACTATGTGACCTTGGACACATCACATGCTTTCAGGCTCCAGAAAACCCCATGGTAGGTTCAACTTAGGGTCACCATAAGTCACAAATGACTTGAAGGCACAACAAGAACAACAACAACAATGTCATCTACATGAGGCTGCCCTTGCAAAGTGTTTGGAAGCTGCAGCTTGTCCAAAATGCAGCAGCTGGACTGGTGCCGATTATGACTTTTAGAGACCACATAGTACCAGTCTTACAAGAACTTAACTGGCTTCCAATTTGATTCCAAGCTCAATTCAAGGTGCTGGTTTTGACAGTTAAAAAGGTGCAGTGAAAAAGGCATCAGCCAGTTATAATGGTGTAGTATAGATTCCAGCTCTGTGTTTAACATAACAGACACGTAGCTTGGCCTTTATTGGAGGCTCTTTAGATGTTGTGTAAGGGATGGTTAACTGTGGCATGGACTTCCTTTTAGGATTCTGTGACAAAGGCAGGGAATGAGGATCTTCAGGAACAGTTCAGCATTTGAATCCTCCTGAGGTTTAAGATGTAGATGACCCCTGCAGCAAGGCTACCTGCTACAGCAGTGGTTTTGAGAGTCTGCCAAAAGTGCTTCCATGACCACAATTCTCCCTAAGAAAAACCAATTTTATACAACTGCCCCAAAACTCTTAACACTGCTGTCTGCAGTTGACATGCCCAGTGGAACAAATGCTTGGACCAACCTGAAAAGTACACGTGAGAGCACAATAATACATGATATAAAGGAGATGGATTGGAAGGAGCAGGTAGGAAAGAGGAAGAAAGACTGAGCAATTTATCTTCCTTCTCCATAGATGATTGAACTTCTCTTTGTTACCAAGCTCTGGGCTTAATTTCTGGACCAACATACTAAAGAAGTATAATTGTCCAAGTGCATTAAGGATCTATGCCTTTGATCTCCCTCCTGCCCAGACTTAGGTTATGGGCACAGTGACTGGTGAGTGGTTTTTCTGGGAGCAGGGGTATTTTAAATGAGCAGAGATCAGCAATCAGGCATGTGGAGCATGTGAAGAGATGCATGTGCCCATTTACCAGGAAAAAAAAATACACAAAAGCCTCTTATTAAAATCAATAAAGTGCAGCAAACATTTCTGGAATTGCTATTTGTACTTTGTGGGCTGAAGAAGAATGTAGACAAAAATTAAAGTCAGCTGAAGAGAAAATGACTAACAGTTGCTTAAGTGCCGGAAAGAGCATTTACGTAGATGGGGAATTGTAGAGTTTCCAGAAAGGCTAACAAGCATGCTCTACAGCTCAATTTCTCTTTGCCCACCATGTGTGTACTGCTGCAGCTGGAGAACAACTGCTGGGGTCCTTTGGTGGTAACTTTACTATTGCTCTCGGAAAACTACTTCATTTCATAAGATCAGTAAAGTTACTTTTCCAAGCTCTGATTAGTTTGCATTACAAAAATCTACAAATATAAATGTACTAGGAGATAACATAAAATATACTGAGGAACCATGAAAAAATCTGAATAAAAGTATATTATTTATATAAAATATGTAAAGTCTTTTGTGTATTGTAGCCCATATCTGGAGAGCCGGTGTAGTATAGTGTTCTTAATGTTGAACAAGGACCCAGGACAAGGTTCAAATCCCTACCCAGCCACAGATACTCACTGTGTGATCTTGGGCAAGTCGCACACTCTCAGCCTTAGAAGAAGAAGGCAGTGGAAAACATTCTCTGAATAAATCTTGCCAAGCATAGGGCTCTATCACTCAGAGTCAACTTAAAGGCACATAACAACAACACAACTCATACACTCACATGTAGGTATATCCATGCTTCCTATTACAGGGAAAAAGTCAAACCACCATTGTGGAAATCTGTACTTCAGAGTTTGGGGGCTCCAGAGGCATTGACCAACACAGTACAATTCGCTTGGGGCCAAGTTTTGCATCGTACCACCAAATTTAATAAGCCCTGAGCATGAGCAGATTTTAACCACTGATTAGATTTACTGATCTTCTCAAGGGAAATATTACTGGAACCCAGCTTCAACCAACATAGCTTCTTTCCTCCAGTGGCAGGTCTCATTAAAAAAAAATCGAAAAACTAGATTAATGTGGGGCAAGCAACCATTCCTTAGTCCGAAGAAGCCAGGCCAGAACTAAGAAACTAATACACCAAGCCAAAAAAAAAAAATACAATCATGAAAATAATACAGTCATGAAAAATACTTCTTGGATTTGCTCCAAACTTTCTTGAATAGGGTATAAATTCCATAGTTACGCAGATAGTTTGAGAACTTATACATGTAAGAGTTAAACAACTTATAGTTTGCATTCATTCTCAAGAGAAGAGGAAACTTCCATGCACATTTTGAAATGCAAATGGCAAGCTGGCCAGCTCCTTTCTGGCCTGGTTTGGGAAGCGAAATCTATAGAACAATGAAAGTACTGAAATGAAGTTTGCACTGGCAAAGGCTGAACTGTCCATCATGTTAAATTTTAATAAAGAGTGAAATCAGAGCTAGCTAAGTTGTTGAGTGTGTACTAAATTATGCCTCTAAGTTTAAGTAAATGTCAATCTTCAGTTTAATAATTTTTCTTTTAGTTTAATAAAATTGCACTGGATGATCCTATAGTCTAGTATTTTGAGAGAGAGGGTATTCTATCTACTCCTTATAAGTGTCATACAATTTTATATGTCTCCCTTAGCTATGAAAAGACAAAGGAAATACTGTGTCTTTGCCATCCTTCTCTTTTCACAACATCTAAAATCCTGGTCTAACATCCTATGCCAACTGAATAGAAGGGACATGGTTCTTTTCATTTGTGTCATTGACATTATGGGATGCCCTTCCTAGGAAACCAGCATTGCAGCCTTTTTGTATTCTTTCTTTTTGATGACCTCTTCAAAAGAGGACCATGGAAAAAAGTCAATAGGTTTGCTGATTCCCATTCTATTTACATCAGAGCCAGTTCTTCTGATTGTCCTTTGTTGCTGGATTGCTTGTACGAATTATTATCTTGAAGTCATTACATGATTGTATTAAGAGAAATTTGGTTTGAGACACTCCCAGCTGGAGCTGTCACTTGAGTTTCCTCTGTCAGCAGTATGTCAAGAAGTACCAGAATCTACAAAGGAATCCTTAAGGGACCATGCAACACCATCCAGTACTTGTGGAACACTTCTAGCCATGTCTGCAAAGTATTTCCATCTTGTCTAGATAACTGGCCAGTTTATTTGCCTCTGCCTATCTCTTCAAGCCATCTCAAAGCACTTGTTCATGCATTCCGCAGCTGCTCTGTGGAATGGAGGTAGAACAGCATACTATCTCCATTTTGGTAACACTGTAACTCAAACCTTTGGATACTTCCCCCATCTTGCAGGAGAGACAAGATGGGTCCACACAGTATGCCACAAGCCAAAGTCTGCAGAAGAATTGACCAACCAAGTAGGATCCAATCTCCCACACAGTGCTCCTCAAACCCAAGCCAACCAGGGAGTCCAGAAAGATACTGTGGTTAATGGTATAAAAATCAGTTCAAAAGAAAGAGTAGGGTCATACTCCCTTTTGTCAGCTCAATTAATGCTTTGGGGAGCTCATGTACACACAAGAGTACCCTGATGTAAGTAGCTAGAGTGGAAACACATGGGGCAAATCCAATTGCTAGTCTCAATTTAGAGTAAACCCATTGAACCAGTGAGATTTACGTGGATGTTGACTTATTCTTCCACAATTTATTCAATAGGCTGCCTCTCATTAGGACTAACAATTAGGCCATTTTCACACTCCATAGTTATAGTGCTATTATTCCACTTCCAACATCCAGTGGAATTCTGGGGTTTGTAGTTTACTGAGGCCAAAGAGCTCTCTGGCTGAGAATTCTAAATGCCCCTCCCTAAGTGGCAAACCCCAGGATTCCATAGGATGTTGAAAGGGGAATAGTAGCACTATATCAGTGTAGGGCAGAAAGGGCTTTTATTTAAGCCACTCACTGCCAGATGATCAGCAATTTCACAAGAAATTTGGAAGCAAGAGGTGTTGTGTTGTTGTCATGGATGACAAAACATGATATTGTTTGGGAGGGGGAAATATGGAAAACAGAAGAAAAATTTCAATTTCACAACAACATTAATTGCCCCAGATGAAAAACCACATAAGGGAAACCACATAAAACCACAACTGCTAGATCAAAGACAGTTATGTTGAAATTTCAGAGGTAGAAGTTTTTTTCCCCCAGAGCAAAACACGAGATCATGAGAAACCTAGTTGGCATGATTCACTGGCATTCTGTTCCTGCAGTTAAGTACAGCTCAGTGCTCCAAACATAATAAATAGAAATCCAGGAACAGTAACAGATATATTATATTTGGAACAATGTTTGGCTCTGGCAATACTCCTTTCCTACTGGAGTAATGCCAAGGTTAATCTACCATAATTGTTCCTATCTCCAGATTCTTCTTCCTTTTTTAAATAAATAAAGCTGGCAGCCCCGGAGTTGTTGATATAACTCTGACATTAACAACCACAGAGGATGACTATATCAGATCTCATTCTTTCCAGATTAAGCAGTGGGTTACTGAATTACTCTGCCACTGTAATTGTGCTTTGTAGGAAAGTGACAGAAACTCAGTGAAAGCTTTCCCACTGAGACTACTTACTCCTTATAAATGTTTGTGTGTGCAATTGATGTAAGCTTCACCACAGGAATCACTGCCATTCTGGTGTGTGGTAAGCAGCAATGCTGAACACACCATACAAGAATCTGCTATATCAACCTAAAAATCTACCAACTAGAGCAAGTGAAAAATACTGGGAATGAGAGGGATAAGCACTAGGCACAGCACCACAGGAGCAAAGATAATTTCCTTCTCCTTCTCATGAGCTCAGATGACCTATGTACATGGATCTGAGGAGAGAATCAAGCAGCTGGTTTTTAGAGGAAGCAATGAAGGTTCTTCTTTTTATCAAACTATTGAGAGTCAAATAGGTTTGCCACAAGTCCACTGGAAATTATTTCAGTCTGACTTCTGGACCTTCCTGGTTCATACCAGGCTGGGAGAAGAACCTTCTTCTGTGATGAGAAAATGAAGAAATATAGGTCAGAGCTTCAAAATCTTACTGTTGGGACCACAATTCTCAGAATCACCAACTAGCATTGCCAGTGACCATCCTGGCTTGAGGATTCTGGAAGATGTAGTCCAAGAAAGTAACTCCCTCCCACCACACTCTGCTATAGTGTAGTTATAGAACTAAATCCTTTTGTTAATTTCTTTATTTATTGTCCTAAAAGGTGGCCTACCAAAATGTTGAAACAAGGTAAAGCTATAAACTTTATATAAAATATAAAAAATAAAATATAACTAAACATTGTGTCATATTAAATATTAAAGACAGATAAACCCATTTAATTTTTTTAACAATAAAGAAAAAAATACAGACCCCATTCCCCCCCCCAAAAAAAAGACTCCCCACAACCACTCTTTCAATGTATGTTTAAATAAAAAGGCCTCTGCCTATCAGTGAAAGGAAAGAAGAAAAGGGGCTGGCCCACTCCTTTTCATGAAGAGAATTACACAACCTGGGGGGCAGCCACTGAGAAGACTGTCTCCTGTTTCCTCACCAGATAGGCTAATGATAGAACCGCCCCCCCGCCACAAGACTATTGTTAGTCCTGATAAGAATAGGTCTATTAAATTCATTGGATTTACCTATATGTTGATTCACTATTCAACAATTTATTCAATCGTTCTGCTCTAATTAGGACTAACCAACAGGATTTTGACCTTATATCAAGTTGGACTATTTGTCCATTCTGGCTAGTGATGGGCACCGTACAGCCTGTGGGCTGCCTATGCCCTTGGTTTATTTTTGTGCCACCTGGGACAACGCTTCCCCTGCCAAAAAAAATATGCATTTTTTGATCCACAAAGAGACTTGCTGTTCCAAAACTGGCCATTCTCCCTTAAAGCAAAGTGTAAGACCTTGCCTTAACGTGTGTGTGTATGTATGTTTGTGTGTTTTCCTCCTCACTTCTTTTTTCACAGTACCAGAAGTGAACTTTCAGTTTGGGGAGAGAGATGGAACACTACACTTAACACACACACACACACACATCTTTTCAAGAGACGGTGGCCTGCATGGTAGTGTGTCTTATCAAAACAGGTCCCTTGGACTCACCTGTGTTGCCTACCTGCAATATAACCCCTTATCCAGTCGAGTGGCAACCTCCTCTCTAATGTCTCCAGTAGAGAGCTGCCACATCCCTTGAAACTTTGAAGAAGCCAATTCTTTTTCCAAGGTATCCACAGGTAATCAACACAATTCGTCATTACACAAATGGGAGATGAGAGCCCATAAGAAACTGAGAGGCAGGCAGAATTAATAGACTATCTGGATAATCTGTCCTTTCACCCACGGTGCTATTTATTAACTAATCCATCTCTTCTTTCTTATTAGCAAAAGAACCAAATAAACTTATTTAGCCCCTGTTCTTTCTTGAGGAGGACTAGAGGTGGTATGTCTCTAGTATCTAGTAGCTGCCAGTGAATCAAACTTTATCCAATTAAAACCTTTCAGCTATTACTTGGCACTGAAACTGTGAGGAAGGGACATTGATCATACTCAGAAATACATATTTATTGTGATTCTATGCACCTCTCTCTCTCTCTCACACACACACACTTTTAAACAGATTTTTAATATATAATATAAAGAAAAAAGAACAAAAATGACTATGTGTGTGTGTGTAGGAGGTACTACATAGGATATGACCATGGATGAGGCTATTCTTTTCATACTTTCTCTACTTGTTTACCATATCTTTCTCACTGTAGTAAATTTATATTTTGGATAGACTCTTGTTCTAAGCTAATGTTATCTTAATGGCTATAATAGTATTACATTTAATACTCTTGTTCTACACTAATGTTATCTTAACTAAATAGAACAGTATTCTATATCATTGCACACTGATACAATGCAATATTGCAAGTATTAACAAATCTGGCCATTCCAGAAATCAGCCACATTGGCTAGCCATATTATAATTAAAAACAGAACTGGGACTGAATGTTCAGACTAAAGAGAGCAAGCTGCACAGACAGAAAAGGAATGGAAACACCCTTTAGCTTTGAGTGTTCTGATGCATAAGGCACAGATTTTTGTGACTGTCTTAATGCCTAAATATTTATAACAGGGGTCAAAGGCTCTTTGTTAAATGTCAAAGTTGGTTATATTAAGCATTCCTTGACATGATCTATCAGAGCTCTGCACATGTTTTTAATGAATGATGACTCCACTTCCTCCGCAAGGGTTTTGGCCTAGAGCCAATGGTCTGAAAATGCTTCAAGAAAGAAAGAAAGAAAGAAAGAAAGAAAGAAAGAAAGAAAGAAAGAAAGGGAAATGAACAGCTTCTATTTTGAAAGATTTTGAGGATTAGAGATTCTTCCCTTGGATTTAGACAGTTGATGGTTCCAAAATAGAGACAAATGCAGATACAGATATAGATCCCATGTTGGCACTACCTTTCCATTGATGTGGAATTTGTGCTTCTGTGAGACAAGAAGCTAGCCTGACAGTAGCAGTGCTGCTGGTAGGGTCTCCCATGTCAGAGAGGCTTTTGCTGAAGAGCCAGCCTACATGTGCCAAACAGCTACTGGGCAGCAGCAGTGAGGTGGGAGCAGGTGACAACGGCAGAGGATCTCTGAGAGACAAAATCAGTGGCATCATAGCTAACACTTGTTAGTACTGTGCAGAAGGAAGAATGGTAAACCCCTTTTGAGTGTCTTTTACCGTGGAAACTCTATGATGAGACAATCTAAAACGAAACAAAAAATAATGCCAGAAGATAACACTCCCAGGTTGTAAAGCACTGAACAGGCTACTGGGGTACCAAAGAGGATAATTACAAGTACTGCTGTGCCTAATGACATAATTGAAGTTGAGCATCTCAAAGAATTTCAGAGGAAAATCAGCCTGTGCTTCATAGATTACAGCAATGTGTTTGATTATGTAGATCTTGAAGAACTGTGGGTCACTCTTTAAAAAAATGAGTATGCCACAACATTTGGTTGTCTTGATGCATAACCTGTACTCAGGACAGGAGGCTACTGTAAGGACAAAACATGGAGAAATGAATTGGTTTCCAATTGGTAAGGAGATCAGGCAAGGCGTCATTTTACCACTCTATCTGTTTAATGTGTACACTGAGCATATCATTGGTAAAGCAGGATTAGACTCTGACAAAGGAGATGCAAAAACTGGAGGAAGGAACATCAACAATTTAAGATATGCAGATGACACCATACTAGCAGAAAACAGCAAAGACTTGGAACAACTACTGAAGAAAGTCAAGACAGAAAGGGCATAGCCAAGTTTACAGCTGAACACTAAGAAAACAAAAATAATGAATTATGGAAATATAAAGTAGACAATGAAAACAATGAAATAGATATTGAAGATTTTCCATAGTTTGCTTCAGTCATTAATCAGAATGGAGACTGCCATCAAAAAATCAGAAGAAGACTAGGACTAGAAGACTAAGAGTAAGACTAGGAAGGGCAACTAAGAATGAAGAACAAAGATCCTGAAGTATAAAGATATATCATAGAATACTAAATACTGGTTCATATTTCCAATTTTTATGTATGATTGTGACAGCTAGACAGTGAAGAAAGCTAATAGGAAGAAAGTCAACTCATTTGAAATGTGGTATTGCAGAAAAGTTCCATGGAAACCATGAACTGCTAGAAAGACAAATAAATGGGTCCTTGAGCATCAAGGCTGAACTCTCCCTGGAAGCTAAGATGACTAAAATGAGACTGTCATAGTTTGAATATATCATAAGAACATAAGAACAACAACAATAGAAAGAGACACAGATATATAAAGTGCAGGAAAGGCTAGGTATGCATATGTGTTCAGTTCCAAATAATACCTTCTTATTCACCTGTAGATTTTCCCAGGTAAAGGGTAAAACTCTGCAATTTGTATGCAGGGAAAGAGGTGGCATTTTAAGTTCATGGAAGATTCTCCTAAAGGTTTCAAAGTCACTAAAGGAAAAAGAGTTTTCAAAGGATTCCAGTGTACAGCTGGAATTCATTAGCAAATGTGATACTTTTCCTCAGAAGCTCTCTTTAGAGCAAAATGTCAGCACAAACTATTGCTCCCAGGCTCTCTGAGGAAATCAAAATATCAGTCACCAACTTCAGTGACCAGACCAGAGTATTATGAATCCTCCCATCACAATTTCAGCTTTTCATGGTAGTCATATTGTTCCCTGCTTCAGTTGGTTGTGCTATTTTTAGTGCAATGCAGTGTATGTTTTCACTGTTTAGTAAAAATAGTACCTAGAAATATGTAAAATTAATGATGACCTGACTGCCAATGTTGAGTGCCCCTCATCTTAAAAATATTTCCAGGAGCCTGGCTTCTATGTGCATATATATTACATTTTATACCATGCTTTTCATCTCAAGAATGTGCCCCACCCCAGGCCAGATTCACTCAAAGGAAACAACACTTCATTTTGAGGACATGTCAGTTGTACCTTCCATGACTCACATTGCAACCTACATAAGCTTTTTCAGAAGTAAGCACCATTTTCTAAGCACTTATGGGATGTCAGTCTACTGTCTGGAAGTAAAATGAGACAATTCTATATGCCCTACCCAGAGAATTTTTGATATATGGCAGAATACACACACACACACCACACAACACTTGCAAAAAAAGGCTTCTTGAACTCAGTGATATTTCCAAGTAAACATGTGTGGGATGTTTCTATGTTTGTTCAGAAATCAGTTTTCTTTTCTCTTATTTCTTTCCAAATCTTTGTTATCACTCACAACTTTGTAGTCACTTAGAGAGTCTCAGTTTCCTTTGGTGAGAGTATTATTCCCTCACCGACTAAAACCATTCCTCCAGAAATTTGATGACATATGGTGATGGTTCAGAAGAATAAAGAAAGATTTGTAGAATGTTGATATGAATAACAAGGCTTTTCCTGATATTTTGTTTTAAAATTGCAAGTGGTCTGTAGAGCAGATTAACTGCAGTGCTGAGACATGTGATATGCTGCACCGTATGTGACATGAATTGTATTACTGTGTTTTCACATTATTGCAATAATAATCGTTCTATAATGCAAATGCAAAACTCAAATATATTCTTCTTAAAAAGAAAGCAAATATTCTCAGTCCTTTCCAGTCCTCAAATTGTGGAAAATATTATTTTAGAAGGAGGAGTAAAATGTTTAAGTCAAGGTGTTAACATATTTGCTGTCCAAAAATCACTTTTAAAAATCATTTAAGAGGGAGATGTGTAAGGAAGATTATGAACAATATTAAAGCATTTCATTTCCTGATCTTGGTGTCCTTTTCTAACTTCTTTTTGTGTGAATGAGTGTGTTATACCTGCTTGATACTATGGAGGACTAGTGGAAACGAAATAATTTTATTGGTTTAATAATATTGATGATTTCTTCTGTTTTTATGTTTGTGCATGTCAGGGGAGCAGTCTGCTCCTCAGACTGGCAAAACCAAAAAGTTTCAGGTGTTTCTTACAGTCAGAAACTACTTGTAGCTTGATGTATTAAAACAAAAAGTACAATTTGTAATTATCTTTTTAATGAACTGTACTTTGAATTACAACACATGACAAGTTATATATAATATATTTTATGTCCTAAAGTAACAAAGTGACTTTTAGTCTATAAAGAATATTGCATTGTTCAATTTTTCCAAGAATGTTCATCCATCCCCACCCCATCCCCCAAAGAAAACAACCAGAGAGGGAATTTCCCCCCCCCATGACTTAAAATTTCTGGCAGTTTTCCATCTGTACACACAAGCATTAAGGGTACAATTCTTCAGTCTCCCAAATTTCTAGCACTGCAGAGAATGAGACCCTGCAAATTGTCCACAATTAAAGCTCTTATATTTGCTGCATTCACATTTTCCCTTGGGACTTGGCCTGCCTCTTTTGTTTGGATGCCCAAACTGTATTTCTGAATGCTCAACTAATTTTTTACATTACTGCAATGCTAAAAAATTGGAGATTGAAATATGGTTTCATTGGAGGGCAGAATTCTTATCACCCTCATTTTGCCCTGTCTATAATTCCATCCCTGGATTGCATCCTGACTTCTTGGTACTAAAATTCACAGTCACTGGGCGATCTCAGTGGAGATGGGAAATACCTATGATTTCTCCTTCTATCTCTGTCCTCCTGAGGAGCATCATCAGACCGTTGGGGGAATCTCCTGGAATAGAGTTGGAAGGGGGTGCTCATGGCCAGGGAAAGAATAGATGAAAATCATCTCTCTGCTTCTTTCAGCAGAGATCCTGTGTTAGATGTGTTTTTCCCCCTAAAACAGAAAAAGCTTTCCATTCATGGAAGGATCACTCTGGATTCAATCCAGAGTAATTTAAAATGGCTTGACCTTGGCTCCCAAAGTAAAATGAAAAAATACAGCCCAGTCTGAAGAGTCTTTCAGATATTTTTATATGATAGTCATGTTTGAACTATAAGAAACCATCAGGGGCAGGAAAGGATTCTCTGGTTCAGATTTAGCTCAAAGATCCTAAGAGGCAAAGCAGATGTTAAAGACAAATGCATCTAATGAAGCCCCAGTGGTGTTTTACTCATGCAAAGCAGATCAGCCAAAACATTGGAAAGTGGTTGCATTCTGTGCTGCTCATGGGGTTTATTATTATTATTATTATTATTATTATTATTATTATTATTTGATGTAATATCTTTATCACAATAAGTTTTGGGCTTTTCTCACCAAATAATGGCATATACATTTGAAGAACTAACTAAATTAAAAAAAAATCATTCTTTTGGAAAAGAACTATTACTAAGAGTGTGGGATACTGCTAACTGGAAATTGTGACTTGTTTGAAAAGATGAAAAACTGGGAAGAGAAGCCTGGTGCACTATATGGTTCAAGGAGACAGCTGTGATCCTCCAGAATAATCATGTTAGACAAGACCTCATTTTTCTTTAAGTAAGTTACAAGAATACATAATAGTTTAATTCTGCATAGTTGTAACAAGGGATTAGTCTGAACCAATACAATTTAAACCAGCCAAGATTCCACATCAATGGAAAATAACTCTGGATTGTGTATATAGTTACCCCTCTGTATTCATGGATTCTATGTCTAAGAATTCAACCAACCATGGCTTGAAAATAATCAAAGAAGAAGAAGCAGAAGCAGAAGCAGAAGAAGAAGAAAAGAAAAATCCAAAAAATAAACTTTGATTTTGCCATTTTATATAAGGATGCCATTTTATGACACCATTGTACATAACGGGACTTGAACATCCATGATTTTTGGTTCCCATGAATTTTGGCATACATGTGAGTCCTGGAACCAAACCCTTGTGGATACCATGGGCCAACTGTAGGTTAGTTTTTTTCTTGGTTTATTTAAACTTTCTTAAACTTTCCCTTAGATCTTGTTCACTTTCTCAAGGATAACACAGGTATTGTTTTATTGCTCAATGATATACTTCCCTTTCTATACCTGCAGCTTTGTTTCTGTCAGAATTTTAATGTAATATATTTTAACATATAGAACAGTAGCTTCCAGTTACACTGATTCATTCCAGCATGCAGAACTTTGGAGCAATGGCAAATGGGTATGATAGGTTGATTTTGAAAAACAAAGCAATCATCTTGTGAAAAACAAACCAAGAAAAAGCACCACCTATTTCAGCTGACAGAATGTATACTTCTATATTTGTTTCTTGATGAGGCAACTAAAAAAGGAACACAAAACAGCATTTTACTCAGCTATGGGTAAAGCATGGTTTAGTAGTCTGAATGTTTGACTAGGACCCTGGGAGACCAGGGTTTGAATCCTTGCTCAGCCAGAAAAACTTACTTTGTGACCTGGTGCAAGTCACAGTCTTTCAGCCTCAGGGGAAGCAAACCTTCTATAAACAGATCTTGCTAAGAAAACCTTATCAAAGGATCACTGCAAGCTGCAATTGATTTGAAGGTACATTCCTCCCTCCACATTCATTAGAGTTAGGGGCACAGGACCCCTGTTAAAGTGGAAAAACTGTAAATAACTCTAGCCCTTCCCAAACTACATTTAACAAACAAAAAAAATGTATGATCACCATATTCAACCCACCATGGATTCCTTCGAGGCATCAGGGTTCCTTCACAAGGCAGAAGTGGGTGGCTGGTGGGTCTTCCTGCCACCTCCAGTGCTGCCCCACACCATTTTTAATATGGACTTACAAGCCTCGTTCAGTTTCTCAGTCTCACAAGGCTTGCAGTTTCTATTAAAAATGGCATAGGGAGGCAGCAGAGGTGATAGCAAATAATCTGTGAATAATCAAATCCACAAAAAGTGAACCTTGCAAATGTGGCGAGCTGACTGTACACAAAAACTACAATAGGAAATGCTTATATGTGCTACAGAAACCCATTTGGAAATGGCCTAATTTGCTCATTCACCTTGGATAGGTCAATAAGGGAATGAGGGAAGCTTCAAGAAAAGAAAGACAGTAAATAGAAGTGTGAAAGGGAAATGAAAAAGCAGTAGAACAGTGGCCCCATTCACACTACATAATTATAATGGTATTATTTCACTTTAACTGCCATGGCTGCATCCTGTGGTTTGTAGTCTGGTCAGAGGTACCAGAGGAACTCTCTGGCTGAGAATACTAAGGTTCCCTCCCCCTAAACTGCAGGCCCTAGAATCCCATAGGATGGAATCATGACAAGTTAAAGTGGAATCATAGCACTATAACTGTGTAGTGTGAAAGGACCCATCTGAAGGAGGAAGAAAAGGGGAAAAGAAACAAAGTAAAGTAGAATTCCACTTGCAACATCAAGAATGTGCAGTCACAGAATGGGCTATTGTAGTATGCAGCTTAATCTGGTGCCATGTACGAACATGATGACACTGTACTAAAGATGACATTGTGCAGAAGAATGTATAAATCATTGGGAATTGATGGAGAAGGGCGCTTGGGTTTTTGGAAGCGATTCCACCAAGGCTCAGCCGGCTGAATAAACTGCGAATTTCCACTCCGTGGGTCTCGATCTCTATTTTTCTGCAACATACCTATTTGATTTCTTCCTGTCACACACCTATCAGAGTCTTGGGCCCTCTGTTTCTTGTAAGGGAATTATCAGCTTCTTCCATTATGATGCACACAATTGGAGGGCAGGGAAAAGTCAAAGAGCAGTGCAGGGGCTTGGCCCTTTTGAGGTAAATAGAACTGAAATGATGGAAGAGGCCGCTCTTAGACAGAAGCAGTTACCATACTGGTAAACATTACCATGCCTTTCAACTGTCCCAGTTTAGCAGGGACAGCCCTGATTTATCCTCTGTCATCCCACTTTTTTCAGCTGCCCCAGTTTTTCTCTACTCCTCCCAATTTTCCTCTTTGTCCTCAGTTTACTTCAATTAATGCGATCTGACTTCAAAGTGCAAAATTAGCTTGCACTCAACTCAGAAAGGACATGCGAGGCAGAATCTTGCCGTTCCCTGTAGGCTCAGGCAAAAGCCAAATGTTGCAGCTTCGCCTAGCTTGTCTCTTCTTCCTTATTAATAACTTCTACTACCTTGACCACATTCTGATGTTGCTTGACCACACATGTCTTGGTTTCCATCTGTGAAATGTTGGAGGGTGCTCGTTATTAGAACATTCACACTATTAAGAAAATGAGACAAGGCCTATGCAACTGCCTTTCCCAGTTGATAACATACCTGACTATACATTATTTTTTTGACCTGTTTCAATCAGGGTTCCATATAGGTCATTTCACTGAAACGGCCTCGAATCATGTAGTGAACAATATTCTAGTGGCAAAGGCACAGCGATTAACTTCTGTGTTGATCCTGTTGGATTTTTCTGCAGCCTTTGACACTTCAAACCATCAGATCTTATTATTACGGTTGGCATTGCTAGGAATAACAGGGAATGCTCTGTCCTGGTTTAAATCCTTCTTATGTGATTGTTCCTTTTCTGTTTCATTTCAGGTGCCATTTCCATACTACACTGTTATAGTGCTATTACTCCACTTTCAACCTTCTGCGGAATCCTGGGGTTTGCAGTCTAGGGAGGGGCCTTTAGAATTCTCAGCAAGAGAGCTCTTTGGGCTCAGGAAACTACAAACCCCGGATTCCACAGGAGGTTGAAAGTGGAATAATAGCCCTATAACAGTGTAGAGCAGAAATGGCCAGGGACTCACATCAAAAGCTTTCCCAGTAACGGCAGGGGTGCCACAAGAATCAATCTTGGGCCCTTTTCTTTTTTCATTGTATACACTCCCCCCTTGGATTTCTAATTTCCGAATTGGGTTTTCAGTGTTATATTTATGCAGATGACACTCAGATTTTTCAGAGTTTCAAATCAATTGATGCCACTGTGTGGCAGTCAGTGACAGACTGCCTGTCACATGTTTCTTCATGGATGACCACTCACCGTCTTAAGCTGAATGTGGACAAAACAGAGATCTTGCTATTTCAGCCTGATCACCCACAGCCCCTCTCTCATGTCCCCACTGGATTTACAGGGTTGCACAGTGGTTCCTGTCTCAGTTGCCGGGAGCCCTGGAGTCCTGCTGGATGACCATCTATCTCTACGCCCCTTTATCAGCGCTAAAGCAAAGGCATGCAACTTCCATCTTTTGACATCCGCAGGATCCGGAGATTCCTGACTGTAAAGACTGCCCATCTGCTTGTCCAGGCCTTAGTTATCTCATGCCTAAATTATTGTAACAGCTTACTGACAGGGTTGTCTTCCTGCTCCCTTCTTCCTTTGGTTTTAATTCAGAACAATGCTGTCAGGGTTGTTTTAAATCTGCCCAAATATTCACCTGTTTCATCTCCCTGTAGATCCCTTCACTGGCTACCAGTTCGGGCCAGGGCCTGTTTCAAACTTTTGGTTCTAGTATTTAAAGCTTTGCATTTTAACCTCTCTCAGTACCTTGCAGCTTGGCTTATGTGGTATGTTTCATCTAGGAATTTGAGATCTGCAGGCAAAGGATTATTGTCTGTTCCATCAACGTGCACAGCTCTGTCAAGGCTGAGAGCCGTTCAAAATCTGGCTCCACATTTGTGGAACGATCTTCCTTTGGACCTCCAGCTGGAGGAGGATCTCAACTGTTTTCGTAAACAGTTGAAGACCTTCCTCTTTGATTCTCCATCTTAAGTCATTGAGATGGGTTTCAGGTGCTGAGATGGGTAGCAACTAGTGGAGTGTTGGAGATTCCATGGCATGTATTGTTGTGCTTTTTTGTTTTAATGTCCTTGTCCCTGATTGTATCTGTTGTTGTTCTGCCTTTTTGTATAAAGGGCATTATAAATAAATATCATCATCATCATCATCATCATTCAGAGAATGGCCAATGCTACTTCAGTTACCTCTAGTTGTAAGGTATTTTACACCGTTACAGTGCTATTATTCTACTTTAATTATCATGGCAACATTATGTGGAATCCTGGGATTTTGTAGTTTAAGGAGGGTCATTAAGAATTCTCAGGTAGAGAGTTCTAGTGTCTCACTAGAATTCCACGGAATGCTGCCATGCCAGTTAAAGTGGTATAATAGTGCTATAACAGTGTGGTGTAATAGGACTCAGAGAGAAATTTCACCATCCTTTTGACTGAAGTCATTCTTAAGCTGCTTCCAGAGTTAAAGAGCAGGCTATCTTTGAATCTTTTTGGCATCTGGATCACTTATTAATTAAGTTTGGTCACTCATTTTTTTCCTTAAACTTTTTTTTTCTTTTGAAAAAGTCCATAGACCAAGAAGCAAGACTGGAAAAGGCTAAATTTTACTTGATTTTTTCATTTTATGCTCTGTCTGAAGACAGCAATTTTCCATGAAAATCAGAAAGGGTTTTGTTTTTACACCCACATTTAATGAACCAATAAGTTTAAGTACAAGTTGTAAAGCTGAAGGCTTTCATGGCCAGAATCCATAGGTTGTCATGGGTTTTCCGGGCTCTGAGGCCATGTTCTATTTAGGAGTATTTATTTAATGCATAGACCAAAGGCCATTTGCATACAAAGTATTAAAATGCAATAAAATACAATACAGATCCTCTGAAGATGCCAGCCAAAGATTCAGCCGAAACGTCAGGAGAAAATACTAATAGAACATGGCCTCAAAGCCCGGAAAACCCATGACAACCTTAAGTACAAGTTGTTTTGATTATCTGTAGCAAAACACAAATGGTAAAACTATCAGAACTACTCATGATACACTGAAAGAATATACAAGGGAGCTACATGCTGTCCTGTCCCCTGATGTCAATCCAGTTGACAGTCATATCTTCAGAATGTGTTGGGGTGATATCCATGTACTTTAAGCAAGACGTATCACCATAGGCAGATGTGAGCACTCAAGAAATAGCACAGCTTGTGCACTAGATTTCACTGTACAAATGCACTCCTGGCCACAGCTGAAACTGGGACATTCAGACTCAGATCTGAGTTCAGGCTGCAAACCTGAGGTGTCAGGGGAAATGTAACTCCATCCAGCACAGGAAAAATTGGAATTATATAACGGGTATGATCGATTTTAGTCATAGAAAAGATAAAAAAGAGATTAATGTAATGACACTGGAATATTAGATAATGGATGTCTTGAATTGTTAAACCTAAACATCAAATTTGAGGATTATAAAAAAAAATCTGAAGCTGTGATAGAAGGAATTAGGCATGAGACTGGAGACAATATTAGAATAACAGAGGAAGGATGTTTTAAATTGTTTATATTAAGGCTTAAATAGCACATTTCAGGATTAAAGGAGTTTCGAAGAACAGAAGATTGCCTTTTGTTGATAAACATAACTAATTGTTATTATTTGTTATTACTAATGGGTAGATTTTGGAGCAAACTTTTTATTAACTTTGTGTAGGATAATTATTTCATGTGGCAAGTTATCTTTCACAAGTGCATTAAATAAATTGATAGACTATACCAAGAAGTGTTTTTTGTTTAAGGTTCAAAAAAAATAGAGGAGGCTCAATTAGGATTTAGTTGTAGCAGCTGGGGAAAAGATTGGAAATCACTTTTACTTTTCCCTCTATTCTTCTTTCCTCCCTCCCTCCCTTCCTCCCTCCCTCCCTTCCTTCCTTCCTTCCTTCCCTTTCACTCTTTTTTTTTCTTACTTTTTTCTTTCTTTCCACTTCATTTTTATTTGTGGATTTCTTTTTCTTTATATATTTTTATTCCGGATTACCTAAATAATAAAAACATTCTATTAAAAAAGAGAGCCAGGGATACATATAGATCCAAGACAATTGCAATCACTCACTGCAGATCACTATTCAGGTTTGATATTGCACTAGAAAGTTCTTTCAGATAAATGATACAGAAGTCTAAGCTAAATTTGTAATTGTATGAGATTATTTATGTGTGTTTGGTTCTATGTATCATTACACAAAACCTGTAAAAAAATTTAAAAGAAGAAAACAGTAAGTCAAACATTTATTTTATATAAAGAAGATAGCAAATGTCTTAGCTTTCCATTTCATTATTTTTAATTAATGATTAAGGTGAGTAGTGCAGGCAGTTATCTCTAATCCTCAGTTTGGCCATCCTTAATGGTATTTGTATTACCGTAGCAGAAGATGTCTTCCACAGATATGCTGTAACATGGTTTAACTGGGATTTTAAGAACGAACTAATCTAAGAATGGATTGGTAGAGATATGGGAAAGTACTTGCAAGGCAAACAGATGGGACATTTCATAGATTTTGACTGATACCTTTGAACTGCTCAGCCAGCTCATGTCCTCTTCTAGTCTTGCTCTGGCATCACATTTCTAGGGCTATATTGTCTGTTTTCCTAATCTAAGAAGGGAGAGAAATTTACCAAATCATTTGAAGTCTGCGTGCTTTGAAACCTCAGCTGCTTGTTCTGTTTTTTTGTTTTTCCTAATTGGGGTTGGGAGAGTTCAGAGTACAGCTGCAGGGCTGACGAGCTCTAGGATGAAGTAGAAGCTGGAATCTATGTACAAAGCTTGGACGGAAAGCTCAAAAATATGACTCCATCAGAGGATCAGCTTCTTCTAAGGCATCCCTAAAGGTCCCTTCTTGTTTGCTCAGAGTAATGCGGTTATTGCACAATTGCTCAAGAGGAACAATACCATTTCTGTTTCAATATAGTTACTTTAATTAATTTTTTGAGTGTTGGGATGATTAATGTAAAATTCCAACTTTTGCAAGCCTGACATTTTCACCAATTGCAACATGTTGCTCTATGTTATCATCAAGTTCACATTTTCTTGGCCTGTAAAAGAGACTGCAGTGTTGTGTTGCTAGGAGTCTTTGGTTAAGGCCCATGGTAACTCTCTGAACAACTGGGAGATTGTGCCTCTAAGTCATTTCTGATGTATGGTAACCCTAATGTGAACCTATCACAGGGTTTTCTTGGCAAGATTTGTTTAGAGGGCAGGTTGCCCTTTCCTCCCTGAGAGAGTGTGACTTGCCTAAGGATGTCAAGTGGGTTTGAATCCTGGTCTCTACAGAGTCATAGATCAAACACTCAAACCACTACACCACGCTGGATACAACATCAGAGTTTGGAAAAGTTACACTGTTCTGAAGTCATAACTCCCAAAACTTCCCAAAAGTAATATTTCCAGTATATTTGCTTGATATACATGTCATGTTGCTCATGTGTTTAAATGACGAGACTAGTATAATGATATTCACATTTATCTGCATTGCTTCAGTGACAGTAGAGAATCTGACAAATTAATGATTTTCACTGACCAAACTCCTATTTTTTTCTGTCCCCCCCCGGTGGCTTCTACAAGTAGTAGGATGATTACTGCTACCTTTCCATTTGCCCCACAAAGATGAAATATGGATATTTCTTCTTCCCTCCCCCCTCCTTGCCTAGAGTTTGGTAGTCCATCAGAGGTGATCACCATACAGAATCTGGTTATGCTGGTATTGAGACCAAAATTAGTTCAAACCCAAGCATTCAGGAAATCTGTTTCTCTGTCTTTCCGCAGGATTTTTACACTTTTCCATGGTTCCATTGGCAGTGCTTACAATACTGTGAAAACAGAGCAAAGAGAATACATGAAAATCCTAACAATACAACTCAACATGTTGCAGAAGAGCAAAATAATATAAGAAAGGGATTGAAATATCTTGGTGACTTCTTGTTGCAGCACTCAACATATCAGCTCAAAATGATTTACTTTTACTTCCCACATTGATACATGCAGCAGCTTTATCTGGTTACTAGAATATTCTAGAGTTACATATTTTGAAAAGCTAAAAAAATAAGACACGTTTACCACCTGACTACTTCAAACTTATGATGACTCTTACTTTAAATACCCCTACTGTATAAGCTGTGAGAAGCTGCTGGGTTGGCCTGTTGGTTAAGAAAGTAATCTTCATAATCCATTTTGAGAGCTAGCATGGTTTGACGGTTCAAGAGTTGGACTACGACCTGGAGAACAAGGTTTGATTCCCCACTCAGCTGTGGAAACCCACTATTTCACCTTGGGTGTTTCACGCACTCTGAGCCCCTGAAAACCTTTTGGCCATTTCCACACTAGATTGTTATAGCGCTGTGATTCCACTTTCAACATCCTATGGAATCCTGGGGTTTGCAGTTTCGGGAGGGGCCGATGGGATGTTGAAAGTGGAATCATAGTGCTATAACAGTCTAGTGCAGAAATGGCTTTTGATAGGTTTGCCTTAGGGTCACCATAAGTCAGAAATGACTTGAAGGCACACAACAGGAATGCAACTGCTACTAGAAATATCCCTAATCATTGTATTTAAATAATAACAATTTAATTGGTTGTTAGCAATATTTAATAATGCTAACAATTGATCTGGTTACCTCAGCAATATCACAATACAACCTGGGATTAGAGGCCCATTTCTCATGCCTGTTCACCAGCTACTCCATCACTACAAGTTCCTACATCAATCCTCCACGGTAGGGTGGAAGCAGGAAAAGGGGCACCCTAAAAAAGGGCTATTGGGGTAGTGACAGGAATAATGGAGGGAGGGTCTTCAGAAGGGAAAAAGGAGGTGGAGATGAATGTCTGGGTATTGAAGGAGAGGGAAGAAGCCTACGACCACTCCATACCACAGAGTACCTCCAGAACTGCTGTTACTGCATTTCATCTTTTCCCCTCCCACCTCTCTCTTTGCATGCCATCAGAGCAGAGTGATGACATTAAATTCACAAGTAATAATCTTTGCCATCCCTCATGGTAGGATACTCTCTACAAGGCACTTTGGTTGGTTCCATGGATTCACAATAATTGGACTTACAAAGGCTGCTCACCTCTGAGAAGCAGGGGGAGCTGGTAAGAAAACCTGGGCATTTTATTTTCCAGACAGAAATTTTATGTTCTGATAAAAAAAGGCACATCTAAGAAAAGGAGGAGAACATATGGAACCCTAGAATATTCTAACAAAAATAAATACATACTGCCATGTAGTTGAGGAGGCAAATAGTTATAAAGGATTTTTTTTTCCTTTTTGCTTTACTGAAATGCCACTACCCACATGAATTTCTCTCATTTGTCCTCAGTAGCAATGGTGACTTGTGGTTTCCATATCAGTGGAGCAATGAATTTACACTCAACCCCCAACCCCCACAGGTTTAAAGCAATGAAGCCATAAGCTGTCACAGCTCAACAGTACAGAGTCAGTACATTTGTTGCTGTGTGCCTTCAACTAGTTTCTGACATATGGCGACCTTAAGGTGAACTTATCACACAGGCCATTTCCACACTAGCCTATTATAGCGCTATGATTCCACTTTCAATATCCTATGGAATCCTGGGGTTTGCAGTTTGCAGCCCCTCCTGAAACTGCAAACTCCAGGATTCCATGGGATGTTGAAAGTGGAATTGTAGTGCTATAACAGGCTAGTGCAGAAATGGCCAGGATTTTCTGGGCCTGAGAGTGTGATGTGCCCAAAGTCACTCAGTGGGTTTCCATGGTTGAGTGGGGAATCAAACCCTGGTCTCCAGGATCATAATTCAGAGAACTATACCATGCTGACTCTCAGTCAATGCATTCTGAGAGAGATTTTACTTTGGTTATCAGAAAGTAAAGTGTCAAGAGAATAAAAGCTGTTATCTGAAGTGAAATAACTTGAAAATATACCATGAAAATACAGAGCTTTTACTGCTGAGCAGTAATGAAGCATGAAAGGGGGAAATCCACACACAATTATTGCCATTTGATACCGCTTGATTTTCATGGGTCTGTCCCAAGGAATCCTAAGGATTTGTAGTTCTGTGAGGGAGCTGGAATACTCTAGCACTCTCCCATGAAGTTGAACCTTTAAAACTCTCTGGCTGAAAATGTCAAGTCCCTGCCCAAACTACAAATCCCAGGATCCCATAGCCAGAGCCATGAACATTAAAGTGGTGTCAACTGTGTAGTATGGGTCAGCTAAAATGATATTTAAAAAACAGAAAGAGACAGAGAAATATATATGTTTGAGAATCACATTAGTTAAATTTGAAAATAATGATCATTCTTCAAAGAGCAAGAAACAGAGATTCTGTCAGGCAAGTTCAGCCCTGTCATGCCAAAGGCTGAAGTGATCTGCTCAGGGGTATGACTGTTGGGGGAGGCAAGCAAGGATTTTGCCTCTCAAATAAAAATTCAGCCCCTCGATGAAATTTTCTTTCACTCTCCAAATTCCAAGCACTGTAGGGAGTGATACAGCAAAAGTCACTCACACCCAGAACAGCAAAAGTCTGTTTACTATGCTGATATTCTTTTGGTTCATTTGCCTGCCCCCCCCTTTTTTTTTTGGATGCTTAAATTGTATTTCTATAATACTCTATGAAATGTTACTGCAATGTTGGAAATTTGGAGAGTGAAGGAACATTGGAATGAGGGGGAACAATTTTTATTGGGGGCAATGCTTTATGATAATTAGGCATACATTAATAAATTGCCCTAATTCAACCCAAGCCCAGTGTGTGGTCTCTTCATTTCATGGATTGGGCAGCAATGTCTCTTTCTGCCTCCATAGCTATAACCCTTGATCTTCTTTGTGTAGCACAATGAGGAGGAAGGTGAAACAGCTAGGAATTAGTACTGGAATAGTCTGAGAAGATATTACAAAAACCAAACACATTGGCTCCAGTTGTAGGATGCAGGCATTTCTGCTCTGCTTTTGGCACCAAAGATACGTTGGGCCCGTCCTGCTGCTAGGCTGGGGACCAGCACTTTTTGGATGCAATATGAGCCACAGTATAATCCTGGATACAGTGTAAGCTTTTCTTTATGTTTTTAAGAGCTACACGATGTTAAAGGGAGGGAGGCAGCAACCTTTTTATTAAAAAAAAGAAAGACCTGATGTCCACAAGGTGGTCGTGGGGGAAGACTGATGGGAAAAGAAGGTGCTAAGATCAACTTTAGTGAAGATGAGCCCTGCACTATTTTAGTTTTTTTCCTCCTCATTTCACTTTTTGCCAGGGTATGAGCATCTTACAGATGTTAAACTACATCTGTTTACAGCATTTTCCAGCAAGTCCTCTGAGTTTTCCCCTGGTAGGTCCTACAAGGCTTATGCCTGCTGGCAAAACACTGTGGTTATTTTTATTAAAATAATTAGTCATGGTGCCTGGGAAAATTAATGAAAAGTTTGAGCTGAAGATCTCTGCTAATGAGATGTGGATCTTTTTTCCTGTCACCTTCACAACTTTCTAAGTTGTTTTAACCTTCAGATTTAAAGGCTGGGGCTCACCACTCCCCTAGGTGAAATGAAAATTCTTTTTTTACCACTAAGTCTTTACTTAGCCATTTTCTTTATGAGAATTTTAAGGTTTTTTTGTTTTGTTTTTATTAAAAGTTTTGAAGAATGAGATGTTAATAGCATGACTGTGTAGATCAGAATTCTGGTAAATTTAATGAGACTTGGCCCTTTCACACTACACGCTTACAACCCTATGATTCCACTTTAACTGCCATGACAACATCCTATGAAATTCTGAGATATGTAGTATAGAAAAGGGTATTTAGAATTTCCAGCCAGGGAAATTTCTTGCCAGTGCTTCTCTAAACTACTAACACCCAGATCCTATCGGATGCAGCCATGACTGTTAAAGTGGAATTGTAGTGCTACAATTGTGTTGTGTGAAAGGACCCTTAGTTCCAAAGAAATGTGCCCCAACTCTCTAATCTTACATTCTTGAGAGAAAATTCTGATAAAACAAACCAAAACTCAAGTAAATGTATTTAATCTATTATTTGCTACAATTATTCCCCAAAGAAGGCTTGTCCTGGATGCTAGAATTTCAAGATTAAGTGGAAATGATCTTCCAGTTCCAAAGGTAGTGGGACAGACAGGGTGAGGAATCACAGTGTCACCTAACAGATTTCTTTTCTTTTTTCCCCAAAAAACTACCCCTTCCACAAAAAATGGTATCTATAGTGCTCCAGATGGTGATGGACCACAACTTCCAGCAGCTCCAATCAGCATAGATAATGGTTAGGAATGTGGAGAGTTGCAATTCAAAAGCATCAGGAAGGCTACTCAATTCCCATTCTCGTTTGTGTGCTTCAGAGGCAGCTCACCCAGGAACAGCCCAACTGATCATTCTCTTTGCTGAGAGACCAGTGCCTCAGATGCAGCTTCATAGTGGGGAAAAGAAAGAGAATCAATCTCATCTACAATCACAGATCAGCTGTTATGAATATGACTTTAGGCAATAAGCCCAGCTCACACGGTGCGTACATGCAGATGTGTTTACATAAATATACAGTAAACTCAAGAGGTGTCTGCATCCACTTGGAGTTTTAACTCAAAAAGATGTGGGAAGCAGAATGAAGTCTACTTAATGGCAGCCCTGCACTTAGTTATCCATTTGCTAATAGCCTCCTGGTTAGACTATTGTAATGTACTATATGTCAAGGTGCCCTTAGAGACCATTCAGAAACTGCTAAATTATTAATTGTATCTGGGTGTTGCAATTATAGGCCAAGGTCCTACATCATCATGAGGACAAAACTCCATTGTTATAATTACATCTGATGATGCCATACCCCTTAAGACCCCCACCTTTTAGTCTTTGCCCCAACCAAAGGGTTTCTAAGGACCTGCAGATTAGAGCACTAGGAAATGACATCTGCCATGATCTCCCAGTCACAGGGCACGTCAAGAACAGACAGCTGGGAGAGACCCTCAGGCCCTGCTGTAACTGCTTCTCTCAATGTGTCCCATGACCAGGAGAGTACTGCAGACATCATTTCCTAAATCCCCAATCTGCAGAAACCTTTTGGCTGCAGTGCTGTCAGACTAAAGAGGTGGAGGGGGGTTGGAGGGTGTGTCACATTCAGTCATTAATGACCATAAACATGAATCCTCAGCAGTGATGAGACTGTAAATCCATGTTACAATCTCATAAATACTGAACAGCCATATTTCTTCTGTGCTATGACTATTGCATGAGCTTCCAGATCATTTCTCAACCCAATTCAAGTTAGGTTTTGTCCTTTAAAAGCTTTTGTGACTTGGAACCACAGATGCCTGGTATAATTGGAGATTGAGAACTGTGATGTTCGTTGGAGGGTTTTAGACATGCGAGGAGGAACACTATTCATTTTGTTCCCACCTCTTAGATATGGGATTCATTCACTCTGTCATATAGATTTTTAGGACATCTACCTCTATCATATCTGATAGCAATGTTTGGGTCTTCAAAATGAACATTGCTAATTACAAGGACAGTTGCATGATACTGCAACTTTTCATTTCAGCTAAGATCTTCAAATGTGCTACTTGAAAGTTCTCCTTAAGCTTTCTGATGATAGGGATTGGGAAGTGGGTGGAATACATTGGGAAAATAATGACCCAGGGCAAGCCTCAGTGGCAAGGAGGGATATTTCTTTTATTTAAACTGTAAATCCAAAACCTCCATTATTAAGACCACATTCTTTGTTGGCTCGATGTCGCTCTGCTGAATCATAGAGCTCCTGCTTTAAGATGTAATAAACTTTAAGTACTGCTATTATTCTAAGACTTGATTAATCCCAGACAGCCCAGTATGAGCATGAGTGTGTGTGTGTGTGTGTACAAAGCATCACTAAATGGTAAGCCTCAAGTCTGTAGGAGTGAAAATCCTGTGTATTTATAAATGCCATTCCTCAGCCACCCATCATCCCTGAGCATTGGCCATTTTGGCAGGGGCTCACAGGACTTGCAGTTCAACATCACCTAGAAGGCCACAGGTTTCCTACTGTAGCTAGTGCTAAGTGCAAGGATATTTATACTGTATAGTATAAATATACTGGGGAGAGCCAGCGTGATGTAGCAGTCTGAGCATTGGACTATGACTCCAGAGACCAGAGTTTGAATGCCTGCTCGGCCATGGAATGTTGGGGGATGATAGGAGTTTCAGCCCCGTGGAAATGCAGCAGAAAAACCAGAGCACAGCAAGACAACAGCAGCAACCTTGTTCCCCAATAAAGATACTCACGCACAGAGGTGTTTCTTCCAAAACAGGAGGTACTTTATCTTGCAGCAAAGTTCCGTTATATACAAAACATAGGACAGACGGACAAAAGCTTGCACCAGGCACCAGGTTTGGTCAACAGACAATACAGACTGGGGATTGCTTCCTTATGTACATATCTACAACCAATCAGGTAGAGGGTTTGCACACCACCCTGTACCATCTGCATATGACCCCAATTTCTTATGCAAACTTGCAATTACCCACAGATGGGGCATGATGCAACATCTTTGCAGTGGGCTGATCATTTTCCCAGGGTTCCCTGCCTGGAATCCCTGACATGGAAACCCACTGGGTGATCTTGGGCAAGTCATGGACTCTCAAGCTCAGTGGAAGGAAATGGCAAACCCCTTCTCAATAAATCTTGCCAAGAAAACCCCATGGTTGGATTGCCTTAGCATCTCCATAAAGGAGAAATGATTTGAAGACACACAACAACATAGCTAGGTGGGGCTTATTTTGTTTGTCCATTCATAGAAAACAGTGGGATTATAAAATATCTGTCTCATTTAGGGCTATATCACTTGTGACTGTGTGTCAACTGTTGGAAGAAAAAATTATTCACTGTACTGGTATCCCTCACTCAAAATAAGAATGACAGTGCTGTACTGCCTCCTTGCTTAATATGCACTGGGAGGTATACTATTAAGTGGTTTCTGAGGAAGAACTAGGAGCCAAAGTTATTACTCCTTCTTGAAGTGTAAGAACAACTATCACTCAGATCTTGGTTGAAGTATTTCTTCAGTGAAATCACTGCTCTGATGTGAGCTCCATCTCTCAAGCATCTTTCTTTTGGTCACTGGCATGAGAAGATGTGAGTGGTTTACTGATTTGTATACCAACTAGTTACCACCTTCCTGGAACGTATATTTCAGTGGATCTTAGGCCCTTTCCACACATGGGCGAAGAAACAGGGAAACCACGCTGAAACGGAGCTTACCTTAAACCCGGTAAGTCTGTCGCCTCATGGAGCAGCGCGTTTTCACTGCTCCACACTTGTCGGCATCCCGCGACGTCCCGCGGTGCCCAAAATGGCGGCTTACGACTGGCGGAGGCTCTCCACCAACCGGAGAACCTCACCAGCCGGAAAGCCCACTCCCAGTAGATCTGCAAGCATGCCCTTGCGTGCACCTGCAAATCCACACCGGGCGCTGCGATGGGGCTGCGCGTGGTTGCACGATCGTGCTTTTTAAAAACCACCAGAGAAGTGGTTTTTAAAAAGCATGCGGCACTGCCACTTCCGGGTGCCCTAGCATGGATTGGGGTGTGGAACTACACAAAAGCAGTCCACCCCAATCCACTTTACGGTGTAGACGACCTCCATCAGAGGTCGCTCTACACCGTTTTTAAACCCCTGTGTGGAAAGGGCCTTAGATAACAGAGTGCATGTAAGATGGGAAAATGAACTTCCAGCTTTGCTGAACTACTCAAGTCCCAATGATTAAGTACTTTTATGTGTTGGTATTCACACATGCTCTAAAGGAAATTGGCATTCATAACATTTGATTTTTCTGGTGTGTAACTTATACTCAGTGCTAAGCAATTGTCAGGACAGAATAAAGAGAAACAGAACAGTTTCCAGTTCACAAGTGGGGGCTGGGGCAAACAAGGCTGCATTTTATCACCCTATCTGTTCAACGCATATGCAGAACATATCATACCAAAAGCTGGATTCAACTTGGATGAAGGAGACATAAAAATTGGGGGAAGAAACATTGATATTTTAAGATACACAGGTAACACTATACTACAAGCAGAAAGGAGCAAAGACTTGGAACGATTACCAAGGAAAAGTCCATGAAGAAGGTGCAAAAACAGGATTACAGTTTAACATTAAGAAAATAAAATTAATGACCAGTGATGACTTCATAACCTCAAAGTGGGTCACAAATACAGTGAAACAAAGACCTTCTGTACCTTGGCTCATTTATAAATCAAAATTGAGACTGTAGTTAAGCAATCAGATTAGGACTTGGAAATGCAGCTATGAAGGGGCTAGATAGGGTCCTTGAATTAAAAAAAAAAAAAAAAGATTTATCAATGGATACCAAACTTGGGATCATCCATCCTATAGTATTTCCAATTTCTATGCATGGATGTGAAAGCTGAATGGTAAAGACAGTTGATAGGAAGAAAATCAGTTCATTTGAAATGTAGTGCATGTAGTGCTGGAGAAGAATTCTGTGGATATTCTGCCAAAAGGACAAATAAATGGGTAAGAAAGGAAATCAAGCCTGAACTCTCCTTAGAAGCCAAAATGAGATATTATTGTACTTTACTGTACTTTGGCCACATCACGAGCTGACATTTTAGAGAAGATGATAATGCTTGGTAATGTGGAGAACTGTTAAGAAAAGAGGAAGACTACACAACAGGTGGATAGATTCAATCAAGGTAGCCGCAGCTCTGAGTTTGCAGGACCTGAGCAGGGCTGCTGATGACAGGGTGTCCTGGAGGTCCCTCATTGATAGGTTTGCCATAGTTTGAAACCAACAACAACAGTTCACACACACACAGAGACTAGTACACATATCATTTTTCTGCTCATTTTGGCAGTGAGACGATAATGGCACAGGAAGTTCATATATAGAGAGAGTTTTTTCTGCTCTGAGAAGGTGGACCAAGTAGCCACTCTTATTTTTTTCCTTTTTTCTTTTCTTGTCATATGGCATCAGTCTTGATTTCAATGCCATCTTTATCTGTTTTTCATGGTCCGTTTTTCTTTTCCCTTTCAACAGGCCTCTTAAAGTGGAGAAAGTCTTCATTGGAATACCAACCTGATCCTCACATTGATGCAGAATGAGCAATAGTTCAAAAATATTTTCAGCTGAGTTGATGTGGAAGTGGATAGTTTGCTCCCCTTCTCAATCCACCTTTATTAGCACTTCTTTAACAAGAGGAGCTATGCCTGTGGACTGATCGAACTTGGTTATCAATGTATAAGTACAAAAAGAAACATCAGCCTTATGAACTACGAATGATATTCTTAAAAAGAAAAAAAGTACACAGTGCCATACTTCCCCCAATAACGCATGCCATATTCCTTATGGACATAAAGAATCTGTATTTTTTACCCAAACACAAAATATGCACTTAGAATGGGCCCTGACCATCCAAGAACTTTTTGGAACTTCATCTCAGCCAGCATGACCATAGTGAACTGTACTCTAAAAAGAAATAAAAACAACCAACTTCTCTGAGCTCTGGCCTGTACTTATTCACAGCAAGAGAGGGTTCAGTTCAAGGTGCAGCTTCACCAGTGGGTGATCCTACACTACTGGGAATAAAGAACCTCATCAATCAGCCCAGTCATGTGAATATTTTTGAGTGAATGGGAAAGACCCTACATACTTGGCCCTTGTCACATGGGTGTTTGGTTGATAGGCACTCCCTGGCAGTGCCCAGTAGAGAAGCGGACACTAGAGGTGTATGTTAAAAAAAAATGCACTTTCCTAAAGAAGTGTCACCATCAGAAGAAGTATGCACTTTGCTGATTTTGTGGTTACACTTAATGCATACTTTCTTACCTGACACATTGTAACACTTGTAGGATCTGTTTTGCCGGAAGCAGTAAGTCTCTTTGAGTGATTAATGTTAGTAGGTAAAGAATCCAAGCTATGCACAGATGCATATGTACTTGACTCGTTATTGATCATTGTGGTGAAGTTTTGAAGTCAATTCTGATATATTGTCCTGATATGTTTGCTTGTTTATGTTAACTTGATATATAAATTGTTTTTTTTTAAAAAAAGACTAAGCGTTGTATTAAAGATTATACAACTCAAAGCATGTTGGTAACAGTTTTGCATTCCTTATAGTTAAGATATTTAACTATGAGCTTGCTTGATTTGATGGAGTATTTTTCTGTCCATTGTAAGCTTTTTGGCCTCTCTTTAGTGCAGAGCTTTCCAAACTTTTCATAGTGACACACTTTTTAGACATGCATCATTTTGCGACACAGTAAGTCAGTAAGTAATTCAATAAGTGGAGGCAGCCCCTCCACCCAAGTCTGGCCCACCATGGCAGTGGCAGAAGCAGCCCTCCATTCATTACATTCGTGTGGCACAACTGCAGCTGACACACTAATGTGTCGCAACACACAGTTTGGAAAGCTCTGCTTTAGTGATTAAAGATAGCAGGGATGGGTATTGTGTGGTCCTCTTCATGTGATTGGACTGCAGCTCCCATGATCTCTCATCATTGGCTATGCTAGTTAGGGATGCTGGGTCTTGCAGTCCAACCACATCTAGATGGCTGCATCATTCCCTGGCTTACAGTGAGAAATGTGCTTGAAAATCAGATGGGGCCCAATTACAGGAATGTGCATTTTTATAATTTTGGACACATGATCTCTGTCTATTAATCTGGTACACAGAGACTACTGTTGAATATGATCTCTTCCCAGTTCTTAAAAGGAAAATCAAACTGAGGTTTCACAGTAGGATAATCTCTGTTACAGACCATGGCAGTCGTTTCAAATCTATCTGTTCCCAGGACTCAATTAAAAATCTACCTTAGAATCTCTAGAAGAGAAGTCCACTATCTACTTTCCATATTCTAAATGCAGGGTGAGAGTTCCCTGCAAAACATTATTTATTGGATTTTCTGACCCACAGAATCAATGTTTGATTTCAAACTCTGTGAAGATTTTAAGAGGAAATAATTTTATGCCAAACCTTAAGGCACCTTAGATACATTTATTTTCCTTATGTGATTCTTGTAGGAACATTGGCTTCTAATCCAATTTAGTGAAGAGAAACAGACACCTCCAAATCATGGCCAGTATCAGAAGCGGTCATCAGTGGGTACAGATTAAGGCCCATCTCATCCTGCTCACCCAGTGCTTTAACTATCCAGTATGTGCAATCCTTCCATCAGGCAACCTATTTAAATAACTTGACTGTGCCAAACTATCGCATAGCTATCACATATTATTCACTAAGGCAGATGCAATGTTTTTTCCTCAGAATTACTTTTTGGCAGATATGGTGGGGTGCCCACTTCCACAAGGCTTTGTCCTTGCAGGTCACAAGACATTGAATCAATGTCGCATATTTTGCTATCTTGTATTTTCTATAGTCAGAGTCGCCATCATTTGATCTGTCCCTTATTGAGCTGTATGCTGGGCCATTCGGAAAAATTCTGTGTAAAAATTCTGCTGGAGGACCTATGTCTGAACGTAACCCCATCAGTTGCTAAATTTCTGTCATCAGCTATTAAGATTAGAGAGAGAGAAGTATCAAAACTCTTGTCGGGTTACTGGCAATGTACTTTAAGATCAATCCAACTCTATTGTTTTAATGAGATGAAATTAATGAACGCCTGTTTATAGTTTATCTAATAATCCATATTGTCTATGATTTTAACTTACATCATGTATTTTTATACTGTTTCATGTGTTTATGTCCTATTTTATTCATAGAATCATAGAAATGTAGAGTTGGAAGAGACCACACAGGCCATCCAGTCCAACCCCCTGCCATGCAGGAACACCCTCAAAGCACTCCTGACAGATGGCCATCCAGCCTCTGCTTAAAAACCTCCAAAGAAGGAGACTCCACTACACTCTGAGGCAGCATATTCCACTGCTGGACAGCCCTGACTGTCAGGAAGTTCTTCCTGAGGTTCAGGTGGAATCTCCTTTCCTGCAGCTTGAATCCATTGCTCCTTGTCCTGGTCTCTGAAGCAGCAGAAAACAAGCCCTCTCCCTCCTCTACATGGTATTCCTTCAGATATTTAAACATGGCTATCATGTCCTCTCTTAACCTTCTCTTCTGTAGACTAAACATACCCAGCTCTCTAAGTCTATCCTCAAAGGGCATGGCTTCCAGGCCTCTCACCATTTTGGTCGCCCTCCTCTGGACTTGCTCCAGCTTGACCATGTCCTTCTTGAATTGGGGTGCCCAGAACTGGACACAGTATTCAAGACGAGGTCTAACCAAAGCAGAGTAGAGTGGTACCAGTACCTCCCTCGATCTAGACACCATACTCCTATTGATGCAGCCGAGAATTGCATTGGCTTTCTTGGCTGCTGCATCACACTGCTGACTCATGTTCAGCTTGTGGTCTATTAAGACTCCTAGATCCCTTTCACACGTAGTGCTATCCAGCCACGTGTCCCCCATCCTATATTTCTGTATTCCATTTTTTCTACCTAAGTGTAGGACCTTACACTTCTCTCTGTTGAATTTCATTTTGTTAGCCTTGGCCCAGCTCTCCAATCTATCCAGGTCATTTTGAATTTTGATCCTGTCCTCTGGCGTATTAGCAACCCCTCTTTTATATCCTGTTCATAGTCTATCTTACTTACATATTTATATCCTATTTCTAGTAGGTGTACTTTTTCTATATCGTACAATTGGGTGTTTTGCTATGTTGGGTCTATAGACTGTAAAATAAAGTTTGATTTAAGGGCTACATACCAGCAGGGATCCACAGTACATTCCCTGTGTCCTGTTGCTGATCCCTCTTGCTGCTGCTGCTGCTGTGTGTTCATCTGCCCTCTCTGGCTAAGTAAGGAACGAGAGAACCAGCATATAGATTGGCCCCAGAGGGAAGTAAGCAGGCAGTAGAAACAGTGGCAAGGAAAAGTGGGCACAAGCAGGGACATGATCCAGTCTGGCCCCAAACCTGCAAGCAGCACCGTGCCAATGATTTATTAAGACATTGTGAAATGGCTTCCAGGAAGACAAAAGATAGGATATGTGAAATGTGTATATAGAGCATCCCCATTCATCTTCTCACGTAAAGGACTGACTTTCCACTACATACTTTTGTCAACTGTACTTAGTTGTCTTTTAAACTAATAGTTTCCATGCCCATGAAATATCTGAGCATTCATCAGAATCCAGTCTGACATTCTGATGATTTTTCATGTTTGAGAAAGGCGTTACAGGCACTCTTTTTGGAACTGTTTATTACAAAACAGATGTTCAAGTGTTGGAAATTTCAATATCTACTGGAATATCTAGAATAATACCATCAGATGCATTGACTCGTAGTTAGAAGTGTTGGTTCATAATCTTCTCTCCAAACTTTTTGAGACTTGCTAATATTTACAACTGCTGCAACTGGATGATTAAATTACACTACTGAGTCAGGATATAATTAAAACCAAAGTACGTATTGAAAGGGTAGTTCATGATCTTGTCTCCTTAAGCCTTCATTTTGTCTAAGTTCATTGGAGAAAGCTCATTTGTAATGTTTGCCACCAAAGTTTGCTGGACAACACTATACAATATCTTATTTATTTAAGCAAATAAACAAGTATCATCAAGGCACCCAAAGTTTTACAAAGTTAAAAAAAAAAGCAGAAGAGGGGTTCTCAAGGAGCCCACAATCTAAATTTGGACTTTGGAGAGGCAGAGATTGAAAAGAAAGGGCAATGAGAGGAAAGGCTGACTAACCAGGATTGACATGGGAATCATTGGGTCCTCCAGATATTGCTGGACTGCCAGTCACAGCTACTCTAGCCAGTGTAAGCCAATGAATGCTGGGAGTTGCAGTACAACAATATCTGGAGGGTTTCATGATTCCAACTCTTTGTATAGAAAGTAGAAAAATCACAGCAAAGGTCCTGCAATGCAACAACAGCTTTGAAAGCATCAGGATTTTTCCATTTTCTATACACTTTCTTCTTCCACCAAGTAGGTTCATTTGTGGCTTTCCAATTAAGGCCACCTGGTAAGTCAAGCAGCTCTGTTTCATTCACAAACAACTCTATTCTTGTCTTCTCAGTTATGCCAGGCTGTATCTAGTGAGTGTTTATCCACTGCATGTTCCTCTACCGGTGAAAGACCTTTCTGGATCAAAGACCTATGCATCTGCTGTGGCCCTACATCTAGAATCCCCAGAGATTCCAGCTGTGGGAGCTGTTCTAAGAAAGAATGAAGGTCATGATTCAGTGGTCCCACTGAAGGAGGGCCCTCTGACTTGGTTGCCAGCTTCCATCTGCTCCATCTCAGAGCTGCTGTATGATTTCAGCAAGTGGACCAAGGTGTATGTGTGCTGTGGAATATTTTCCCATCAGATCCACACCTTTTAGATTTCCTCTCCTTTCCAAAAAGAATGCAGAGAATATAGAAAATGGAACTAGCTTTGTTAAGACAACTGCTTATTACAGTCTTGTATTTACATTGCCACTTTCTTTTTGTAAGGGGCCTTACAACAAATTAAAACAGCTAAAATCTCATCATACAAAAAGTTGAAGGAAGAAAAAATAAACAGCTCTATTAGGGGCACAAAGTTTAAGTTTAAAAATTGTTAAAACATAATAAAAAACAAAATTATAGCATATTCTATTAAAAAGACCCTGCTGCCACATCAGTTAGGAGCCAAATGCCTGTTTACACAAAAACGCCTTTTCCTACCAGAACAAAAAGAGCAGAGAGGGGCAACTGAACTTTTTAAGGGAGGAAGTTCCACCAGTGGTGTTGCTAGAGTTGGTATCACCCCGTGAGGTAACTCATGGAGTCTTTTCCATCCAGGAGCTAGAATCCCAGGTATCCCAGTCTACCACTGCATGGACCCAAACTCTGGGAGTCCCAGTCTACCTTGCTGGCTCTACATGCATGAAGGCTCTGGAGATCTCATCCATTCATAACCTAGATGTTGCCTTTTGGGATGACTGGAGGGCAGAAGGAGAAAGGGGAGAGGCAAGATTGGCTAGATGGTGGTGATGAGAGAAACTGGGAGCCCCAGGAAAGGAAGCCATTCTTTGGGTCCAAACTGGAGCATGCCCAAAGACTTTCGTGGAGAGAGTGGTCCTAATGGCTGAGGGACACAGAGAGGGGCATGAAAGGGAGGAAAAGAGAGGAAGATGATAGGCAAGAGAGAAGATGCATGGTGGTCATGGAGATTGTATGTGTGCACAGTGATCTCCCCCCGCCCCGAGGGCTCACCCCCCCACAGCTTCATTGGGAGGGCAGTAGCAGTAAGAGCAACTTGCCTCCCATTTATTAACTCCCTCACCCACCTGGATCAGAGCAGGGTACCCCCAAGGCCACCAATGCCTTTTCCAGCTCCACCTCTGAGCCTTAACCCCTGAGGATGCCTGAACCTGCTGCCCTTGTGGATGCTGCTGCCTCTACTACTTGCTGCTCAGACTGGAGCCACCAGAGGTCATGGCCAAGACATGGGGAAAGAGGAGGCAGAAAAAGAGGGTGGTCATCCTACATGAAGCTACAAGGGGTCTCATGTAGGGGCAGAAGAGAGAAGGGGCAGACAGTTATTTTGATGTCACCCCCATCTGATGGTATCACCTGGTATGATCTGCACTCCTGCACCACTACCCTCCCAGTGATGCCACTCCTGCACCACTACCCCCCCAGTGATACCCCCCCCCAGTGATGCCCCCTCTAGAAGCCACAGAGAAGGCTTCCTCTCACACCCTCATCAAACATGCCTGTAATGCTAGTGGGACTGAGGCAAAGCCCTGTCCCCAGAGGGCACCACTTGGATGCAGTCCCTTGTCTTTTGATGAGAATTGTGTTAGAGGGTTGATTTCTGGGCTAAAAAGCAGCGTACAAACACTTGTATGAAATGACTTAGTAAGCATCATTAACTGATGAAAATTCAGGCTTATTTATTTTCACACTTACACAGTAGTGACATTACTGACTCTCTCAACTAGAAAGAAATGCAGGTTGTCAGGAGATGCTTAATTATTAAGCAGATGTGCTACACTGCATTAAAACACGTTGTAACAGCAGTGGGATGGGGGAGGAATGTAAGTGTTCCCTTGTCTGTCCTTTGGGGTTTCATGCGTGTGTGACTTAATTAATGGTTTGGTTAGGTTAGACATTGTGGCATTTTTCTGGTTGTTGTAATGTCGATATGCCCATTGTTCTAAACAGAGATGCAGTGCAAAGACTTTTGGGGGGCATAAATTTAGTGAAATTTTAGGCATGGGGGGAGTATCAAGGATAAGAAAACAGATGGAGGGGTTGCAAAGTCGAAGAGGAAGAGGGGATCAGTGGGAATGAATGCAGTGGCAGGCATGTAGGCTTTGCTCTGGCTGCAAGTGAAGATGGGACAGTTTAGAGTTATTTGCAATTGCTTAAGAAGTGTTGGGGTCAAACCTTTTCATTTCCCTGATTTTAAAAAAATGACTGATTTTTAAAATACCCAGTTTTCTAAGTGTACACGGTAACTGTGTTCTATGTTTTCCTGTCTAATGGTACTGTAGCTTCCCCACTAAAAGCATTGCCAATTAAATGGGCAGGACAAGTAATGGAAGAACAGGTGCTCTTCAGCTGTGCAGGCGTATCAAGTTCAAAAAGGCAACAATGCCTGTTTCTTGCTAATGAAGGAATTAATACCTCTCATATATACACCAAATTGTTGTTGTAACATTGATGACTTTTGGGAGACAAAAGTTGAGTGTGTCTTTCTTAAATAATTAAGTACACCAAGGTCTCTTCCCTTATCCATCTGGCTAAATCCCAAACAGCCTGGATAGACATTCATGGATTATTGATGCTTAGTAAATCTCTTATTATGTTTCTAAGTTCATTGTTACCTTTTTAGAAATCTGCAAACTAATAATAGTGGGGCAGAAGAAAAGCAGGCATTGAAGATGCCTCCAAGTGCAGTTAATCAGGGATTTTTTTCTTACAGACAGAAAATCTTAAAGCTATCAGAATTTAATTTTTATGAAAGTGTTCCTGTGTCATCATGTACATCAAATAGCACTGTGATTTTAAGTATACAGTTCAGAAAAGAATATGTGGCCCAGCAGATGTTCTTGAACTACAGCCCGAAATGTCCTAGTCAGCTTAGACAATACTCAGGAATGCTGGGAGATGAAGTTCAACAACATCTGGGGGGCCACAGTTCTGCCATCTCTGATATACAGTAAGTAAAACATGAAGACATAAAATTACAGGAGATGTTGCAGCAGATTCTTTTCCAGGCACTGAGAGTCTTTCTTCTTTAAATGTAAAGCAGAGATAGATAGCAGTGAACTGAACAAAAGAGCAAAGACCTAGAGAACAATCCATGACACTTTTAGACTGGCTGAACTTCAATGTCCAAAATCTCTTCAGATCTGAAACTACGTTTGGTTCAGCAAAACCCCCTGCTGTTTCAAGTTTATTGGATGTCATTACAACTTTATAGAAATAAATTTTCTTCTTCAGCTACAAATTGGCAACGTAATACAGATTACGCTTCCTCACAGCATACAATGTGGATGCATGAGTGCTTACACCCTTCTGGTTGGTGGTATAGCAATGCATTAATTTTGTTTTTCAAAAGCCTTGGTATTTGTAGATGCATGATCTTTTCACTCATATCTGCAAATGTGGAATTTAACGGATGGTCAGTTTGGTTGGATTCTGAATGTTTTTTCTGTAGCTAAAGACTTTTCTTCCAAGGATAGAAAGATAAATGCTTACCTTTTGTTGTTCAGCGGCTGGAACATCTTATTGCCTCAGCTGTGCACGAACATGTATTTTATAGATGTCAGTTTCAAGAAAACATATTTTTGGGATTATGGTCATTTTAGACTAATGTGCGTGCCTAATCTATGTTTGTAATCCATGTTCTTTTCCTGCCTTTCTCTCTTCTTTTTCTTTTCTTTGTAATTCTACTTTTTTAAAACAAACAAACAAAATCTTACAATCTTGCTCATTCTTCATTTTAGATCCTTGAAAAGGGAAGATTCATAACATTTCATTCTTGCCAGGGCCAGATTAGACAGTACAAGGAGTCTGCAATCATATTTCATCACTCTTATAAGAAAGAAAGAAAGAAAGAAAGAAAGAAAGAAAGAAAGAAAGAAAGAAAGAAAGAAAGAAAGAAGGTCCAAGCTTAGAGGAGGGAGACAGAGTACAAGCCGGATTGGGACTCAGGTGTGTTCCCAATGATCTTTGAAGCTGTTGCTGGCCTAAACCCAATTGCTAGATTCAACTAAGTGTTGATTTACCCTTCAGCAACATATTGAATGAGTCTGTTCTACTTTGGTGAAATAGTTGGTTTTAGGCCATTAACCCCAAGTAGCCTGGGGGATGTGAGGTAGTCTGGCTAGGGTCCTACTATTATCTGAATGCTGACCAGGCCTCAACATGTTGATGTCTTTCTTTTTTTAAAAAAAATACATGAGTGAAACATTAAGCAAGGGAAGTGGGGAGATTGCCCCAAGCACTCAACAGTACATCCAGGACATCAGAAGCCTAGAAATGGATTCATACCCTTTGGAATTTTCTGCCCATTTGGGGATTTTGTTTAGCTAAAATTAGGACTTTATTGCCTTGTAAGGGCATAAGAATAAATGCGTATACTTTAAGGGAGAAAAATAGAAGAAAATCTAAGTTGGCCATGAAAATTTGATTTAGGAAGAGTCAATGGGATTGAGGTTTAAGTAGTAGCTGCTCCCTGAATTTTAACATTTAACATTATTACAGATTGAGCAATGGAAATGAAAGAAGCCGCAATAAAGGATTCTCAGGATTTTAAAAAGTGATTTGCAACTGAAAGGGAGCTCCTTTGATTAGAAATTTGTACAGTTCAATAGGTACAATCCAGGAAAAGTCTAAACAAAGATGAAAGAAAATGATGATTCTAAGGGAATATGAAAAAGAGAAATAGAGGAGATAATTTAGAGTTTTGCTGAGTGAGAAGGTAAGCACAAGGTTGCCTTTCTGAAAAAAGAGTTCTGAAAGAGGGGATAATCCAGCTGTAGAGCTTCAGCATGAGAACAAGATGGCCCAAATTGCTCTCGGACAGCTGCATTAATGTGTAACAAAAAATCTGCTATTTTTGTTAGAATCATGCAGTAAAGCATGGCTGATTTATTGGTATAACAGAAAGTTACCTACAACAGTTCAATGGTTTCAATAGAAATGGCACATCCCTCCTTAATGTGACTTTTGATTTTGAGAATTCACAACAGAAGAGAGGGAAAAGAAAATAGTAACTCACATGCCCAAAATGCTCCTTAGCAACATTTTAAAGCAGATTTTTTTTTAAAAAAAAACCAATTTTGAAATAATCCTGTCTTGGTTATAATCTAGCAATGAAACTGAAATGCTGTCTCAATTAAAGCTGTCTTTCAAACAGATGAGTATTTTGTTATCAAAAAGAGCTGGGATTGAGTCTGTCAGTTTGAACCAGACATTGAAGGCTCTTGTGAGGTAATATTTTAATTATAGAAAGATTTGGATTAGTGTTGAAGGCAGAAAATATATGAAAGTTTCTGCAGAGACATATGAACATGTTCTGTATGATGAGAAAAAACTAAATATTGGAGAATCCTGAAAATAAATCAAAGCTTTGGGAAAAGGAGTATTTTATAAACTCAACCTACTTTCCCCTGATCTCAGTTTTTAGCAACTTCTAATATTGACACTTTGAAAATTATAATAACACTGTATCTTCTAGGCAGCTTTGAAAGATTCCACAACTAATCTCTTCCCTACTATGTCTATGGTAATTTTGGTAAGGATAAAAGATGGAAGTTTTAAGGAGGCTGTCTTTAGAAATTATTGAAAATACTAAGGGCCGATCATATCATGTGCACAAAGGCAAATTATGTGCACATGATATGATCTTTCCTTTTTAAGTGACATCAAACAATCCTTTCAGCATCTTTTTCAGAAAGTAAGAGAGGGTATGATGGAAGATGCTTCCACTTTGTGGTGACTTTTGAGTCACTAAAACCATACAAATGCAGCTTGGTTCCAACTACTAGCCAGGGCATCCATCGCGCCTTTGGAGTTAGTCTAGCCCTAAGTGGAGCCATCAGTCTTGGTAGATAGATGTATAACTACAGGGTTGCTTGACTTAAAGGAAGGAAATGGAACTACACGTTTTAGATCCTGGGCAGATTTTTTTTAAAAAGGCATTAAATTAACATTTATCTTTCTCTATTCAAGTTGTGAAGAGAGGTGAAATAGAGAGGATTCAGAGTTCCTTCCCAGCCTGCCTGTTTACTCATTTTTGTTTCTTCCTCCTTATTCATTTTGAAAACTAGATAAACAGGAACAAACCAGGATCCCTTAAGATTTTACAAATTTCTCAAATTTTTGGTCAAAATTAATGTTGCAAGGCTGTGTGAACTGTGCATTTTTTCCCTTTTTTCCTAGAACATTTCTTTAGTACATTTTGCAAAGGAAACACAAGCCAATGTTTGTTCCATGAACAAAGAACTTTCTCAAGAATTTTCTTGCTGACGTGTGTTTGAGACACGCAGGGAGAATCCTACTTGGGAAGTGATGTTGTAATTGGTTTAGGAAATAAAAATAGTAAACAAAGGGATAGCAGGCAACACATTTCTATCCTGAAGGCTAAAGTTCAGCAAAATAAAACAGTTACATCTACAGCTATTAAAATGAAGTCAACAAACATGCACATTCCAGGGATTTACCTGGAAATCAGTGCTTCTTGTGCTGTCTTGTATGGGAGACCAGCATTTCTTTCCCTGGTATACCAGGGACCAGTACCATATCTGAGCTCTTTAGCTAAAATTGTTTGTTTCTTTCCTGGAAACTCTTCAGGGTTCAGAAGCCCCTGGCTCACAAACTGGCACCAGTTCAGAGACTAACGCTTTGGCCATTTCCACACTAGACAGTTATAGTGCTATGATTCCACTTTTGACATCCTATGGAATCCTGGGGTTTGCAGTTTCGGGAGGGGCTAACTGGCCCCTCCTGAAATAGCACTCTAGTGCAGAAATGGCCTTTGAGTAGCAGTGTTGTAAATCACTCTGTTTAGCCTTCCTTTAGTTTATCTTCAAGAGATATTTTGCAGGTGCAATTACTTTTATTTTACTTTTTGACTTGACTTGCCTTGGCTTCAGGATTAAGCTCTCTGCTCCATATCTCCAGAGTAAAGTAACATGTCGCTAATTCCGCACTACACACTTATAGTGCTATTATTCCACTTTCAACCTCCTATGGAATCCTGGAGTTTGCAGTTTAGGGCGGGGCATTTAGGATTCTCAGCCAGAGAGCTCTTTGGCCTCAGTGAACTACAAACCCCAGAATTCCACAGGAGGTTGAAAGTGGAATAACAGCACTATAGCAATGTAGTGCGGAAAAGGCCACAGTCTTGAAAGTGAGGAGTTTGAGGGGGACATACCTACCATACTGGTGTAGTGGTTTGATCATTGGACTACAGTCCTGGAGACCAGGATTCAGTTCCCCACTTGGTCATGGAAACCCAGTGAGTGACCCTGAGCATTTCACACAATTTCAGCCCCAGAAAAACCTGTGAAAGGTTTGCCTTAGGGTCACAATAAGTCAGAAACAACTTGAAAGCACACAACACACACACCTGTCCTGTTTGTCTCCTCCAAAGGCTGGTAATTTCTGTGAAACCAGAAGTGATCTAGTCACCTTTGCTATTTGGTCATTTTTCAGGTATGTGTTTATAAGGGGCAAAACCATGATTAAATGGAGAATCATACCTTCCCAAGAAGGGGCAGTGCATTTCTTGATTAAAAAAAGTTTATGTGATGGAGTTTCTCTGTGTGTGGTGGGGGGGGTCAGATTCTATACAAAAGGCACCCTTGGTCTTCATGTGGTCCACAGAATGCACAATTTCCCACCCTTGCTCTAGAATAGCCTTCCCCATCTCATGTCCTTCAGAGGTATTGGACAAATCTCCTATCACCCCAGCAAGGGCATCATGTTGAAAAGGGCTGTTCTAGGAGCTCCAACTCCAAGATCATTTCTATGCTTTTATGCTTCAAAATTGTAGTACTATGATTTCACTTTAACTACCATGGCTTCATTCTATTAAATCCTGAGGTCTGTAGTTTGTGGAGACACTAGAGCTCTCTGGCTAAGAATTCTAAAAAGTACTCCCCAAATTATGGATTCTAAGATTCCAGAGGATAGAACCATAGCAGTTAAAGTGGAGTCATAATGCTACAATTTTGTAGTGCATGCATTTCTGTGGTTGAGGCATAGGCTCAGCCAGTGGCACAAAGTGGTTACAAGACTGTACCTTTGTTCTCAGATTTATCTATGAGATGTTGGAAGTTATAATAGCACTGGAGAGGATAACAGGAATACATGCTCTTTTCTTTTGTATAGTGTTCTGAAACCTAATATAATCAACAGTTTGATGTGAGTTTCACTCTGTTGCTGGAATAGCTCTTCAGCTGCAAAGGATAAAGTTTAATTGCTCAAAAAACCCAAAAATGAAATACCCCATGTGCACTCAAAGCTAATTTGTCTGAGAGGAGTATCTCTGATAGAAAAAAACTGTTTGTGCAAGGGTCCTTTCAGCAAATACCCCTTTCAAATATTCAGGCTGCCATGCTGCACGCTCTTAGACGAGAATAAATTCAAATTTCCAAGCAAGCATAAATAGGACTGTACAGTTAAAGCATTATTATCATTCTGGAGGAGAGCACTTGAACCACGAATACATCATGGAGCCTGATACTGTAGCTTGGCTTTTATGTATTCCTAACAGCTTTTTGATACTTAGGAAAGAATTTAAAAAAATGTGGGGGGTGGAGTTCTCTATATATTGGGAACTTTATTCAATCCATCTGTTCTTTCTCATGTAATGTACTAAATAGTATAAAAATCTAGAAGTTCTTTTTGCTGCCTGGGAGATTGGAAAGCAGAGTACGGCCATGTCCAAAACAGCAGTAAACATACAAGACAGCCTCCTTTGAATTTTTGTTTTGTTTGTTAAAATTTGGATATTTCAGAATTCTGAAACTCTGCTTGCAATCCAGTCTGTTTCCTATTTACTAGTAGCTGGAAGCCAGGAATATTAAAACTACTATTTGTTCCATTTTCTGAATTATTGGTATGCTGTACACATCCCAAATGTCATTAATGGTTTTTGCTGCATCTGTGATTAATTTGAGGCACAAATGAAGGGTATGCATCTCCCAACAAAAGGGATGTGGAAGTATCAGCTGCATTGCCTACCAATGGAACCTCAGAAGAGAAAGAGCAAACCTGGCAATAGAATCCAATCAGGAAGAGAGGTGTTTAATCTCCATTTCATTTCATTTTCTTATTTTCATTTTTTTGGGACATATTTGGCAATGGGCTCACCTGATGTAACTGTATTTATTTGGGCATACACATTATTATTATTATCATCATCATCATCATCATCATCATTATTAAAGGTCATCCAATATGCTTTTGTCACCAGCCAAGGTGTGTCACTAGGGTCTTGTAAATGGGTTTGTTTATCATACTGCACAAAGGATAGTGGCTGTGAGTTTGTAGGAAAATGAGGAATTTGGTAAACCTGAGATTTGTGCTTTACAGGGCTGGCTCTGCCATTAGGCAGAGTGAGGCAACTGCCTCAAGTAGAGTGCCATGAAACGAAAGCAAAAGGCTGGTTAATTAATTTGTTACTATTGCTTTTATTTTTTTCCTATCAGGATTCAGGATTCAGGAAGAGGTTCTTGTGGTATTTTCTTCCTCATGTAGCAAAATAACTTGAGTAGCTTGGGTACAATGTACCGTGAACTGGGTGATTTGGCAGGTGATTTGGTAGGTGATTTGGTGTCCTGCCTCAGGCAGCTAAATGTATCAGGATGTCTCTGGTGCTTTAGGGCAGCAGCTGGGGAAAGGAGTGTTTTGGTGCTGCTTACCGGTTCTTGTAAAAACTTTGGAATGAAAGTTCTTCAGATGCTTTTGTTGTCCTATTTAAGATATTATTGCTTTTCATCTAGCCATGCACTGCTTCAGCTGTTTTGTAATGCAAGAGTGCATACGAATAGTCAGATTTAAGTTCCACCATAAAAGGGCTTACTAGAAGGTACAGAGTAAAGCACTATAGCCTTATAGCAGGGGCAGGCAACTCTGGAAGGTCTAGGGGCCAATTTTCTGTCCCAGGACTGTCTGAGGGCTGCACACGCTATCAAAAAGAGGTGGAGGATGTGAAAATATGCTTTTGAAAAAGTGACTTTTTTATATCAAAGAGTATAGCATACACTATAGTCCGAACTAATCTTCTCTCATCCAATTTTTTAGCTGCTCTTGAAATGTCCCAATTTCTTTCCTCTCCTTCTACTTTTCCCCTTTGTCCTTGGTTCATTTCAATTCCTAGAGACTGAGTTCAAAGTACAAAAGTAGTTGCATCCAACTAATTCATCCAGTAGAGAGGACAAGAGCAGGTGGCTTTTTGCCCTTTCCAGTAGCTTCAGGCAAAAGCAAACTACTGCAACCTCTCCTAGGTTGCGTATTCTTCCTTGTTAATTTCTTTTGCCATCTTGATCACACTCAGAAGTTGCTTGGCCACATATGTCCCAGTTGTCATTTGTGAAATGTTGGAGAGTATGGTAGAGGGGCAGTTTGTGACCTAATTAAAAGGTGAACGGTTGCTTCTGGAGGCCTTTATGAGAAGCAATTCACTCTTTTTTTGCCTTAAAAAGGGCAGTCCAGAGAAGTACAGGGCTGTAAAAGCAACAGTGGGGAAGTTGTGGGGTGCACTTTAGCAGCCCTGGCCTTACAGACTTGTTCTTCCCTGTAGAATACTCACTGCTTTACAGCAGAAGCTGCATGCAATTAGCATTTCTGGGCTTTGGAATAAATTCACAGAGAGCCATTTCTGTCATCTGTCTTAACACACAGCTATTGAATCCCTGATTAAATTTTGGGAGCTTCACTGTGATCTTTGCAAATCTTTCAAGCTGAAGATTTTTGAAGCACCAACTGTAAGGAACAAAAGAGCTCAATGGCTCATCTGACCTGTACTCCTGACTTCCACAGTGGCTAAGGCAAACCACCAGTAAAAGGTGAAAGATGCCAGAGAGTGTTAAGATGCATGGAGGTCAGGTACCACATTCAGAATGAGTCTGTCACCTTAAGGTGGGAACTGTCCACTCAGGCTGTGGGGGCTCTACGTGTATTTTTGCAACACCTACCAGCAACTAAAAGCCTATTTACATAATACAATTATGGCACTGTGATTCCATTTTGACTGCCATGGGAACATCCTATGGAATCCTGGGATCGGCAGTCTATGGAGGAGCATTTAGAATTCTCAGCCAGGGACTCTAATGCTTCACTAGGCTGCATACCAGGGAACATAGCCATAGCAGTTAAAACGGAATCAGAGTGCAATGATTGCATCATGTAAAGAGGCCCTAATTCATTCAGTCTGAAATCTTCTTTGTGACTCTGATGTTGAAATCCTGTTGATGCTGGCACTTTTTTCCTGGGTGCTACCTGCTGGTTCTGAGCAGCATATTCTCCCAATGCCTTGCTTATTTTGAAGTTGCTGTGCCACTGTCTTTTTCCTTCATGTCACTACAGCCTATGCCAGCATAGTGATGCTAGCACAAGATTCAGGTCATACTTTTTACTGCAGACTGTGTGACTGGAACAACTGGCCATTTTTAAAAAAACATTTTCTTTCTTTCTTATTGCATGGCTTGCCTTTTTGTTTTTCCTAACACATCACACATTCTCAGCCACAGAAAACCCTGTGATAGGTTCACCTTACTGCCATAAGTCAAAAATCCCCCCTTCCCATTATGGATTTTTTCCTCTCCCAATCAAGTATCAGCGCAGTTATATTGCATAAATCGTCCTCTTTGAAGAAGCCAAAAACTAAGATGTGGGTGTGAAATATATATAATTTTTTTCCTTTCTTTGTGTATTTTACTCTTCACCATTTTGAATGTTCATATTCAGAAATATCCTGGTTGTCTTTTATTATGAGAAATGATGAATGGGGAAGGAACAAAGTTTTGCATAAAATGGAGGAAACTGCATACAATACAGCCAAGTTTTACTACACAATAGCAATCCAAGGGCTGTCCCACGAGGCATTCACAGACAACAGAACTCTGTTTACCACAAATCTCTGTGGTCTCCCTCTTGGGTGGTTACTGCTAGACCCTCTGTTCTTCAGCCAGGTTTCACATCCTTTGTATCAAGTGACTTGTGCTGAAAAGCAAAACATGGATAAGTTCAGTGGGACTTGAGATCAAAGTCTCTAATGCAGGCATTTGGGTGGTCAGTTACAACAGAAAGGCTTGTATGAAGCATGGTGCTGGTGATGTCCGATGAATATATCAAATGAACGAATGCATTCAATACACCATCCACTCTATGTCAAACCATAAACATCAAACATTGAAGGGAGGCATAAAGCACAAAAGGAGTGCTGGAAATATATATGACTGCAAGCCAAAAAAGCGGCAGTGTTTGGAGCCATAAAAAGAATATCCACAAATGAACAGCAGGCTGAGCACAGATGGCTCTAAAAGGTGAAATGTTGCCTGTTTTGAACACTGACTTCAGGTGTCTGTTTGATGATACGAGTTAAAGTCATGCACTTCACACCTGGGAAGAGCCTCTTCACATTTCTTTTTTGTGCCAACAATTTCAGGGAAGGTAAATCACAGGGGAGAACTATCTTATTATTCCTCTTTCTAGAAAGAGGAAGAGCCCTCAACCATCCCTTTTGAATGCCCAGCCTTTGCTATTTGCTGCAAGAGGATCTTCATCTGAAGAGAGTGCCATGAGCAGAGGAAGGAGAGATGGGAAGCTTAAGCCCATGGTTGCTATGGTAATATTAAATAGGGGTGTAGCTTTGGGGGGGCACAAATTAGGTCGTTGTACCCCCAAATAAGAATTCTGCCTCTTCAGTGAATTTTTTCTTCAGTCCTCAAATGTCTAGTATCGCATTAACTTAAAACTTAAACTGAGCATTTAAAAATGGAGTTTAACCATCCAAATAAAAGGAGCAGTCAAAGTTACCAAGGGAATGTGAACACAGCAAAGTGTGAAATGTTTTCAATGTCTCGCTTTTTCTGCAATCTTAAACATTTGGGGACTAAGGGAAAATTTCATGGGGGGGATTCATATTTGAGAAGGCAGTGTCCTCATTTTGTCCCCCCACCCCCACATAGGTACATCCCAGTTCTGTTACTGGAGTTTTATTTTAGCCCTCTCTACATTCATATTCTGCTAGTTCTCTCTGGAAAGAAATGCCAATACAAAATTAACACAGATACTGAGTATGTGTGCCTGTGCCTTCAAGTCACCTGTTGACTTATGGTAATCCCATGAATTTCACAAGGTTTTCTTAGACAAGGAATACTCAGAGGTGGTTTTGCCAGCTCTCTTCTGTGAAATACAGCTTATAGCATATGATAGTAATTGGCAGTCTCCCATCCAAAGATTAACCAGGGCTGACCCTGTTTAACTTCAAGATCAGATGGACAGGCCTACAGGGAACTGAATAATTCTTCTGCACAAGAAATTGTAAGTATAGCTGTTGTAAATGAAAGAAGAACAACCCATGCTGCTCTTGAGTCACTACACACACACACACACATGATTTATACTCTTTGTTGATGACAATTAAAGACAACAACAAAGTAACACACACACACAAATACACGCACATATATAAGTGTGTGTGTGTGTGTACGGTTACTCAAGAATAGTATGGGTTGCTCTCCTTTCATTTACTACAGCTTTGTAAAGTCAGCTTTGGTTCGTGGTGACCCTACAAATGAGAGACCTTGTTTACACTGTAGTTCAGCAATATTTTACCAGTATGGGTCTTCCCTCAACTATGGTCTGTTAAATAATATATCGTCTGTGTCAGCATTCTGTGCACAGTGCAGTGTGTAATTTGGAACATGATGGGAAATGTATTAAAACCAATATTCACAAAAATATACTGATGTCCTTGATGCACATTTGTGCATTTTTCTTATGACTGATAGGCAGAGATGAGAATTCAGAGAAGAATTCCCACTGCATGAAGCAATGTCAAGACTACCCCACCCCAACTCTCCCCTCACATGCAATCCTGTCCTATGCCTGGTAAGACTGATAAGAAAATAAACTAATTGAAAACTATTGTGCCATGAAAATATGGAAGTCTACAAATGTTAGGAAATAATTAAATTGCAAACAAGAGTATTTTAAGGGTGCCTTTTTTTTTTAACGTGATGAAAATAACAAGAAAGCATATACCTCTCTTCAGCCCTTCTTTTGAAAAATGTGCTGTAGGTTGTAATTCGTGTCTGTTAAGCAAATGTTAGTCAAAAACAATCTCTAAATATCTCCAAGATGATTAAGGCCGGTGACGTGTGAAATGGTTTATTTTGGAAAAACCAACTGTTGTGCTATTTGAGGCAGAGGTTGTTCCTAAGTGACAGGGAAATCTAACCAAGTGAACAAAACTTTGGTTTATTCAAAAGAAATTAAGAGTTTTCAAATCCAGCACAACTAGAATTTGGTTTCATTCTGTTGCAGTGTTTGTGTAAACTGTATAATCCCACTCAGTAAGAAGTGGTGACAAGCAATTGCCTTTGGGTCTAATACAGTGAAAGCTAAATGATTCACTGTTTTCTAGCTGACAAGTAAGACCAAGTGATGTACTATCTACCTGACATTTCTGAAGTGATTCTGAAGCTTTTTATCATGACCACACTGAAGTCATCAGAATTATACAGGGGCTGCTAAGCCTATCTCTTCAATCATATCATCCCCCCTCACCCCATATCTCAGGCTGCTACATCTTGACCCCATGGATTGAGTGAAGATTTGGGGTTACCCAGGGAATGAGTCCTGAGTCAAGCTGAAGGAAAACTGGTTTATACCACTGGGAAATTCAGTGCTGTGTTGGTTCTAACTTGGGAGAAAAATAGTTGTCCCATAAACCCATTAGGAGACATGCTTGAATCAATGCCATAAAAGTAAGGGGCAGTAGCTACACTGTCATTCCTAAATGCTGGGACTAATATTTCTAGACTCATGCAGATTTAAACCAGTACTTGGACATACTAGGCAGTGATTCTGCAACACAGAGAATCTATGTAGATACAGAGGAATAGGATTCTGTCTTAAACATGTCTTCTCTGAGCCCAAAGATGAAATGCTTGATTGTATCCCTGAATCTAGTGCTTACATATCAAGTGTGGAACCAGTTTTACACTCTTCTTGACCAATCAGGACATCTCATTTCACTGTATGAGTATTGGGGAGCAATCCCTTATAGGCCATCCAGTTCTCAAATACATAACCTAAAGCGGGAGTGGGAAATGTATGGTTCTCCATGTGTTGTTGAACTGCAGCTCTGAACATTTCTCACCACTGGCTATGCTGGCTAGGAATGTGAGGAACTGCATTCATTGACATCTGGAGTACCACAATTGCCACCTTAATATTTACATCCTTCTTGAGCTTTAAACACTGAACTGACCTACTTTAATACATAGGAGTTCCATTGGCCATTTCGAAAGCAATTGCACATTTTGGGAGAAGCAGATGGTCCTTTCTCCCCTCTCTTTCTCTGGCATGGCTACAAGGAAGAAGTTGGAAACATCTACTTCCTGTTTTTCACATACCACAGTTTATTATGTTTGGACAGCAAACTGTGGTTAGTTTAAACTATGGTATGTTGGAACAAGCCAACTGTGGCTTGTTCATTCTGCTTGTCATAATGTTTCCACTTTCTTCCTCATAAGCACTCTAGTAGAGGAGATGGAAAAGAAAACACATGAAGCCAAGACTGCATGTTCTTATCCACACAATACTAAACCACAGTTTAGTGTTATACTTGAAATGGGACAATTTCTGGTTTGCTACTTTGAGAACTCTCACCAAGAGGTTTCCTGGGCCTTGCAAATCTTCCCACACCTATTGTTGAAGTACTTCATTCTTTGCTTCACTCACAATGTGAGTTCATATATCTGAATTACACAGCTCAGAACAAACTGATTATCATTAACAGTTACTTAGCTATTGTACAGAAGAAGGCTCTTGGCAATTCTCAATAAGTTAATAATCCTACCAGCAATTTTCATTTCTGTCCATGAGTGATATTCGAATCCCCATAAACTTAGGCTGCTTTTGATAATAGTCCATAGAGGACCACTCTGCTTGTTTTGATTGTTTTAAAATTATTTTTAAGGACTATGTTTATACTGTTTTTGAAAGTTGTAAAAGAGTATTTTAATATGTTTTTAAAATTTCTATCCCTGTAAATGTTTTTACATGTTTTACATTGCAGAGTGGCAACATATACATGCAATAGACGGACAGACAAATAAGCTTAATTTATTTGTGAAGGACAAGCTCATGATCTGAGTAAAGTTTCAGAATATTTCCTTTGTATTAATCTAGCACACCCACCACACCTTTTAAGAAAAACATTTTTAGGATGTGTTAACTTAGTTCTTATGTGCCTCGAAGTGATTTCTGACTTATGGCAATGCTAAAGTGACACTATCATGGGCTTTTCTTGGCAGAATTTGTTCAGAGGGGTTTGGCCTTGCCTTCCTCTGAGGCTGAGAATGTGTGACTTGCCCAAGGTTACCTAGTGGGTTTCCATGGCCATGTGGGGATTTGAGCCCTGGTCTCCCAGTTTTCTGGTCCAACATTCAAAGCAGTACACCACACTAGCTCTCAATAACTTGTGTATTTTACAAGTAATATGCTTTCACAAGGAAATGGCACCTTGTGAATGTTCCTGTTTTCAAAATGGCCATGCAACAAATGAGCCATAGTCTTTCCTGAAGGTAGAAAAACATCAACTGTGACTTTGATTTCCCTGAAAATGAAATATCTTGTGAAACCATTATGCATATAAGGTTATTCTCCATCTCTAAGAATAATTTGTCTAAGGTGTGTGATCTTACCAAATCTTGCACCAGCACATAAAATGAAGCAGTGGCAGATTCAGTGGGAGACAAAAGGCAGCTTCAGTGGCACAGAATCTATGCTTTAGATGCTCCAAACTTTTTAAAATAACTAAACAAATAATAGCCACAACAACAACAATTGCCATAAGAAAAAGAAACATGACTTCTCATTTGAATTCAACATCCCTATTCATATGCAACATACTGATTTTATGTAGGTCACTATAATAGCTCAACTCTGCATTTCATTTGAAACATAAGTATTCTGATCCCATCCTTGTTCATTTATGCTGCAAGTGTCTGGATTAATTATGCCAAGTTTCCCTCTTCCGTGTCTATAAAGCAGACAGATGGGCAGAGGATATAGATCTACATAAGTATTAAGCTACAGTGCTTTTTGACTTTTGCTCACATAAATGCTAAAGGCCACAAAGCTAACTAAAGTCTAAGGCATAAATAAAGCTTGGTAGATAGTAATTAAAGCAGATCCAAGAAAAGGAGGGATTATGAATGCCAGGGGACCCAAGGCAAAGCATGATCACATTCATTTGGTTCTCATACAGAAGGTAACAGTCATTTAGAAAGGCAGTTTCTATGGTAACTCCATAATTGCTGGGCCCATATGTTTTGTTCCTCAAGGGGGGAAAAGTTTTCTTTCCTAATAGAAAATGACAGTCATGTCATGAATACCAATGCTATTTTTAAGTCTTAAAAAAAGGAAATCTTCCTTTATTTTTTTTCCCCCTAAATGTCATCAGATGGGCAGTTAATTCTTTTGAAGTCAGATTTCCTTTGGTCCACTTTCCAAATAACAGAAGTGAGCCATGACAAAATATCCCACCCTTCACCAATCTCTCTTTTCTCTCCTCCTTCCTTTTTACTTTGTATTTGGAAGAATGCCATTTTCTTTTACATCCTGTCATTTTGTTGAATACACTATATCTGTACCGGACACCTGTGTAAATATGTTTATATATTTATCCTTTGAGGCTAGGCTTGCAAAGCTTTGAAATGAGGTGGGTGCGATTCACATAGAAACAAGTCTTCACTCCTTTCAGCTACTGAATAGCAAGATACTAATGTTCTAAAGTGGTCAAAGTTTGACCTGTTGGTTAGGACAGAATCTTGAATTACAGGAAAGGAAAAATATTTCTGATATATATTGACTTTATGAGAAAGCGGTTCCTCACCCAACTTCAAATCCCTCCCATCCTCTTCTTCTTTCCTCTCCTTCCCACTGGGACCAATTACGCTTGATAGTTTTCCCAACTTGGGTCAAATGTTAAATGTCAGAGAAGAACTCTGAAATCCCCCCTCTTGTTCCCCATGTAGAAATACACTATTGACTGGGGAACCAAAGGTATACTTAAACAGTTAAAACAGTACATCTCCTGGGAAGAACACTTTTCCTCTGAAGTTTTACAGAAAATTAATGAAGTTTTGTTTGCCCTTCTTATAACTTGCCCTCTTTAACCAAGCACTACAGACTGGTAAGCTACTAGATTTCTGACAACAGCTTGGAAATAATATTCACAAAGTCATCAACACTGTTTAACTGTTAGATGATCTTACCCCTTTACCTATGGAAGAATGCTTATTCATGTGAATTCCAAATAAGTATCTTTTTGAACTTGTCATTTTATATTATGTTCATTTTATTTTAATATATATGCCTAACTCATATTCATATTTGATTATTTCTTCCCTCTCTTTTCCTGCTCTTCTTTTCTCCCCTTTCCATTTTTTAAAAAAAACCCAATTCAGCAAAGCAAACAGAATTCACTTCACCATTAGTAGCTCCAATGTGGAAAAAGCTTTTGATTCACTTGTGTGGTTATTTTTTGAAATTACTTGAGAAAATGGCGTTTGTTATAGTTTTCAAAAAAGCAGTTCTTTCTTTATACAGTTTTCTAGCTTTATAGATGTCTCCAAGTTGTGAAGGAAATAAATTAGACTTACACCTACTTCTTCTTTTCTGTGGAGAGACACTGGACAATTTTTCACAATTTAATTTGCTCTTTTAGTTCAATCTTTCCATGAGCAATCATGCATTCCAGCAGTTTTACCATCTCATCAGTGTATTCGCAGATTTTTCTCTAAATCTGAAATCACATGTTATTCTTTTCCAAGAATTGGATCTCAAGGAGGACAAGGAGAAGATGAAGAAGAAGGGGTGGTGGTGGTGGTGGTGGTGCCTGGATCAATTTTGGAGGTTTGAAAGTGGTGGCCATTAACGTTTTGGCATAGGAAGAATTGCAGCAGATATTTTTAGTGAAGTGGATTGCTAAATTTTCAAAATATTTATGAGAATGGTTGAGTTTAGATTGAAGATAACTGCATAAAAATAATGATTTATCCTTTTTTTCTGATCAGTCAGGAGACAGAAATAAATACAAGAAGCTTCAGTTTTCATATGAACTTATAAAGTTGCCTTGTACTGTGCTTGTCCAATGGTTTGTTATGTCCCAGTATTATCTTCTTTGATTGGCTATAGCTCTTGAGCATCTCAGGAAGTGGTCTTTCTTTATCGTCTCCTGCTTGACAGTCTCACCAGAAATACCAGGGATTGAAGATATGCAAAGCATGTGTTGAATCGCCTAACTACACAGTTCCATTTGCTCCTCCCACAGATGTGGACTCAGTTGAGGGTCCCTGGACAAGGTCCCCTCTGGGCTACTCCAAGCCCTTTGGGCATCTTAGCATCCCACAGCACTTCCTACCAGCCAATTATCATTAATTAATTAGGAGGATAGAAGGAACAGGGACAGTTACCAACTTAACCATTAATGAAGAAAGGAATGAGGATGGATTTTGACTTCTCATACTGTACCATTAACACAGATGCTTTATAAAGCAGTAGGCTAAGATGTGGCACACTACTTCTGGACCCCATGATATGTTGCCATCATGGCCAAATGTCTGAGTCAAGAAAACCGCAACTGAACCTGAAATCTGCTATGAGTGAGTACAAGGCAGTGCATCTACACACCAGACTCACCAGGTAGGTCATGCAAGAGGGGCTGAAGTAATGCTAATAATAACTACAGAAGCACTGCCTTTCAGGCTCTATATAAATTCAAACAGCAGTATAAAATCTCCATGGACACGCCAATTTCCAGGGCATTTGTGACCAAACGAGTTTAATGTGTTGAAAAATTCAATATGCACTATTGAGCAAACACCCAAGTAGTTTAATGGTTTACAATGGCTCTTGTCAAAATGTCTACTACTTTTGGAATCAGACTGATTTTTAGTGTTAATTTTTGAACAAGTATAATTCAATATTGGAATTGTACACTTCTTTGATGTGTGTCTTGGGAAGCCTTCCTCCCAAAGGCTTCCACAGATGGCTGTCTGTTTCACACTGGACTGGGCTGACAGCCTAACCATATAAAGGAAACAGTTCGACATTTTATCTTTAAAGGTTCCCAAATGCAGATTCCATTACTAATGAAGCCATAAATGCTAGAATTTCTGCTGTTTCACATGGGGCATATAGACATTACTGAGTTATACAAGTGAAACCTTGTTCTGCTAAGGTCCCTTTCCCTTTGGAACACATTAATATAATTAACATCTGAAAAATATCAACATAATGTAAAATACAAGATTGGGCTTTAAAATTTCTATATTGGAAAGGTCAAATGACTTTCAATTTTTTTTTATTTATTTTTTTGCAGTTTAGTCCCCAACCTCAAGTTAAGGGATATGTATTTCTAGAGTGGTTCTCTCTCTGATTCCTTTAATGCTGTTGTGCAGCCCCATCCCACTGAATCCCATTCTTAATCTCCCAGTGAGCATAAAAAGCAATTCAAAATCAGAGACCACATACATAAAGGGATTATTTTCTACATGTTGACAATCATGAACCATGCACTCTGGGTAAAGTAATTGCAGGTCTTTCAGAAATACAACTGTACTATTGTACTCCAGGTAGCATTTTGCACCTATTGAAACTTCTGGAGGCTTACCACTAAGGATGCCCAAACCTTTGGCCACCCCAAAATGTTCCTTTTGACTGGAGATAATAAAATAATGAGTACAGTTCTTGAGTAAGGTCTACATACCCTAAAGGCACCAGATTCCCATCTGATTTTGGAAGCTAAACAAGGTCAGCCCTGGTTAATACTTGGGTGGAAGACTGCCAATGAATACCAGGTGCTATAGGCTGTATTTCAGAGGAAGGAACTGATAGAATCACCTCCAAGTATTCCTTGACTAGGGGAAACACTGTGAAATTGATGGGGTCACCAAAAGTTGAGAGACGATTTGAAGGCACATACACACACACAGACCTCTTGATCTCATGCTGATACAATACAACTGAAATACACCAAACAATAACTATGCGTATGAGCATCTTGCTGGCAAAGGAAGGCTTAAGAAGCTCAATCCAATTGCTGCCCCCAACAAGAGTAAACCCACTGTGTGCCTTCAAGTCATTTCTGACTTATGGTGACCCAAAGGCAAAACTATTATGGAGTTTTCTTGGCAAGACTTGTTCTCAGGGGTTTTCTGCCTTCCTCTGAAGCTGAGAAATTATGACTTGCCCAAGGTCACCCAGTAGGTTTTCATGGCTGAGCAGGGATTTGAACACTGGTCTCCAGAGTCATAGCCCATTGTTTGAAACTACTACACCATGCTGCCTCTCAGTGGCAGATCTTGGAGTGTGTGGAGGGGGGGCCGGAGGGGGGCAGAGCTATGGCATGAGGGCCGTGGCCACTGTGCACAGAGATGTGGCTGCAGTGTGTGGGGATGTGGCCAGGGCACATAGGGGTGTGGCTATGGGCTGGGATACACCAAAAACATTGCCACCCAGGGCAAATCGCCTCCCCGTACAACTGCTGGCTCTTCCTGAATTAATGCTGAATGGTAAATCAGCACTAACATACCGGCAAGTCTCGATTTGCATTATCCCCATTTTCAGCATGACAAATTTACAACACTTCTCCATAAATAAATAAATGATAACAAACAAATAAATGCCCCGCCCACAATGCATAGTTCTCCCCATACACCTGTGCAGTTGAGTGAGGGGCAAGAGGTGAGAGAGGAAGGACAATGAGGTGAGTTAAGAGTTTTGACATAAGAAAAGCTGACTGGAATTTGTCTTACTAGCCCAGGCTGAGAAAGTGGAACTGGAGAGAAAGCCAGTGCAGTCTTGGTACTGTCAGAAGGAGGAAGGTGGGGCTTTGCCTGCTTTCAAGAATGTGTGTGAGAGGGAGGAAGAAACTGACCTCAGCATTTTGGTGCAGCTGTAGAGAGAGAGTTTCTTCTGCCTGATTAAAAACAAAAAGAAAAGAAATCAAAGGGTCATCCACACTGATTGAAAGTTCCCAGATTTTGTTCCTGCTCTTACTGATTTTGTACTGGGTTAAAATAAATTGGCCTGGGGAACTGATACAAAAAGTCTTTAATAGTACTGGGAGCTGACAGAAAATATTCTGGAATAACTTATGTATGGATCTCCAAAATAAAATTGAAAAGAAGGACAAAATCTGGGACTTTCTGATCTATTTAACCGGTCTCTGTGCACCCAAAAATTAGAGGGCGAGAGATTCACAACTACCACTCCTCTCACTCACAACCTGGAAAGATCTGTCTAAAGGGTGTGACGATCTGAAAGGGCCACATTGGTTGAGAGTCTCCTGCCAATCAAACAAACCATTTCCTCACCTTCAATTCCTCCATTCTTTTCTGCATTCTCTTACTTCTAAAATCTGCCAGGAAGGAGGCAGAATAGAATAACAACCCTGCCAGCATGGTGCCATGTTATGCATTTCCTTCAGTCCTACTTCTTCCTCTCCTAAGGCCCGCTTGTTTTATCTGGCAAAGATAGTGCCAACCTACTTTTTAATGTACTCTAATGATTTAAGATACCTAATTTGCTAAAATGTAAGAATAACTGCAGCATGAATCAGACAGTCCTTGGAGCTCACCCACATTGGGGAAAGCAAACAAATTCATGATTTAATTTAATGATTCTTCCCCCAGATTCAATGTGCTTGCAAACAGGGATGTAGCAATGGAGGAATGAGGTTATTGGTTTCCTGAAATAAAAATTCTGTCTCCTGCAAGAAATTTTCCTTCAGTCTCCAAATTTCTGGCAGTGGAGTTCAGCATTTAGAAATATATTTTAGGCATCCAAAGAAAAGAATATAGTTGAATCCTGCAAAATCCTAAACCAACACTTCACTGACTTACATATTAGAGGAATTATTTGCATG